>JAJOZX010001970.1:600000-772357 GCA_023014485.1 Bathynomus jamesi
TCATGTATATGCAACTTCTATGTTTGCCAGCACCTGCCCTGTAAACACATATTTGCAGCCCATGAACATATGGGTCTTGACTTGTTTGTTGGCAATGTCATCCATCAGCAATGGAGCAAAGAGTATTTCAGGGAGGCCCACCATGTGTTTCAGGCAATTCCAACCACCACTTCATCAATGAGCCTCACACAGTCCCCACAACCATCATGTGCTGTACTTTCTCAGAGAGAGAAGTACAGGAAGGCCTTAGTGCTAGGCCAGCAGCTTGCCTCTCTTGCTGCTGAAGGTGGCATGTGAGACTTCAATGAGAGACTCATAACTCCAACAGATTATGACAATGTGGCAGCAGGGGAAGTCTGCTGCTGTGGTCAAGATTGTCATGGATGGGAGTAATGAGTTCTGCTGCTGTGGTCAAGATTGTCATGGATGGGAGTAATGAGTTCTGCTGCTGTGGTCAAGATTGTCATGGATGGGGGTAATGAGTTCATTGTTGCCAACACCATCCCTACTGCTGCTGACACCACCCCTCTGGTTCTTGCTGCTACTGACACTAATGTTACTGCTGCTGCTAACACCACACCAATTCCTGATGATGACCCTCTCCTTACCATTGACTACATGAACGTCCTGCCAGACCTGCCCCCTAGTGACAATGATGATGTTGATATGCTGCTTCAGCCTGTTAACCTGAGTGAGGTATCTCTGCCTGCAGCATATAGACCAAAGAGAGGTTGTCCTAAGGGATGCACTACCACAGTAATTGGCCTACCAAGAAAGAAGAGAAAGCAGGACAAGCTGCAACTGTTTGTGAAGAAACCATTAAAGGCAAGGGATCTACAGTGTCTGCAGTGGTTTGTCAGTGCCAGCATTGCCAATGATGCTGTGGAGAAGGGAGTCACAATCACTGAAGATCAAGTGGAGCAAGATCCAGCAGCAGTCCCATCATCAGCACTTGACCAGGAATTCTACACCAAAATGATTCGGCACTACTTTGATGATCTACAGATCTACAGAAGCTAAGGCTAACAAAGACCCTAAGATCCACTCTAAAGTTAGCCTGAGAGAAAGGAAAGAGTAGGGGGTTAAGAGAAGAGAATAAGGGGTTAAGTAAGTAGCAACATCTATCACTTGTGGGTTAACATTCATTCAGAAAAAGAGAAAAGACTCGCCATCATCATCCGCCAGCCACTGCCAACAAGTCAGAAAAATAGTCGGAGAGAATAGGAAAGGTTGCAGAACAGTCCTCTACTCCATAGGGAGGTAGAGCCCACTCTGCCCGAAAGGGGTGAAAGATGAAAAGAAGTAAAATAAGAACACTTACAAACTATGCAACACATTCTTAACTCAAAGCAACACATACTTCCAGCTGTTGCAGACCGATCCTCTACTCCATAGGGAGGTGGAGGATGCAGCCCACTAGGCTGGAAAGGGGTGAAAGATGAAAAGAAGTAAAATAAGAATGCATTACAAACCATGCAACACATGATAATAAAAACCCACTCTAATAGACAGAGTTTATTTCCACAACAGTTTTGATGCCCGCTGGCATCCTCTTCGGGTGGCCACAGAAAAATGAATGAACCAAAAACAAGAGGGAAAAACAGTCCAGGGACCATTAAGAAATTTGCACCTAGGTTAGATCCCGTTCACCCGACACTGGAAGGGCATTTTTTTTTTTTTAAAGGGACCCATTTATAAGTACATTCGCACAAATTTAAAACTATCTTCTTGTTCAATACATACAGATTCTATTTTATTTTTTACATTACTACATTTATTATTACATTTAATATTGCATTATTATTTATTACAGAAATTATAAATTTATTATTACAATGATAATTACATTGTTGTTTATTATACAGAAATTATAAACCAAAAAACGAATGAAAAGATGAGGAGGAAACAATCTAGAGACCATTTGCACCTAGGTTAGAACCCATTTCCCCGACACCAGAAGGGTATTTTATTAAAAGGTCCTGCTTATAAGTACATTCACACAAATTAAAACCATCTTCTTGTTCTATACATGCAGATTCGATTAGTTTGACATAATTACTGCATTTACGTTTTTTAACATTTATTACTGTATTATTACCTTTACACTTATTATTACATTTATTTTATTACCTTTGTTATTACATTTATTGCATTTACATTTATTTCCACATTTATTACTTCCATTATGACATTTACATTTTACCGAAAAAACAAATGAACCAAAAGCAAGTAAGGAAACAATCCAGAGACCTTTAAGAAATTCACACTTAGGTTAGAACCCATTCACCTGACACTGTAAGGGATTTTTTGATCAAGGATCTCATTAGAGGGTCCAGCTTATAAGTACCTTCACACAAATTAAAATTATCCACTTGTTCTATCCATACAGATTCTATTATTTTTCGTTTGACATAATTATTGCATTTATAAAGTAACTTACTTGATTCCCAATCTATAGCATCATCATTTTGGCTGGCGTGATAAAAAATTACATTATTAGTATTACAACTTCTGAAGGCATATTTATGTTCTTTAATACAGGTTTCAATATTTCTTCCAGTTTCTCCTACATATACTAAATCACAACTTTTACAGGGAATGCTGTAAACACAGGCTTGTTCCTGTTTTGCAACGTTACTCCTAACCAATTTATCGTACTTTTTACAGTGGATGCATATTTGAATGCCAAAGCAAACTTAAAATCTTTCTTCAATAGTTTTACTCTTTCTAAGCCAGCAATGTAAGGGAAATTCACATATTGTTTTTGGTTAACTGAAGGTTCCTGAGTGGCATAAAAAGATTTTCTGGCTTTAAAATATGCCTTTCTGATAAACCACTCAGGATATTTTAAATCCTTAAAAATGTTCCAAATCTTTGAATTTTCTGGGTCCAGCAAATGTGGGCTACAAATCCTGAGTGCTTTTAGAAACATGGAAGAAATAATTGAGCTTTTAACCCTGTCATCATGGTATGAAAAGTAATGAATGTACAAATTACAATGAGTAGGTTTTCTATAGACTGTGAAATTGGGCTTTCCACTTTCGTTAATGACCAAAACATCTAGAAAAGGTAATTGTTTGTCGTTCTCCCATTCATATTTAAATTTAATAGAGGGAACAAGATTATTTAAGAGGATGCTAGTGGGCGGCGTTCACGGCAGAAGTCCAGGAAGAACTTGGCAGCCGGAATCAAGACCGAGTTCAATCCTGATACGCCGCTTGTCGTCCACTTTGATGGCAAACTCCTCCCTGATTCGGATGGAGAGAAATCAGATCGCATACCAGTGCTGGTCAGCGGGAAGAATCTTGAGAAGTTGTTGGCAATCCCAAAAATCCCTGACAGCACGGGACAGCGGATGGCTGGAGTTGTTCTGAAGGTGCTGGATGATTGGCCGCAAGTTCAACCATGGATTGCCGGTCTCTGCTTCGACACAACAGTGGCGAATACCGGTATTCACAGCAGCGCTTGTACGATTATCCAGGACCAAATGGACCGCCGCGTTCTTTTCCTGGCTTGCAGACACCACATGATGGAATTGGTAATCACCTCAGTCTTTGACCTGTTCTTCAGGTCTTCTGGCCCCGAAATTGCGCTGTTCACTCGCTTCAAATCCCAATGGGAGTTCATCGACCAGAAGCAGGCTTCTCCGTTCAACGGCGATGGCCCAAGCAACATCCTTTCGGAATGGGTGGCATTGAAAAAAGAGCAGATTGTCCACTTCATTGAAGATGAGCTTGAAGTTGGCCACCCAAGAGACGATTACCGGGAGTTCCTGATCCTCACTCTGGTCTTCCTCGATGGTCATGGCAAACGAGATCTCTGGTACAATCGTCCTGGAGCATACCACCAGGCCAGGTGGATGGCCAAAGGCATTTACTGTCTTAAGATGTTCATCTTCCGAAGCCAATTCCACCTGACCGCTCACGAGGTCCGGTCACTACGCAGGATAAACAACTTTGCCATCACCATCTACCTCCAGAGTGGTTCGAGGCTCCATTGATGGCGGACGCGCCCGTCAATGACCTGGAGCTGTTGGAGGACCTAGAGCGGTACAAGGCGGTGGATCATGATGTAGGTACCGGCGCATTGACGAAATTCCGGGGCCACCTCTGGTACCTAAGCGAAGATTTAGCCGGACTCGCTATGTTCTCCTCCAAAACCACTGATGCAGAGAAGATGGCCATCCTCCAAAACCACTGATGCAGAGAAGATGGCCATGCTCCAAAACCTGCACAAGAAGACCGAAAACCCAAAAGATCTGCGTCGGCTGGAGGGAAAGAGTGTCTTGACCGTGAGATGGTCGGATTTGAGCACCTTGGTCATGAAAAGGACTCAAAACCTTTTTCATTGCCTGAAGCTGCCGGTTCCAAAAACCCCCAAAGATCTCAAAGGATGTGCACCATCGTTGAAGTCTGTGAATGACGCGGCAGAACAGGCGGTGAAACTGGCGGAAGATTTCAACGAGGGCCTGACAAAAAATGAGGAGGAATGGCAGCTTGTGTACCAAGTTGTCGAATACCACCACCAGCAGTTCCCCTCAGCAGAGAAAAAGATCCTCTGTCCCCCGAAATGAAATGTGCCATTAGGAAGAATTTCTATTTCCTTTAATTTAGTCATTAGAAAGAATTTACATTTCATTCTTCCATTCTAGAATGATTAATGCTGAGCATTTACGTTTGTTCATATAGGGTCGAATAAACAAGGTCAATGAGGGGACCCTTCCCCTCCTAATACGCCAATGAAATTTCGACCATTTTTTCCTTTCTTCAAGTGTAATTAATTAAATGGGTGTGCCGATTTGACTTGCAAATTTTTATTTTCACATGTGAGGCTGGGACACCCTAGTGAACGGTGAAGACTTGATTTGGACAAGGTGACCGAGGATAACTCAACTCCCGCGGCAGCGAGTGCTGGAGCCACAATGTGCATCGCTTGGTGTACTGAGGTTCCAGTTCGATCCAGGGCTGCAGCAAAATTGGGATATTGGATGATCCTCCTTGCCGACACTTGGCCGTCCTTGGGAGCGGATCGAGGAGCCGAAGGACCAGGAGAGGAATATTGGACATCATCATTGGATGCTTCGACCATGGACTCTGAAGAAGAAGAAGACCCACTTTTCACCGTTCCTTTTGCTTGCAGTGAGTCCATCTCTTCGCGGCTTTTCTTCTTCCTCTTCTCTTCAGCTGCTCGGCGTTTCTCCCGCTCTGCTGCCCTGCGAGCAAACTCCAGGTCCTCTCCCCCGATGTACATCTTCCGCACGGTTCGCTGGTCATTCAGAAAGTCTCGATCTTCGGGGACTTTGATGAGTTTCATGGCATTGGCATGAGCTGTTTTGAACAGTGTATTCAGGTTGGCTTGGAATCCCTTTTCCCGCTCCAGTTGCTTCTCTCCCCCACGGTTTCGGTTTCTGGCAACCTTCTCGTAGTCCGTGGAGAGGGCCTTGATCCTCTCGACGCACTTGGGCTTGTGGGAGGTCGGAATAGATGCCCGAGCCCACACCGCCATAACCTCATCAGCTACCACATTGGCAGCTTCCGCCGTGGACGTTTTTTCCTTCCGAGTGAAGAACAACAGACGTCGAAGAACATCTCCCACTGTCGGGAGTTGACACAGCATTTCCAGGGGTTCATTTCGCAACACCCCCACCAACCACACAGTCTCCTGCTTTCTTGTATCCATAACCTGAAAAGAAATATGTTACAATTAGTATAAGGTAGAGAGTAGCCATTCAGCAATAGTAACACATGGTTTGAGGGGACCCTTAAAATTAAAGAACACAAATGAAATTCATCTTGCTGGCATGTTTTCATGAGTGGAAGAAATTAGGGGGTGTGCATGACAAACTTCAGGAACAAAAAAAATTGGGACACTCTAGTGGGCATAGAAACTGTTGTGGAAATAAACTCTGTCTATTAGTGGGTTTTTAGTATCATATTTTGACCTTCATGTAGAAAAGTGAAGTTTTAATACATTCTTAACTCAAACACTATCAAACCATGCAAACTACAGACATGCAATAAAGAGAGTTACATACATGCAAATAAGGAGAGAAGAAGGAAAAAAGTATAAAGAATAACAAAAAGTGGGTTAATTTCCGCTCTGAGCTACAACTAAGTTCGTGTTAGTCTAATTTTTTTTTTCTGGCATATCACACGCTGGCATTAGTCATCAACAGACTCATCCCCAATTACCACCCCCAGAGCTGCTGTTGCTAATTGTTTTTTATTTTAAACAACATTAATATTTTTAAAATGCCTATCTAGATGGTTTTTAAACACATTAACGATGGAAAAAACACATGATGATGCCTTCAAGGCACTGACACATGTGGTCCAGCAAAAGGAGTTGAATTAGACTTATGAGTGTGGAGTATGTATGACGGAGTGTGAGAATCGGCCATCAGTCCAGAGTGATTCATGTTTGGTCTGGATTCATTTAGTTTGCACTGGGAGGAAAGAACTACCCAAAACCAAAAACTGGTTTTGCCAAGTGTGTAGGGGAAAGTAGGGTAAATGCAATACTTACAAACAATGAACATCCAGATATTGTTTTTTAACAAATAAAACTTCATAAATTTTTATTATAATCGTATTTCACATTATATCCTTACCTTGGCATGTATTAACAGTATTTATATTTTGTTAATTTATTGGACATCATTGTTACTTTGCTAAAATTGTGAAACTGAACTGTCATGAATATTGAACATTCAGGTATTGTTTTTATAACTAATAAAACTTCATCAATTTTTATTGTATGGACTGGTTATTTGACCAGGATTTCCAGTCAAATAATCACTGGCTATTCGGTTATAACCACAGGCTATTTAACTAGGCTGGGTTATTGGTTGAATAGCGATTAGGGGTTAAAACCAGTATTGAAATACCGGTATTAATACCAGTATTGAAGAAGTACAAATAATACCAATACCGATATTATAGGTTTTCGGTATTGACAAAAATTGCTATTGTAAAATTTAGGCAATTTAGTCCTCCGATGGGCAAATGAACTGTTTTTGGAGGATTCAGAGAAAAAAAAAGTTTTGGGGTATTTTGCAGTTAACCTCTTTTTTTCGTTTTCTATTCCTTTCTATTAAAGAAAACTATTTATTGCACTAGCTTTAAGAGTGATTCATTCAACTGTAGCCATTTCTTCAACATAGTGGGAAATTATTGAAAACCTTTATGACACCTTACGCCCTGTTGAAATAATTCTTAAAGGGTTATGCTCGAAAGATGCATCATTCCTGACAGCTGAATCATCAATGAAATTTATTTCAAAGAAACTAGGAGAGAAAAATAATCCAATAGCAAAAGAGTTAAAATATTGTCTTAGAAATCGTTACATTTCAAGAAGACAGCAAGACATTGTAGGTTTAATCAAATATCTTCATAATCCCGAAGTTTTAAAAGTTCAAGAAGAGGAAAGTTTCTCTGTTCCATCAAAATTAGTTTTCAAAAGAACTGCAGAAAGGCTCCATAAAAGACTTTTCCCTAAGAATGTGGTTGATTTGGAGATAGAAATGGAAGAACAGGAATTTCCATGTAACCTGAAAATGTAGCTGCAAATAAGACTGAAGTGGAAGCAGATTCATTACTGAGTGAATACATGCAAGAAATGGACAAACTAGGAAAAGTGCCATCTAAAAAAAATTCCATTGATTTTGATGTTACTAATGAATTTAAAAGCTTGGAAGTTACTTTACAGAGAAGTGAGAATTTAGAGAAGCTGTACAAGGCACTGCTTTCAATTAAACCTACAAGTGCAGAATCAGAAAGAGCCTTTTCTGCTGCAGGCCTATTTCTGACGAAACTGAGATCAAGTCTATCTGAACAATCCCTAGATGCTCTTTGTTTCCTCAAAGCATACTTTCAAAATCAAACTAAGAAATAAATATTTAGATACTAATAATTTCTATCTACCCCAGTAGTTGTATAATAATATGCTAAAAAAAAATTCAAATAATATTTTTATTACAATTTAGTAATTTACTGTATAAACTTTTTCGAATAGAATGCCATCTATTTGGAGTTGGGTCATTAATTTATAGTAAATATGGTGAGTACTGCAAGTCCCTCAGACTTGTGGGAGGGTTGGTAGGGTGGCACCATAATAAATCAAAATAAATTATTTTTTTCATAATACCGGTATCAATACCGGGATTAGCATAATTGCCTCCAAATACCGGTATTGAAAATTTTCGGTATTATGCAAGCACTAATAGTGATGGAACCTCACTAAATTATCCTGATTTTAATACAAATCCTTAATAATAGATGCCAAAGTAAGGATATAAAAGGTAAAATAAGATCATAATAAAAACTGATGAGTTTTATTTGTTAAAAAACAATCCTTGAATGTTTATTGTTCGTAAGTATTGCATTTACCCTACTTCCCCCGACACACTTGGCAAAACCAGGGATTCTACTATAGATTTTTTACTGCTTTGTAATTCATATAAATCCTCTGTATTTCATGTAGGGGTGTGCCAAGGGAGGGGTGAGCGGTGCAGCCACCCAGGGCACTGATGTGTAGAGAGCACCAAATTGTTAAAATTTGGATTTTTAATTAATTATTAGTGATGCACCAATTAATCGGCATCGTCATCGGCTATATCGGCCAACTTTTTTCCATCAGCATCAGCACCGGCCAAATTTGGCCAATTACATGAAGATATATGACTTTTTTCAAATTTCAACCAAAGACTTTTCATGAAAGTTATAAATAATATTACACATTATATTTATGAACAATATTTTTGTTTTGGAATATAGATATTAGATACTCTGCTAGATATATCCTAATGTGCTTATGTGTAAGAGAGGCTAGCTTCCAAAATGTGTTAGATAGGAATAAAATAGTTGTTCAATAGCCTAGGCATCATGAAATACTGATTACTGAATTTTTTTATTAATTACTATTGTTTTGATTTTCAGTTTTTGCAGAGCACCTAGATATGAGAAATATTTCATTGCTTGGAAAATATATCATTAGTTATTTAATTTTGTAAATTCCATTCCCTTCCAATTTAAATTCTTTTACATATTAAATACTGAAAACTGAGTAGCAATAATCAATAACTTTTTATTAACAATAAAATAAGCAAATAATAATAATTAATATTTAATATAAATTTGGTCAGGTAACTATAATTAAAAAGCTTAAAAGTGATAATGGCTGGTGCAAGCTCCACCAGTTCAATTCCAACAAAAACTACGAGTTGGGTGTGTTAGCATTTTACTGTCAGTCACAAAGATGACTCATTTGCTATTTGTGGTGAAATGTAGCCAAAAATTATCCAGAGGAATCAAGGGAAAATCAAGGAAAACTTTCACAACCACAAATATGTTACAACATATCAAAACAAAACATAAGGGCATTGCAAATTATGAAGAGCAACTTAAAAAGAAGGAAGATGAAAAGAAAAGGAAAAATACCAATTCACCCGCAGAACATTTAAAAAAGAAACTCGCAAGTACAAGTGCTACGCAGCAAACCCTTTTTGAAACTTTTGAAAGGAAGAAAATTTGGGATATTAATGACCATAAAGCAACAGCAATTCATAATTTGATAGGAGAAATGATTGCCACTGATATCCAGCCCTTTTCTATAGTTGAAGATATAGGGTTTCAAAGACTTTTGAATCATATCTGCCCCAACTACTCTATTCCAAGTAGAAAGTACATAACAGAGACTGTGTTTGAAAATATATATGATAAGGTTAGGAAAAAGATACAAGATGCAGTAGATGAGGCGTCATTCATTTCATTTACAACGGATGGGTGGACTGCTACCACGGCTAATTTATCATTCATAAGTTTAACTGGTCATTGGTTAACTACAGATTTTGAGCAAAGAACAGCCATCTTAAAGGTAACTCAGTTTGATGAGTCCCATACAGCAACAAATTTGAGTGAGTGCATTCAAAATGCTATGGATGACTTTAAAATTCAATCTTCAAAAGTTCATGTAATTACTCGGGACAATGCTGCAAACATGGTGGCAAGAGTAAATCAAACTGGATATCACGCATTACCTCGTTTTTTGCACGCATTACAACTCATTTTAAATGCTGCCATATTTGTTCAAAAATATGTTTTGAACATATGTTCAGCGTGCAAAGCTATTGTGGGGTCATTTCAACCATTCTCCATCCGGATTTGACACACAAAAAGTATCAAGATCAATATGGTGTGCCCAATCACAAATTTATTCAGGATGTATCAACAAGGTGGAATAGTCAATTATTTATGTTAGAGCGAATTTTGGAACAAAAGCGAGCTTTGATTCCATATCTTTGTGATCACCTTAAACTGAGATCTTTGAAAAATAACCAATGGCAACTTCTGGAGAAATTGGTTCACATTCTAAAAAATTTCAATGATTTGCCAAAGGTTTTAAGTAAACGAGAAGCATTAGCTTCTTCCATCATTCCTACCATAAAGATAATGGATAGCTTTTTCAAGAAAGCTGAAAAATCACAACAATTTACAGGATTAGGTTCAACTATTTCTGTTTGGCAAACTTCATCAAAGGAAAGATTTCATAAATACGTAAAAGATAGAAATATCATTCTAGCCACTTTTCTTGATCCTAGGTATATGACTAAATTCTTTGAAAAGGAAGATTTTGAAAGATATATCAATGACACACTAATTACTTGGATGACAGAGGATGTACAAGTAATACATCAATCAAACTCAAACACTGCAGGTGATTCTTCAAATGGTACTTCACCCACAAATTTGGGGCAATCTGAAAGTGAGATAAGTGATACTGTAGGTTTCAGTTTTGATTTTTCATCATGCTACGCAGATTTTGTTCAGGAAAAAGCTAAGAAGAAGACACCAAAATCCAAGAGAAAGGTTGACTCTAAAGATTCTAAAGAAAACATCATCATCACTGAAATAAAAGCAGAAATAAAGAGGTATCTAAAACACAATCTCATTGGACCAACAGAATGCCCTTTGATTTGGTGGAAGAAACATGGGTCAAATTTTAATATTTTGTCTTGTTTAGTGTCTAAATACTTATCATCTCCATCATCTGTTGACAGTGAGCGATTATTTAGCTGTGGTGGCCAGATTTACTCTCCCAGAAGAAACAAGCTAAGTGCATCCACTGGGGAAATGGTGATGTTTTTGCATCATAATTTACCATTACTAAATTTTAAATATTGAAAGGACTCGAGATGAGGAACAGTATTTTAAGGAAATAAAAAGGAAATATGAATTTATGTTTAAAAACTAATTGAGCTTTTCATTTCTTTTTATGTTTTTTTGCAAATAGGGTGTCTTTTTTTGCAAAGATTCATTTAGTGTACTGAGCATTAAGAGTTATGACTTTAGAATTTTATACATATGCTTCTCTGAAGCCATAATTTGTTTAATTAACTGTAAAGACTTGCTAAGTTTAGTTATAGATCTGAATTGTATTTTCTTTTGTTTGATTTTTAAAGATAAATACTGGTAACTTAATGTGGGAGGATCAGATGGCTATAAGGGGCGATGAAGCGGCCATTATAAAAAAAAAAATTAAAAATATTGTATAATAAACACACTTGCTAGATTTGTGTATATATTCATGACCTTTGTTGAAAGATAGCTAGGGGGGGTACCTACTGTATTATTGCACCATACATAAAATTATTATTTTCATCTTTCTCTATGAAAAGGTGAAAAATGAGAAAACAAAAAGATGTCATAAATTAGTTGTAATGAAGGTTTTATGTAAAAACGATTTTCTTTGAGTAAAATGGGCAAATAACTGAATTAATCAGAACTTCAGTAGGCCTATTAGGTGTTCCCTGTTCCTCTATTTTTTATTCTAAGTTTTGAAACAAAATTCCAGTTAAAATGAAAAATTCAGACTCAAAATCAAGTTTCAGCTATTATGATGTTATTACTCCATTATAATAACTAATTTATTAATCTACTGTACACTAGGTACTGCAGATGGTAAGCTCGCTAGAGAAGGATATATAAAAAATTAATAATTTGATACCAACATAAGATATCTTCACAAATTTTAAGTTTTTGTTTATTAAATAATTGGCATTGGCTAAAATTTGCCATCGGTGCATCACTATTAATTATGCATTATGTATTGTTTATGTATTAAATAATTATGCATTTTAGTTAATTATGTATTTCTATCATAATCAATTTGTATATGTTCCGAATTTAATTGGGCGGGACACCATCACAGGTTGGTACAGTCCTGATTTCATGTTTTAGTCACTGATGTTTTAAGATATCATCTCCTTCATAGTTCGTGACATTTCAGTCCCCTGGACTCTAACTTCCACCAAGGAGCATTTGTTCCCCGCCTTTTCTCCGAGTACTATGTCTGGTTTACATCCCAATATGCTAATGTCAGTTGGTATCTGATGGTTGTACAGGAGCAGTACTTTCTCACTGTCTTCTATTCCTTGTGGAATGTGTTCCCAATGTTTTTCTGTTTCAAGACTTATTTCATATCTTTTACATAGTTTGAAGTGAATTAGTCTGCAGACTGCATTGTGCCTCTGTGTGTAGTTTCCCCTGTGTAGGAATACTTCACATCCAGATAGTATGTGGCTCACAGTCTCTGGGCTTTTCAAGCACAGCCTACACATCTCAGTTTCATCCTTACCCTCTATATTTTTTTTTGAACCAGTTTGTCATTGTGCCTGATCTTGTGCTCTTCCCAGTTCTCTTTTTCTTCAAATCTTTTCCTGTTGTACCTTCAGTTTATGGTGTTTATCTTTTCCATGGGAGGTTTTATTTTCAATGTCATGGAGCTGTTTAGGTCCTATTCCAGCACCCACTAGGTAGTCTTTTGCCTTTTGCAAGAGTGAGGTTGTTTGAGGCTTTTCTTGCTCATGGTCATTTACAAATCTGATTAGCCTTCTGTCCTTTTCTTTTATGTACTGTACTAATCCTATTGTTGTGGCTTTGTGCACTTTGTCTATTGGCACAAGCCTTGATTCCCCAACCCTCCCTGGTAGGTACAGCCTTGGTGTGCATTGGTTTTTGTATGTTATGTGATGCAGCCATTTTCTGGTGCTTGTGTCCAGTTTAATTTCCTCTTGGGTTCAAATGATTATACCAAAACTATATGACAGTACAGAGACTACCAATGAGTTTATGGCCGAGATCTTGTATTTATTGTTCATATGGGATTTCAGAATTAGTTTTAATCTTTTGATATATTCTTTCTGCAGTCTCTCTATCATGATGTCATTCTTGATCTTTTCTGACTCTTCACTCCCAGGTACAGTATTTATAGGTATGGTAACTTCCTGCTCTAATTTCTCTATTATTACATTTTCGACTATGATGTTCTCTGACTCACACCTTCTGCCTTTCTTTAATGCAGTGGTTCCCAAACCGCGCACTGGTGTGCCACGAGATGTAATTAGGTGCGCTGCGAAAGAGCAAGATTATATTTCAAAATGTGAAAAATACGAACTGAAATTTGTAATAAAGTATATGTATAAATACCTCTTTTGAATAAATTTTTGAATTTATGTACAAAGTGCACCAAAATATGTTTACTTGTTCTAAAGTGCGCCGTGAGTAAAAAAGTTTGGGAACCACTGCTTTAATGTGATGATGGCACACTTCTCGAGTCCAAATTCAATTTGAATATCATCTGAAAACTTCTTTACTTCCTTGATCTGATATGATCTGTTCATTTTTGTTTGGGGCATACAATTTTAGGTCATCCATGTAAAAACAGGTGAGAGATTTCTGGGATGCTCTTTTCTCTTGGTTTTATGTGGTAGCCTTTGTTTAGTTCATTTATTTAGTTTACCGGATTCAAGGCCAATACAAACAAAAGAGGGGATATGGAATCACCCTGGTAAATCCCTCTTTTGACCCTTACTTTGGTTATCTCTCATGTTCCATTATTGTGATAGAGGACTACGTCTGTTTTCCATCACAAGAGAGACAATACATTTCTCCAAAATGGTTCTGATGGCAAGGTGGATCTTGAATCTAATTAGTATCTCCCTTACCCATGAGTGGGGAACACTGTCATATGCCTTTTGTAGTCAATTCATGCCATACTTAGGTATCTGTTTTTTTCCACTGTTCTCCATTGTAACCCTGTTGATCATTAGTTGTTCTTTTGTCTAGTATGTTTTTCTGTTGCACCCTTTTTGTTCTGGGCTTATTATATTGTTTTCATTTGCATGGCTGTACATTCTGTCTGCTAAGATTCCTGTCAGTAGTTTGTATATTGTGGGTAAACATGTTATTGGTCTGTATTTGCTTGGGTTCTGAGTTTCTTGGGATTTTGACAAGAACATTTTCCTCTCCATCAACCATTCTGGTGGTGCTGCTGCTTCTGCTGTTAGGATCCTACTGAAGCACATTGTCAGTTTTCCTATCAGTAATGTTATCTTTTTTAGCTAAAAGCTTTTTATCATGTCTGGCCCTGGTTCTTTCCAGTTACTGTCCTTTATCTTCTCTTCAACCTCTTCCAATGTTTTTCTATCCATGTTAATCTCTGTGATGTTTGATATCTTTTCACTGTTGTAAAGGCTTCCTATCCATTCTACATTTTCATTATGGCTGAATTCACTCTTATAAATATTCTTCCAAAATTGCTCCACTTGTTCTTTTTCAGGTGTTCTTTCTACATTTATCTTGGCATTCTTTAGCTCTCTAAATAGTTTTGTTGGGTTGTCTTCAAACATCACATTTTGTTTCTTTTCTTTCTTTAATTGTATGTATCTTGCTAGTCATTTTGCTTGTGCTGACAGGTCAAGTTTTTCCTGGCAATGCTCTGTATGACCTTCCTTTTACTATCCAGTTTTTTCTTTTGAATTAGTACCGTGATCTTTCTCCTTCCCTTTTCTGATCTTACTTCACCTCTTACATGAGCAGTTAGTAATGAGATTTCTTTTCTTAGCTTATCTACACTGGTTTCTAATCTATGCTGCCACTTTGGCTTACCATCTCTTCCATTTCTTTGATTTTGATCATGGGTGTTACTCTTGCACATACTTATACTTGTCATTTGTTATGCTGACTGCTGTTGCATAAGATAGTCTAACTCTGTAAGGTCACTTTCCTGGGGTGTTATTGTTGGTAGTACCTTATTAGTTAGTTTAATATATTTCCTGACCTGATAGGTGTTTTTCAGCTTGGACAGTGGTCATCTCTGGTTCAATCCTGTATGTAATCCTTTGTGAATAAGGATTCTTCTCCTCATCTTCCTCATCCTCCTCTTCAGTCTCACCCTCACTCTCATTGTCTGGCTCCAATGTAGAATCCCCTTCATCATCAGATGGTTTGCTTTGGGGTGGGGGAGGGAGACTGCCCATCTGCCTGTGGATCACCTCCACTTCCATCTCTTCCTCATCCTGCCCAGTAGACACACCTTACTTTGATTCACTTATGTGGTGTTTGACAATTGTTAAATTTTTCAACATTGGGATTCATAGCCCCCACTGCTTCTGACATCGGTGTTTCTTCAAGCTCCCTTATTCTGCACTATGCAATGAGCATTCAGAGCCACTCTCTGATGATTCTACTGGCCAGTCTATCCTGGCTTGTTTCTTCTTCCTTTTATCTCTTGCTCCTTTACTTGTTCTGATTTCTTCTAGGATGTCAGCAGTTAGTGTAAACTGTTCTTGTACAAACCTGCCTGCTCTATTTTTTACTTCTTGTGCCTCTTCATATGATGGTAATGTTGCTCTTTGTTTCCTCTCATGATCAGTTCTTCTTTCTGCAATTGTTTTTAGGATATGGTGTTTTTGTCTAATTAATTTTTTTCGGGCCACTGTGTAGTTGGTGTACCTTTTCTGAAATTGATATACCATGTAGTCATTTGCATCAAACACTTTTTTCTCAAGTGCCCATTTTAAGAGTTCACTCTTTCTCTCTTTCTCTGGGATCATCTGTCCTATATATAAGCTTTCGAGTAGATAGAGATTTCTCTCTAGTGACCATGTCCACTCACTTGTGGTGTTCTCATTTACCTCTTGAACATAGTTTTCTACTTCTTCTTTGATCTTTCTGATTTTTTCCAGTGTGATTTCTGATTTTCCCAGCTTGATGTTTGCACTTATGCTGTGGAATCTACAGTCAGGGTTTTTTTCTAGTTTCTCTCTACTTATTATTCCTCTCCTTTCTAGCATTTCTCTGCATCTTTTGCCAGTTCCATTTTTTGGAAACCTTTTGTTTGTAGCATAGGTGTTGCACCACAATATCTCTAACTTCTCCCCCACTGACCATTGGGTCCTGGTGCTCCTGGTGGAATGGTTTGATAAATGAACTTTTAGATGGCCTTTCCAATTAGTTTCAAAACTACATTCAGAACATTTAAACATTTTTGTCCCCAAATGGTTTAACAGATGAACTTTTAAATCACTTTTCCGATTTGTTTCATAATTACACTGAGAACATTTGAACATTTTTATATTTGAATGTTTTAATAAATGAACTTTTAAATTACCTTTTCGATTTGTTTCATAATTACACTGAGAACATTTAAACATTTTTATATCTGAATGTTTTAATAAATGAACTTTTAGATTACCTTTATGATTTGTTTCATAGCTACACTCACAACATTTGTAAATTTTAGATTTTACACTTGAATGGTTTAATAAATGAACTTTTAGATAACCTTTCCAATTAGTTTCATAATCACACTTGGTACATTTAAATAGCTTCACAACTGAATGGTTTAATAAATGAACATTTAGAGTACCTTTGTGATTTGTTTCATAGCTACACTCAGAACATTTAAACTTTTTTATTTCAGAAGGCAAAACCTGCTTCTCTTTCCTTTTGGTTTTACTACTACATTTTTTTTCGTTGTTGGACACTTCACAATTTCATACCTTAGATGGATTCATTGAAGACCTTTATCTGACCTTTCACCTTTTATTTCTTGGTTTATTCTAGACGTGCTCGGCATCATTAGGCCATTGTCTTTATCAATGATAGCATTTACCTGAAAGAAATGAGGATTTTGGTCACATAATCTTCATAACTTCTACTATTGTCACTGTTACATTTCTGAAGATCAAACACCATATTACTACAATTATGACATCACAGTAGGGTCATTCATCCCACATCCAGTGAAGCTATATTAATTCATTTAGTCAAGAGTTAATATGGTAGTTTAAAGTTATGACATGAACAAACATGATTGATACACGAGTAAGGTGAATGATTGGCAATTGACATGCAATCAGATATTATTATTATTATTATGGGTCTCAATTGAGTAATCCATTAGAAAAGACAGTCCATGAGCGACTAACAGATGGGCAATTCCATGGGAAATTGAAACTATTATAACCTCTCACACCTTGTTGGAGGGTAAGACTAATGAAGATAATTATAATATGGATTTAATTTATGTTCATTTATTTCATGTAAAATTTAATCTGAACTACTTTTTATTAACAGTTTGATGGCATCAAAGTCAGACACTGGAATTTACCTTTAGACCACAGGTTAAATTTTATATTCAGTAGTTTACCATTTTTTATTTTTTTGTTTTTTTCAGAAGATTCTTGATCCAATACCTTAAGTGAAGAGAAGTTAGATCTTCAAATAATTCTACTTCAAATTAGTTTATGAGAAAACTTTTGAAGAATTTTATTAAGTCAAACTACACATCAAAAATACACAATACTAATTAACTCTTATCAAACCTTACTTCAACAAAATCAGTTGAAAATAAGAGCACAATAGGGCTTTTAAATGTAAATAACTACTTCCTATGCCTAGAATTTGAAATAATACCAATCCTGTGCCTGTAATAGGATGAACTAGGTTGAACTTATAATTCTATATTAAATCCTATTCATTTTAAGATACAGTGATTTTCAACGAAGCAAAACCATAATTCCAAAGATAACAAAGTGAAACAGAAATCCTATTAAGCCATTTATATTGTCCTTAAATGAGAGTTTAAATCAAATGAGTAATCTTTTCACAAATTCAACTTGAACAATAGTTGTTAAAAACTGAAGTTGACAAAGAAGGTAATTAGAGACTTAGCCAAGTATTGAAGTACAGTGAACCCTCGCTAATCTAAACACAGTTAATCTGAATGTTGCTTAATCCAAAAGGTATGTGGGCAGCCAGTGTTAGTGTATAAGGTGCTTTATTGCAATAAATATTGGTTTGATCTTTGAGATAAAGACTCAAAATTAGTGTTAATTAATTAATTACAATGTACATAAATATTACAGTACATATTACTGTATTGCACTACCCCTCACTGCCTCCACACTAGAGATCTGCACAGGTACAGGTAAGTCTGTAGGCCCATACCCAGCCCAACCTGCGGGTGGGCCAATGGACATCAGAGTAGATACAGGCCAGGTACAGGTGGGCCTATGTTTAATCAAAGTAGACATGGGCTGGGTACAGCCTGGCCAATGCACATCATATTATTATAGGAGCATGCATGCATTGAAGTACAATTTGACTCTCATAAAACAATTTTTCATAATATTTTTTAAAATTCAGTTAAAAATAAGGATTTTTCAAAATATTAGTCTATGTTAATTTTTTTAATTATAACTTTCATTACCAATTGATTTTGAGCAGCCATTCAAAAAAGTAATTAATTTCATGATGGCACACCAATTTATAAAATTCCAAAGGTAAGAACTGTATTAAATTCTATTGGTGAAATAGTCTTTATTTTACTGCTAAGTAACTAAAATGCTTTCAAAAATTGCAAAAAATAAATTTTCATTATTTCAAAAGACCACAAAAGAATGGACTGGGCTGGGCATGGACTTTGTCATGAAACACAATGGGTGGGTATAGGTGGGGCCTAAATAAATTTTCAAGCGGGCTGGGCCAGGTGGGCCTCCATAAATACTGATGGACACGGGCCGGGTATGGGACTAAAATATTGGCCTATGCAGATCTCTACTCCACACTACCTTCAAGAGTCAGGAGCACTTTGGATTTAAAGTTAAGCACTTATTTAAATAATAAACTATTATTTTTAATTCTAATAATGAACTTTATTATTGTTTTACAGGTTATTTTAATGCATTATTTCTTATTACATGGGTTTAGTTTGGTTGATTTACATGTGTTAGGCCATGTTCTATTTTTCCCCCTGATAATCCGTAGTTTGCACTAATCCAAATGACCCTTCCACCCAATTAATTCGGACACTGTAGTTTATAATGAACAAAAACAAATTGAATAAAACAGTAACCAAGTGTTCAAGGTGTCCATGGCCGTAACTACCTATGAGGTCACCGAGGTCCGGACCTCGGTAATTATTTCCTAAAAAAAAAAAAGGAGACTGAACCGCGTTCTCCATGTATGAAACGCATATTACCGCTTTTCTTTTGAAAAGAGGGAGCGTCGAGCGTTTTGTGTTTTGTGTTTAGTGTATAGCTTGGGTTGTGTTTGTAGATGTCATTTTGGTCTGAATTTTGCTCATCCCGCCGCACTCAAAAAAAATCTGGACCTCACTAATTTCTAAACCCTAGTTACGGCCCTGAAGGTGTCCTCCATTATCAATGACTAATTGTAACATCGTGCACCACTAGGGACATTTAGCTGACAATTTGTAAACAGAATATTCAAGATGTCAATCAACTTCAAAAGTGCATTTTAACAGTATGGAATGAGGTAGATCATAACACTACTTCCACAGCCATTTGCCAGTGGCCTTCGCATGATAAACTTTCATGATTCAGGTTCTAATGGCAAACAGAACAACTCTGGGTTAATCTGAAATAATCTAGTAAATACAGGTCTGGCGAGCCTTTGGCGCCCTTAGCAGGACTGCAGCTGGCGCCCCCACCCGCCTCCCACTTCACGATTGGGTTTGCCCACAAAGTAATCAAGGTACCATATTGAAGAAACTATTTGCCTTACACTGATCTGTTTTAATTTGCTAATACATACATTTATTATAAAATTATAAAATCATTTCACAGTTCAAGAAAGTGTCATGACCAATCAAAACAGCGAGTAAAGCGAGGCATATGTAGTAACAAATCAGAACGCTCAAAAGTGCTAAAATATGCGTGCAAAAAGGACATATCTACTGTTTTTTCCAAGCAAGAAGGGCATATGTCACATAAAAATAGTTATTCGCTTATTGACGACTCCCGGAACTCATATTAAGCCGTAAATAAGCCGAGTCGCTTATTGATGACTCCCGTCTGTGCACGCAACATTTTTAAATCACTTATTTACGACTCCCATCCCTAAAGGGTTAAAGGTTGTGATAGTGAAAGTTCTATAATGACCCAATAAGATGAATAAATTAATTATGTAAATATCAGTCAAGCTAAACTGGTGTACATATGTCGTACAACCTTTCATCATTTGTCTATGCTTCTCATTCCTTCATTATTTTTTTCATGTTGTTCTTACATAATACTATCAGACGTGCACAGGGCGGGAGGCGCTGGCGCCCCCCAGATCTTTGGCGCCCTTAGCATTTACTAACCTGCCTAATGGAAGTGGCGGCCCTGAGTAAATATATGGATGCCAAACTTTGGTTAAAAACAAATATTGAAGTTTTGTTTGATCTATATGCAAATTTTTCTGGTGCTGGTAAGTGGTTATTGTAATTAATTCTTTTACTGGCACTACTCTTGCAAACACTGTTTTACCATTGGCCAATCTAATTCTTTTATAAAGTTTAATTTATAAACCTTAAAAATCTTTTTTTCTGAATTTTATTTTTCTCCTCTTTAAAATCACCTATTTTAATTAAATTCTTTGATCCTTTCAATTGGTTGTTTCCCTATAAATTCCTTAAAGACTATTAAAATTTAAATAAAAGTTCTGAAGACCAACTCAATCCACTAATTTCTGCTGATTCAATTTCTGGCACATGCGAAGATTGACAAGGATTTTCAAAATATTTAATTTCATTTTCTTCTAAATTAATAGCTATCTATTTCATACTTACTTAACTTAATAATTTCTCTAAAGTCTAGACATTTTCTCATTCTCTTCATGAACTGTACTAGTTTGCCTATTTTTATTTAAGGGCCTCCCAGTGGTGACCACCTTGTCATGGTGGGTGGGCAGTTTTCTTTGATTTGGAGAAGGCATACACCACCACCTCCTAGTGGTGGTGGTGGATCTGCCAAAAACTATCTCTCTCGGGTTTCTGAGGGTTTCTCCCATCCTTCATCTCCAACTTTTTATCTTCTTGCTCCTTTCATGTCCAGCTGGATACTTCCTTCTCCGCTGTATACTTGCGGGAGGAAGGGGTTCCCCAGGGCAGCATCCTGAGTGTCATGTTTCACTTTGGCAACTGATGATGTGGTGATGGCTCTGCCCTCAGGCATTACAGCCACCCTTTATGTTGATGGTCTTGCCATATATATTGCTCCAGTTCCTGATCCACCTTCCTTGAATGTCTCCTCCAGTGAGCCCTGGATTCAGTCTCCAGATGGGCCATGGATCAAGGGCTTCATTTTCCCGCCCTCAAAGATGGTGATGATGCATTTTTGTTGCCACCACCACTGCACTGCCATCCCTTCCCTCTCTCTTTATGGATTGCCATTCCCTGTAGTCCCCAAAACTAGATTTTTGGGTCTCCTCCTTGATTCCCACCTCATGCCTTCAGACTTGCACTCTTCTCAAATTCCTTTCCCATACCAATTGGGGTGCTGACCACCATACCCTTTAGCAGCTCTACCACTCCCTAATCCAAAGTAAGTTGGATTATGGCTGTCAGGCCTATTCCTCTGCATGCTGGACCCTATCCATTCCCTGGGTGTATGCATTAGCACTGACGTATTCCAATCCTCTCCCATTGTCAGCCTTTATGTGGAAAGTGGCCATCTCCTGCTGGATGTCCACCATACCTTAGAGCAGAGTTTTTCAAACTTTTTGAAGCCACAGAACCTTTATTTAAAAAAAAAAATTCATGGAACCTTGACCAACAGGTAAAATTTTAATGATAAAACACAATTTATGCTCACTGCAGTTTATTTATGTAATTTATGAAATTTACATATACAGTTATATGAATTTCACAAAAGAAATATACAAGTTTAGAAATTTGCAAGAAAAAAAAGAATTTACTTTTATTGACCTATTTATTTTAAATTTCTCTCCCCACATTACTGTCAGCATAAAAGAAATTATAAGTATAAAAAATATCATGTTTATTGTAAAATTAAAATTTTCAATGCAAAATAATTAAAAGTAATGAATTTTACAGTTATTGAGGAGTAATTTTAATAGTTAATCAAACAAATAAATGTTCAATGACTTGGATGCAGTTGCTTTTCTTTGGATAAAAGTTCAATATTTGGAGCAATTGATGTTACCTGCAAGCGGATATCATCATCTATATTTAGCCTACTTCTAAATTTTTTTTTGTTGTGTGGCAACTTCAGTATATTCTTTAATAACATTACTGTGATCATAACTTCCATGAACTGAGGAAACTAAACCTAAAAACATAGAAAAACTCACCAAATCAATCAGACCAGTGCTTGTGGTCATCAGTTGTGTTTTGTTTACAAAATGGGCCCCTGTTTCTTACTGTGGCTGCAAGAGGGCAACACTTATTCTGGATAGCTCATCATTTGAATTAAAATTCTCTCTCTCACCCACTCTCTCTTTGCCTATGCCTTTCAAAACACAATCACTGAATTTGCAGAATATGTATCGTAAATTCATTCATGCCAGTTGATATTATCTTACCTCTCTCTCCTTCTCAGTCTCTCATGACATGCCCCACGGAACCTCATCAAGTTCTCATGGAACCCTAGGGTTCCGCAGAACACAGTTTGAAAACCCCTGCCTTAGAAGATTTAAAATACCTCTTTCACATCCAGCAGTTTTCTTCCAACTCAGCTTACCAATCTCTCTTTGGTCCTTCTACTTCAGCCTACTTTGACCATTGGCCCACATCTGATTCAACCATATGGTTTACAGATAGCTACCATCTTGTCTTCTAGGGGTAGAAGGGCAAGTTCTTCCCTCTCCTCCATCTACCCCCATGGACCCTTCCTTCCCTCCAAATGTACCCTTTCCTCTCTACTGCCCCAAAGTCACAGTTCCACCCCTCTGCCCTGTTAATTATTTCTATCCCACTCCTCTTCCCATTCTAATTCTATTCCTGCATTCACCAATAGCTCTTGCTCTCCACTTGGGGTGGGGTTGTGTGGCAGCCCTTCCGTTGGTAGTTGAATAGTTATCCCTTCCCCCAGTGGCTTCCATTTTCATGGTGGAACAACTCTCAGCTATTCTTTTGGCCCTTCCATTCCTCTCTCAACTCTCATTTGTCTTTCACAATCTACTCCAACTCTCGCAGTACTCTTGAGTATTGAAGCCCTGTCCTCTCTTGTCTCCCTGCACCCATTGGTGCAACAGATCAGGACTGGCTTATCCTTCTTTCATCATGCCACACATTGGCAGGGTTGGCACCCAAAAACCCAAACCTAAAACCCACTGGAATTTTCAGTGGGTTTTTGGGTTTTTGTTCCGAGATGTTTAAAATAATTGAAATTTTTCTGATTGCTACATTGTTCAATTGTAGCTAATTAGAATGATTTGGCATGTTGATTATTTCAAGTAAGCTGACTTATAAAGCAATTCTTAAATTATGCAATGTGCAAATAAAGATTATGAAAAACTGAAAAGTTATTAAAAAGGATTTGCACCCATTGTGAACACTATGGGCAATTATTGGATCATTTGACACATTGCTCCAACCATCTTGAATTAAAGTTACAGTAGAATTGACTAAGTCTTTTTTCATTGAATCCAGTACCTACTTCATTATTCACTTTGATTAGTGAGTCATCAGATAATTTTTTTTTGCTTGGAGGACAATAACCTAGTCTTAAATTTTGGACCCATTTAATAAATTCTTTATTCTCTACAACTACAAATGGAATATTTGCTGAAAAGAAAAATCTGGCCATTTGCAAATCTAGTTGTTCTTTTTGATCTACAGTTGTTTGAACCACATATGACATTATCTGACCTTGTGTTTTCTTGGCTGGAATAGAATGAAAAAATGGTATGGAAGATTCAGAAGCAGGTGAAGTGAATGAAGTCTCACTACTGTGAATTGTAGCATCATCATGAACCAGGCTTTCATATGATTTGCTTGAAGAGGGTCTACTCTCAAAACTGCTGTGTCTATGTGTAGGAGGAAGAGTCGCTGATGTAGCTGTATTTGTAAGCTCATCCGCTTCATCATCATGAGCCTGTACCCATTTTTTATTGCATCGATCTAAATGATGTTTCATTCATTCTATTTTTTCGAAAATACACATCTGCAGTATTTGCACTGAACTCTATTTGGTCTATTTGGTTGGTCACTCAACATTTCTACTTCATCCCATTCAGCATCTTTAAGTCTGCCACCAGTATGTGCAGGTCTAACTTTCTCTAGATGATGTTTCACACACTCAACTTTTCAAGTGATACTTTCTTTGCAATAATTGCATAGTACTCTAGTAGGCTGATCACTTAATAAAGTCACCTCATCCCATTCGCTAACTTTAGATCATCCACCTCTATAACTCTTTGGCATCTTAAAAATTTAAATTTGAGTTAGGTCTAAATAAAGCTGAAATCTGCTGTCAAGAAATAAAGGAAAGATCTAAAATTAAAATGGAGAAAATTCTAATATGTCATTATTCTCTCTCATATCTGAACTTTCCGTGAAATAATTTATAAAGATGTCTTTTTAATATATATTGTAGATTAGATAAATAAATTAATAAAATAGATATATTAGGCACTACATAATTATTGGACCTTTTAAAAAAAATTTCAACCCATCAAAAACCCAGTTGGGTTGGTTTTTTTCTGAAAAACCTGGGTTTTTGCCAACCCTGCAAGTTGGTCACCTTTTGTTGGGTATCTTCACACATCAGTGTTCCAGGCAACAAATGCGTGAATGCTGCAGTGAGGGAGGTGTCCTCCCTACCTTTCAACTATAACACACCTCTCCCAGTGTTGGATTTCATGAGGGTTTCCCAGAAGCACTCCTTCAGTGATGGCAGCACCAGTGGGAGGATGTGTCTGGGAATTTCCTGAGGGCCTTGAAGCCCATGATCCATCAGTGGTCTTCCTCCTGTCAGCATGATCAATGCTTTGAGACCACTCTGGTATGACTTATGGTCATCTTATAACAGGGGATCTTGCCCCCATTTTGCCCTTATGGTATTCCTCTCTGTCTTGCACTTACTTTTAGTTTGCCTTGCTTATGCCACTACCCATTCTTAGTTTCTCCCTTTCTTCCCTTAAGGCTCCACTCTTACTCTTCCTAGTTTATTAGGTGACTCCACACCTATACTGAAGGGCACACTTTTCTCCTTTTTCTGCCAGACCAGTCTCCTAGTCTCTATTTAATGTAACTTGCTGTAATTTCTTCCCCTCTTTGCTGTTTCTGCTGCCTTCTCTCTCTTTTATCACAGTCTTTCTTCCACTACCCCTTCTCTAGTGTTTCTTTCTTCCCATTTCCTTGCATTCTCTCTCTCTTTTAGTATCAGTGCAATATGACCTCAGCAGCTGAAGTGTCAGTGAAGCACTGCTATTTATTCATTATTTAAGGGACATTCAGAGAAAAGATTACTTTTTCCTTACACCTAAAACAAAGGCCCAACAAGTGTCAACATTATGATTTTTCTTATCAGTATGTACAAACTTTAAGAATGTTTTTTTTTTAATAATAGCTTCAAGATCCTTCAAGCCTCTATATTCTAAATTATAGTTAAAAAGTAAATCTTCATTAATCATTAAGAAAAATAGAAAAAATACTTCACTTCAGTCAGATTTCCAATTTGTTTACCTTAGCTAGCCCTAAGCCAGACTATGCTCGCAATCAACCAACCAAATCACAGCTAATTTTGGTCAATAAATCCCAGGCTATTCTTTTCTCACAAAAATAACCCAAACTCCACAAAACTGACTTTGGCCAGACTAGGCCCCAAGCTCTAAACTAGACTCAAATTTCAATGTCATTAGCCACATTACATTTGGAAAACATGAAGTCACTTGAGCCTGTTGACATTATTTCATACCAAATTTTACAAAATATCTTCAAATCAGCCAATTATTCTTAAACTATTTACAAGGGTAATGAATAACCTACTTACTTGAGCTAAAATATATATTATTTACACTGTTTCATTCATGAAAACATTTGAGTTCTTCTTAGAGCTAACTAAGGAGCTATAATAATAATATTTACCATATCATATGGCAAGTCATTCCAAAAATCTACTACTACATGACTAAAAAAGTATTTTTGTAGATCCAGTCTACGAGTCTGTTTTCTAATTTTCTTATTTTCAGACTCAAATTAGAAAAGTTACATTTATATTGTCCAAACCAGAAAACATTTTGAACATCTCTATCATATCTCCCCTCAAACAATGTCTCTCAAAGCTAAACATGTCCAATTCTTTTAATCTTTCACTGTCTTCCAATCTTATTAAGGATAAGCTTGGTCGCACACCTTCAAGCATATCTCTATCCTGCCTATGGTGAAGTGACCAAGCTTGAATGTAGTATTCTAAGTGAGGTCAATGTAAGAATTATATAAATTCATATAACATGACATACAAATTCTTTACTCTTGTAACTAACATTCCTTTTAATAATACCTAATATTTTATTTGCCTTATTTCTAGCTTTAAGCACTGTTTAGAAAACTTCAGATCACTACTTAATATAAGGGCAAGATCTTTTTCCTGACTAACGTCCTCTAACCAGTTTCCCTGCATCTCATAACTGAAGTTTACAATTATTTCAGCCAAAATGGAGGACTTTGCATAAATTTTTTATCATCAAATTTCATATGCCATTTACTAGCCAAGGCAGCTAATCTACCAAGATTTTTTTTCTAGTTTATAAGAATTTTCTGCATTTGTAACTGGTGAAACTACTTTTGAAACATACGTCATTCCATGGTGATAGTCAAACATTTGGAGCAACTGTTTAGTAAACATTCATTTAAAAAGGTATAATTATGGGAAGTATGCCAAAACTGCTTTGAGGCATTGTGAAGTATGCTCTTGGGTACATTTTGGCACCATTTGTTCAAGAATACTGTATTTTCTTTCAATTTTTATATACAAGCCTCTGAATCAGCATGAGTCAACACTCCATTAATGATAAACATCACATAAAAAATCTATTGGAATTTGTAGGAAACATTTGATAAGTGTAAGAATATCAGATCTTGCAAATTTAGTAGAAAACTAAATGAACATTAGGCAAACTTATGTTTTAAAATTAAATAAATTTTCAAGTAAAATTACATGTCTGTATAACAACATATAAACTACATATCTTTTAATCTGCATTTCCTGTTCTACTCACTCTTATGTCAATGATTCCACTTTACACTTCACCTGCTTCCCAAAGGATCCCTCTCAACAGTCACTCCATGATTTGCATAGTACGGCTATGGAGCAACTAACCTCTGATCTTTCTGTTATCTCTGATTGGGGCAGAGAAAACCTTGTGGCTTTCAATGCCTCAGAAACTCAGTTCCTCCATCTGTCTACTTCTCACAATCTTCCACATGACTATTCCTTTACCTTCAACAACACACAACTCAATCCTCCTTCTTCTCTTAACATTCTTGGTATTTCCTTTTCTCGTGATCTTTCCTGGAAAGATCACATATATTCTCTTTCTAAAACAGCTTCCAAGAGGTTAGGTGTGCTGTACCAGCTCATCATTTCTTCACCCCGACTCAGTTGCTGTCTTCATACAGGGGTCTTGTCCACCCTGTATGGAGTATGCTTCTCACGTATGGGGTGCCTCAACCCACACAGCTGCACTTGACCAGGTAGAATCAAAACTTTTTGTCTCATCAATTCCCCACCTCTTACCATCTTCAATCTCTCTCTCTTTACTATTGCTGTTATAATGGACACTGCTCTTCTAAACTCTCTAACTGTATGCCTCCTCCTTTAAGAGAGCATGCAGTAGGGTAATTCCAGGACAGATCATGCAGTGCTTAACACCACACCACTTCCAATTTTCCTATAATTTGTTGTATAGCATAGTCTATACCAAAAAAAAAAAAAATGAAATTTCAAGTTTCAGATTGATCGGACTTACAGTTCAAAAGTTATGGCCCTTCTAACTTTAGGGAATTCTCAGGAACCCACCCCCACTTCAAATTACCATATCTTAGCCTCTGATTGAGATAGAAGAATGATTCAAATTGCATTTGAAAGGTAATTTGTCAAATATTAAATGAGTATAGACATGGATAGCAGCTTAGTTGAGGAGTAAAAAAGTTTGACAATTTGTATTATTAAAGGGGGTTTTTACACCCCCACCCCACCTCAATGAATTTTTTACAAATTTTCATATCAAATTAAGCCCAAACTCTATCTGTATAAGTGACATTTAAGAAAGTGCTGTGTATTTAGGTGTGAACTGTGTTTTGAGATTTGAATAGTGATAACTTCACTGAAAAAATCAAATTTTTGCAAATTGTCAAATATAAAATTATTTTACCCTTTTCTTATTCAACTATGCAGCAATGTATTTTATACACATGTCTATGTAAGTGTATAAGGGATACAAAATATATAAGTACCATAGAGATAGTCTATTCAAAAGCTATTTAAAAATACCTATATTAATTAATAAAGATAGCCTGAATCAAAAGCTAACAACTAGTGTTAAATACTATTGAGTAATCAAAGGAAGTGTGCTTAGGAAGCAAAGTGTTCTGTTCTCTTGTTTGTGTACATGTGTGAAATAATTAGCTTATAGAGGCATATATTGAGGAAACATTTTTCTTTGCAGAAATTCACGGTGCATAGCTACATATGGCACTTAATAGAAAATGGCAACTAAATGTAAAGACTATACTTATTATTGCTGTAACCCAGTGGTACTCATTGCACAGCTCGTGACGCAAATGCGCTATATATATTTGGCTCGCGAGCTGCCCAATGAGTACCACTGCTGTAACCCATACAAAACACACACAAAAGTTATTGCGACTGCTTTGAGATCACTCCCAAATCATGTTATTGAAAATAGTGATCCTGTACATGGCTTCAGTCATTCATCAAAAGTTTGTACAGTTTGAAGAAAATCAATAAAAATGATGAAACCCAACAGTTATTCAGCAAGAAAGTAAGTTCAGGAAGTGATACTTGTACAGCTGAACCTTCACCACAAAAATCTTCAGTTAAGTGCATGAATGTTCAAGAAGCATACTTTGAAAGAGAGCAGCTAGACAAGACTCTTGAACAGCTTGATGTCACCCCATTAAAATTACATAAGTATACATTCTATAATTTCATAATTCTGTAGTTCTATATATATACAGGTGTACATAAAGTCAGGATCTATTTTTGTGAAATAATTATTTTTTCTATTTTTCTTTTCAGAAACCCTTAGAATGAATACAGAAGAGCGTGTGGCAATAGTAATTTGTCGAATCGAGGGAAAGAAATACAATGACATCAGAGAGAAGTTTAGAAGGAGATTTCATAAGCCGGGGCCAATAGACAAGACAATACAAAAATTGGTGAACAAATTTAAATGAATGGGATCTGTAAATGATGAAGCAAGATCAGGATGACTGTGTATGTCAGATCTTACCGTGAATGCAGTACGCGGAATTATCACTGAGGAGCCACGTACGTCTGTTCATGCTGCATCACACAGACTTGGCCTCCCAACATCCTCGATGAAGTGCTGTGTGTGCTGATCTCATAGAACAAATTTGGAGTGATAATTTAATGGACAACATTCTCTTTAGTGATGAAGCCACTTTCCATACGTGTGGAAAAGTAAATCGCCATAACTGTCGAATTTGGGCAGATGAAAGACCGAATGATTTCGTCCAAAATTGGGAGAGAGACTCACCTAAAGTTAATGTCTGGATGGGTTTAACAAAATCTAAGGTTTATGGTCCTTTTTTCTTTGCTGAAGCTACAGTTACGGGGCTTATTTATCTGGACATGTTGCAGCAATTCCTTGAACCTCAGCTGATTGGGGATAGGATTGTTAGTACTGTCATCTATCAACATGATGGTGCTCCTTGTCACTATGTCAAAATTGTTCAGGATTATCTAAATGGACGTTTTCCAAATCGCTGGATCGGACGCGGAAGCAACAGACCTTGGCCAGCGAGATCACCAGATTTAACCCCTTTAGATTTCTTTGCATGGGGCTTTATCAAATTGCACGTCTATCAGACGAAGATTACGAGTCTTGAAAACTTACGTACATATATACGAACTGCTACAGATAACATAACCCGGCAAATGCTCCAGAATATGTTTAGAAATGCTGCGGAATGATTTGAGCTGTGCAGGGATACTGATGGGTGTCACGTTGAATCCTACTCTTAATTATTTAATAAATGTTACCACTTTATCATTTTATGATTGAATTCCATATAATTTCCAAGTGCTTCACAAAAATAGATCCTGACTTTATGTACACCCTGTATATATATAATTGCTGAGCCCCTATATTGGATATGAAGATGATCACTTGACACAGGAGAAATAATGGGCATCCTGAAGAGTGCAAACATAGTCCCAATTAGGGCATGGTTCTGATTAATCAATTAATCACTGTTTCAGATTTAATCATTAATTAATAAAAAAATATTTTTAGAAAATGATGAGAAATGATTAATTTCCTCATAATTTCAGCATCATTTTACTTTAAGTTTTGTAATGTATCATTTGAATTTGGCACCTTTTGGCATGTATAAACTGTCTAATCTTCCCATGCCTGTTTTCTTGAACTAAAGCAAACTAAATGTTTGAGCAAAATGTTTTCTTTGGTCTTATCTTATGCAACAGAAACAATATTAAAGCTCTTTCTTACTCTTTTCAGAAGTATTTAATTTATAATAATTTTTAATCAGGTAATCATTGATTAATTAGAAAATTTCATCATTCATCACTTTTTCCTAAAAATGATTAATTAACCATGCCCTAGTCCCAATATATAAAGGAGGAGTTTGATCCGAGGCCAAGAACTATAGGCCAGTGTCACTTACATCTCATCTCACTAAAATATTTTAAAGAATAGTTAGACAGAAAATCTACGACTTTTTGGAAACTCAGAAAAAATTCAATGATAACCAACATGGGTTTCAGTCAGGCAGATCATGCCTATCACAACTAATGGAACACAACAACAACATTATTGATGCACTTCAAAACAATGAAAACTATGATGTAATATACACAGACTTTGCCAAAGCATTCAACAAGTGTAATCATGGAATCATAATACATAAACTGAAATATATGGGAATAACAGTAAAAGTAGGGAAATAGATATATAATTTCCTTAGTGAGTGGTAGCATGTTGTTACAGTACAAGGAGTATCTTCATCAGAATCAGAGGCCCTCAGCTCAGTACCACAAGGAACAGTATTAGCTCCACTAATCTTCATAGTCATGCTGACATAGATAAGAACGTTACCAGAGACAGCACAGTAACATCCTTTGCCAATGACACACAGATCAGTAGAAAAATAAGAAACCCAGAAGATATAGGATCTCTACAAACTGACATGAACAGAATCTTCAAGTGGATGGAAACCAACAATATGATGTTTAACACTGAGAAATTTCAGCTGTCACCGTATGGAAAAAGAGAAGACCTAAAATCCATGGAATATTATACCCCAAATGGACAGGAAATTCAGAGAAATTCAAGAGCAAAAGATTTAGGGGTTGTAATGATTGATGATGTGAAATTTGAAACTCAAAATAAGATAGCAGTGAACAGAGCAAAGAGAATAATGGGGCAGATAGGAATAGGAACATAATGATTCCTCTACTGAACACTGATCATACCTAAATTGGAATACTGCTTGGTCCCAAGAGCGTAACTAGCTTCCAAAAGTTGGGGGGCACAACTATAATGATGAAAAATCCTGCAATGAATTTCTGTGCTGCTATCCTGTAGGTAATGTGTTTGCGACCAAAATGATGCTCTTAAAATACTATGATTTAGAGAATGATCTATATTTATGATAGTAATAGGAAAATCAAAGAAGCATTTTCACAACTACCTTATGTATATCAAATATATACTTAACATTAAAGGAAAACAATATATGCAATAATTAAAGTAAAAAATAACTAGATGTCTCATTAAAGTATCTATTACTGCAGTATTAGTACTGAATCAGTAATACTTTCCAGCATACTAATAGGACTAATATAATTAAAGATTTACTCATCACAGATTATTTCAAGAACTAAATATTTTCCTTCATGTAAGCTAACACTTAGATCAAAAGTTGGGGGGGGGGGGGGGGGGGGGGGGCAAAACCTATATTATCCCCCTCAGTTCAAAAGTTGGGGGGGACATGTCCCACCCCCGTTAGTTACGCCCCTGCTTGGTCCTAACATCCCCATATAGAAAAGAAGACATTAGACAGCTAGAAGGGATTCAGAGAAGCTTCACAGCCAAGATCAAGGGGTGCAAAGAACTAAATTACTGGGAAAGGTTATGTGAACTAAACCTATAGCTATTCACTGGAAAGAAGGATACACACCATTATTTACACTTTGAAAATAATGGAGACTAGTCCCTACTCTTACTCTGAACCCTGTAACTCCCCCAAACAATAGTGGAAAGTAGAAAAGGAAGACTGTGTCATGTTCCCAAATTAAAGGCGAGACACTGTAGGGCGGGTCGTACTCAGGTGACAACATGAATCTGAAGGAAATCCTACCATCAGGGGTGTCTAAATTATGTTTTTACATGGGGAATTCAAATATGAGCTTCTTTTTTGGATAGGATAACTCTAACCTACATCATTTTGTATTTCTAAATTGCCAATTTTACCCTTTTGAACCCCTTTATAATATATTAAAAGATATAAGGTAAATCATTTATATTGACAAGGCCAAATCAACTTTACATATATTTATTAATAGGTGAACTGCATGTATATCACTGGATATAATTACAAAGATCATTCTCCTGACATCTTGAGCTTTGCCAGGTTGCACAAATCCTGCTTTGACTCAGACTTGGACATCAGCTTCCTGCTGGTCTCCTGAGCCCTGATCCCTCCATCCCTCTTTTCCTGTGAGAAGTACTTAGCAGAAGCTTCAGTCACCATTTTAACAACCCTCTCAATGCTTTGTGTGTGGCAAGGCCAGTTGCGCACCTCCATCGGGGTGTTGATGAAGTTTTTCACCTCTGAGGTGCTTAGAGAGCAGGTGAGAGGTGGCTCTGACACACCTTCTGACCAGCTGATCAAGTCACCGATGCTGGAAGCATCACAATTGATGTCAGGTGTCATCCTGCTCCTAACAGAGGAGTCCCCCAGCTGAGTGTCCGGGTCCCCCTCTCCCCTGATGGCCAGGATTCTCTCCACCCCTTCAATCCTCTCCTTCTGATCCTCAGAGCAGAGTAGTGTTTGGAGGATGACTTCACTGTGGGCATACCAAGCAGATCTTCTCACAGTTGGCATCACAATATCCAGCACCCCCTTTCTCTGGGACTTGAGGCAGTCCAGCTGAAAGAGGATGTGCCTAGGCCCTTCGATCCAGGAGTGCTTGACCTTCATGTTGAACCAACATGGGTAATACACTCCAATGATGAATTCCACAATGAATTGCAGAATCTTCAGGTTCTTTCTTTTAAGTCCGTGCTTTGACACCCAGAGCCTGAGAAGTCTGTTCGCTGTGGTGAGCCAGCAGCTGTGATTTACTGGTCCTATCTCTAACAGAGCCAGCCCTGCAGGAAGTACTCCATCCCTGACTGCACAGACAATTTTATAGCCATAGTATTGATCAGTTGAGAGATCTTGAATGACCTTGTCAGGAAGCTTGATCAGTGGAGGGCCAACAGAGATTCGGGTGAAGTTTGGATTGATATCAAAGTCTGTAGCAGAATCAAGGAGCTTTCCTATTGGCCCGGATAATTTTTTGTCTGACAGAGTAGGGCCATCAAGGTCAACAATGAGATGGCGCAGGGGAAGTTCAACAGTGTGCAGGTTGCACACCAACCAGACCAGCTTTCTCCCCAGGTGCAGCTCCAGCTTCTGCATTACTCCAGCTTTCACACCAGTGTTGACATTTGTTGAGTCTCCTCCAATGGCCAACAAGGTCTATCATAACCCCTCTCTTTCAGCCAGGCAAACAGGACCTTAGCAATCTTCTCCGCATGTGACTCCTCTTTAGTTCCTTTCTCTGGACATTGGTCAGGTCAATCCGCCCATCAAAGAGGATGCAAGAGATCCCCCCCTCCTCCCTGCACTTCTTCTCAAACTGTTCCCCCAGCTCTCTCATCAACTTCTCCTGTGCTCTCTTGACCTTGCTCTTATCAATCACTTTACTTGTATTGTCTTCTGTGATGATTCCTGCGTCAATCAGAGCTGCTGTTGCTATAGCTGCAGTTGGCCTCAGCCCTATGCCATACCTTACACTAGCAAGGGCAATGTTTTGAATCTCATCATAGTTTTTCTGTACCTTTGCCGAAGCTGCTGGCTCAGGGTCAGTTTGAGGGAAGAGCTCAACTTCAGGAACAAACTCATCTTCATCACCACTTCTCTCCAATTCCAGATCCTCATCACCATCTGCCAAAAATCTCTTAACATCCTTCCTGGCTGCCTTCTCTGCTACTGCAGCACTTTCCTCCTTGCTCCTTCTCCTTTTCTCTGCCTTCCTTTCCATCCACTGCCTTTTCAATGTCCTCACCTGTCTCTTGTGCTCTGGTAGATCAGGACCCCCTATTTGGTGGGGTCCCTTACTTCCAACCTTAAGTGGAATGGCACACCTTTTTATTTGATTATTTAAACATTATTATTATTATTATATGAATTACATTATATGTGTTTATAATTTTATATGAATTAGTTAGAACAATGCTCTATGAGAGATAACGTGAGCAGCCATGATAGAAAACGTGAGAAGACATATTCTGGGGTAACTACAATAGTAAAATAATCAACAATTTAATAATAATCAACTGCAAAATGATGTAGGTTAGGGTTATCAGAATTAAATATTTTCTTCAGAATTGTGTTCTATACACCAAAATATGTCATTTGAACACCCCTCTCCATTGATTTAAAAAAAATGCTTAGTATGACCCACCCTAGCGAGACAGGGAACATCCTTAACCCTGAAAGAAAATAGTTTTTTTGTGAGAGGACCAAAACTGTTTAGGCCCAAAAACGTAAGGAACATGAATGGTGTTGCAGTGGATATCTTCAAAAGATTACATGCCTGGCTCAGAACAATCCCTGATGAGCCAGCTGTACGTGGCTATGCGAGGTGGAGAGTACAAGAAACCAACTCACTACTTCACCAGGCCAACTTGAGAGGAGGGGTGACAAGCTATATTCTATTTCTATAGTTTTATAATTTTCAATATATACCTAATGGTAGACTTTAAGATATCATAAATTTTCAGATGGCCTGAGCAGTACGGTATCAGTAAATCAAAGATGGCATCTAAAAAATACCAGAGAGCTTCAACATCTCTAAAAAGGAAATTGGAAGAATCAATGTCTGACAGTTGAAGATGATGCTGGACCATCCAATAAACAAGATCTTAAAAAATGGAGAAAGATATTGCGAGGTATGTAAGAAACTGTATGTAAATTAGATTACATACTTCAATACTTGGTCTCTTATAAGAGACTAAGTCAAACCAAAATGCAGCTAAATATGATATAGCTAAAGCAATTAAATTAACAGTAGCTACTTACTTATTAATATACTATAAGAATGATCTTTGAAACTTTTGAATTTTATTCAATTCATAATATTTAGTAAAAAAAATTGCAATGATTTATATTATGTATATTTCTTCTTTTAAACAGTATGAGATGCTAATGAATGATCTCAAAGAAGAATTCAACTTGATATCATCTTATCAATGAAGACTTCAGATACTTACACTGTCTCCTTTTACAATTACTAGAACCCAACAGTTTTTCAGTGCCACTAGGTACACTGTTAACAAAGCCAGGCATTTGAGAGCTCAATTTGGTATTCTTCCAAAGGTTCCCACATACAGTAAAAGAAAAAAATTGACTGAAGAAACAATATCCAGAGTAAAGGCTTTCTATGAAGATGATGAAGTAAGTCAGATATGTGCAGGGAAATCTGAGTGTGTCAGTATAAGAAATAAAGATGGTGAAAAGGAGTACAAACAAAAGTGTCTCTAAGTAATTTGAAAGAACTGTATGCAAAATATAAGGAAACTGATGATAGTGTTGGCTTTTCATCATTTGCAAATTTAAGACCTAAATGATGTTTTATTGTTAGGGGGGAAAGGAACACACTCAGTTTGTGTTTGTACCTATCACCAAAATCCTAAACTCATGATGTCAGTAATTGGCCAGAAAAGAAAAGCCTTGCATACCATACCATACCATACCCTTACAGAAAAAAGTGTTCGTGATATCAATAATTCTAACTGCATGTTACATATATATCTAAAATGTCCTGGTAGTATTGGTGTAGCAAACTTTTTGAATACTTGTCAGTATTGATAGATACATACAGTACAATATGTTCAATGGACTACTACAGACTGGTCACTTTTGCAAAGCAATATAGCTATAGTAGAGGAATTTATTGAAGTTCTTTCAGAAGCCATTTTCTCCCTCACTCATCATCACTACATTGCAAAATGTCAGAGTCAACTCAAGAAGAATATAAAACAATCTTCAAAGTAATAATGTATTTGTACTAGGAGATTTGCTGAAAACTATTCATTTATTACTCGGGGTGCCCCTCAGAGTTTTCACTGGACAAATGATCAGGCAACACTCCACCCATTTGTAGTCTATCATAAGAAGCATGGAGAATTAAGCCACACTAGTTATTGCATTGTCAGTGACTGTCTTGAGCACTCAACTTCAGCAGTTCACACTTTTCAGCAATATTTGATAAAAGATATAAAAGCTAGATTCCAATGTACAAAAAGTTATTTACTTTTCTAATGGATGTGGTGGACAATATAAGAATAGATTCAATTTCATCAATCTCTGCTATCATGAACAGGATTTCAGTGTAAAAGCCGAGTGGAATTTCTTTGCTACAAGTCATGGTAAAAATGTGTGTGATGGTATTGGAGGAACAGTAAAAAGAGGTGTAGCAATGGCTAGTCTACAATGAACTGATGCTGGTTACATTCTGACACCATGAGCTTTATATGATTTTAGTACTAAGCACTTCAAATCACTAACTTCTTTCTTTGTTACTAAGCAGGAGGTTGAATCAAATAAATTACATCTGTTTAATAGGTTTAATGAAGCTATATCAATCAAGGGCACAAGAGGCTTCCACAGAATTGTACCTAAGTCAAGGAACCAGGTACAGGCTTATCAAACATATGATTCAGAAAATCCTACTTTGTTTAGAATAAGTCAAGTTGAATAGAGTGAGAGCAGTCTGCTAGTAAAAGATACTGATTATCATATTGGCCAATATGTTGCTTGTATGATAGTAAAATCTGGCTTGTAATAAACAAAGACAGTTCAGAAGAACTTGCTGATTACCAAATTAGCTTTTTAACATCTTCAGGAGGCCCTAATAAATACCATTTTCCAGAGAAGTAAGCTATTTGCTGGGTAAGACAAAGCAAAATGATTCAACCAATGTCCAATCCAAATATCCTGCGTGGTATTAAAATTGCCCATGCTTTCCATCCAAAAGAGATCAAATTAGTGGAGCCATAAGTTTTTAGTATGGTATATTATACTCACCCAGTTGATGCTCGTACTTCTAAGTTACTGTCATACAAGTTTAAGTATATGTACATTCTTTCTAGTACTTAGTCACAGTTCACAGGCTTCAGTTGCAAAATTTGTTAATTATGTTATCTACAGATCTACAGAAGCTAAGGCTAACAAAGACCCTAGATCCACTCTAAGGTTAGCCCGAAAGAAGAGAGTAGGGGGTTAAAAGAAGAGAATAAGGGGTTAAAGTAAGTAGCAAATCCTATCATTTGTGGGTTAACATTCATTCAGAAAAAAAGAAAGACACTCTCACCAATTTAGGCCGGGCTGAAACTCAAGATAGAATTAATCAGAGTCATTAACAGTTGGCTTTTGATATAAAAATAAGATTCCTGAAAAAAATAATTGGTGGCCACCAATGTGTGTCCGGCCACCCCCGTTTTTGTAAAAACATCTAATGCCTCACTAGCAAAATCAGGAAAATGGCAATATCTCTTCTTCTGAACAGGCTAGAGAGATGGTTTGCATACCAAAAGATGCAGAATTTGATTTAGAACAAATTATTAGGAGTGGTATTTTTTCATAAAACCTTTAGTTTTTGAGTTATTTTAGAAAAACTAATTTTTGGGGCCCATAGACCCCCTTTTGATGGACCTTAGTGACAAAAGAAATTCTAAAATAAGCATGATTTGGCTTTTTGATTACTAACATTGCCCTAAAAGGATGTTGACATGGACATAGTGATCACATGATATGACTTTTCCTTGTTATCTTGCATCCATTATGCTTGAATAAAGAATAGAGGGTGGGGCTGCTTCATGAACTTTTTTTAAACGTAATAAATTAAAAACTTTTTTTTTTTCAGGTGCCTTGGTTATAAGTTTCCAACTGCAATTTGTCATTGAATTCAACATTTGCAATATAAAGTATGACTTCTACAAGGAAAACAGTTGTTGTTGTTGTTGTTTAGCCGATCAGCCCATCCTGATCGAGCAAGCCGGCGGCACGCAGGTAACCGATCACCCTCTCCGGAGTGGACCAGAGGTTCAGCGCACTAGTGATGTTGTGTTGTGTTCGTTGTTGTGCTAGAGCGGTACAGTCCGTCATAATGTGTTCAATTGTTTGTGGTGTGTCTTGGCACAGGTGGCAGGTGTCGTCTATGGAGTTGTCTAGTCTGTGTTTATATGTCCGTAAGTTTGGGTGATGTCCACATCGGAATCGTGCTAAGTTAACTCGATCCGATCTGCTCAGGCTGATCTCTGACCTGTTAATGGGTGGCAGCTTCGCACCTAGGACCGCATTCGGACCGAGTCGTGTCAGGCTTTGTGGGTTAGGTGTGTGTGTATGTGTTTTCTGTACTGTGTGATGTCTGTGGGGCGTGGTATGGAATGGAGTATTTTTTTATAATGTGTCTATGGTGTTACCTTAATGGTGCGAGGTGTTGGTGCATGATTGTACATGTATGGCAAGGGTGTTGTGGGTTAGTTGTCGCTGCTGCCATGAATTGTGTTCCCCTCATGTCTAAATGTTCCCTAACTTTTAGTATTTTTGTTTCTGTGTGCAGGTGTTCTATTGGTGTTGTTTGAGTGCATCCTGTAATGATACGAAGTGCGTTGTTTTGTATTGTTTGTAAGGTGTTTATGTGTGTGTTTGAGATAATGGGTGCCCAGCATGGGCTAGCATAGTCCATAACTGAGCGAATATATTGTTTGTATATGAGTGATGTTGTTTCCTGCTGGTGTCCAAAGTTTGTGCCTGTTAGTACCCTAAGCGTGTTAAGTCTTGACGTACATTTGGTTTTAATGTCCTGAATGTGATTTGCAAAAGATAATGATGTGTTGTATGTGACACCAAGTATTTTGGTTCTGTGAGTGTGTGGAATGTTGATGTTGTTTAGTGTAAGCTGTGGAATTACCTGGTGTTCTTTTGTGTTGCTTGTAAGCAAGGTGATGGTTGATTTTGTGGGCGCTACTTTGAGTCTATTGTGTGTGAGCCAGTCTTGTATACTGTTTATGTATGTTTGTAGGTTATTTGTAGCGGTGTCGATGTTGTTGTGGGTGGATGTTAGAGTGATATCATCTGCATATGATGATAAGGTAAGCTTGTTATCTATGGGTGTTGGAATGTCATGCATGTATAAGTTGAAGAGTGTTGGTGAGAGAACAGAGCCTTGAGGGACCCCATTCGGAAAAAGCTTGTTTTTGGATGACTTGCCATTAAATGTGACATGTGAGTATCTTCCTGAGAGATAGTTGCTCAGCCACCTTTTGGTGTTATTGTGCATGTTTGTGTTGAGTATTTTGTTTATGAGAGGGAAGCGTGGATAGCATCAAATGCTTTACTAATGTCTATTGTTGCTAATAGTGTACGTTGAGCTGGTCTTCTGGAGTTGATGCCATCCATGATGTGCTGCGTGAGGTTAGTGAGTAATGTCGTGGTTGAGTGGTGAGGTCTGAATCCATGTTGAGTAGGCGATAGTGGTATGTGTGGGTTGGTGATTTGTAAGATTAGTCTTTCTGTTACTTTGGAAGGTGTGCATAGTAAAGTAATGGGTCTATAGGAAGCTGGTTCTGTTGGATTTTTGTTTGGTTTGAGTAGTGTAATAATTTTACCTTGTTTCCATATGTCAGGAATAATACAGTGTTGGTATGAATATGTGCTGATATTTGTGAGAGCTAATATTCCTTGTGGGCCCAAGTGTTTAAGGTGTATGTTAGATATGTTGTCTGGTCCAGTAGCCTTCGAATTCTTAATGTTTTTGATGATCTTGGTGGTCTGGTCTGTATTGAAGGGTGTAATGGTCATGTCGAGTCTGTAGGTTTTCTTGTGTCTGGCTGTTTGTCTGTCTGCATGTTTCTGGTTGTTGTCTCTGTTTAAGTGACTTATCTTTGCGTAGTGATTAACTAGAATGTTAGCTTGTTGTGTGTATGTTGGGATATTATTTTGGCTGCGACAGATAGCCGCGTGTGAGGTGTGAATGCCGCTGTTAGAGTGGGTAATGCTGTTTATAGTCTTGTATAGCCTGTATGTATCTGTGGAGTGGTTTAGTGTTGTTATGAATTCCCTGAATGTTTCTGTTTGTTTTTCTTTGAGTTTGTTGTTTATTTCTGTGTTGAGCTGTTGTATCTGCTGTTTTATGGCTTCTGTGTGTGGTGTTTGTGTGTTATATTTGAGGTTGTTACGTTGCCTTATGAGGTGGGCTATTTCTCTAGTGTAATTTGGGTTGTATTTCCTAATGTTGCCCTTAGGTATGTATTTGTTTGCATTATTGATAATCTGATTAAATGTCTTGAGTGTTGTATCGATGTTTATGATGGGTGTGCTGTTTAATGTGGTGAATTGTTCCTCAGTCTGTATTTTGAACTGTTCCCAATCAGCTTTCTTGTAATTTCTGTAAGTGTGCCTAAGGCTGTTGGGGCAGAGTGTAGAATGTGTTGTAATGATGATGGGCAGGTGGTCTGATGACAGTTGTTTTTCTGTTCTCCATTGTGTATGTGTTGCTAGTGAGGGGAACAGAACGTTATGTCTGGGGAGGAGTTTGAGTATCCTGCTTGATGTGGTATGTGTGTATGTTCTTCTGTATTGTTAAGAATGAAGAGGCTGTTTAGTTGTGTGGCTATGTTGGCGCCTCTGGTGGTGTTTTGGTTGTGCAGGTACCAACTAGTGTCTTTGGCGTTGAAGTCTCCTCCTAAGATGACATTAGTGAGAGAGGCAAGATTGTGTAACTGTGGATTGTAATTGGCTGGCACCTGAGGTGAACTATCTGGTGGGATGTAAATGTTGATTAGTGTGGTGTTGTGTTTTGCGTGTGTTTAATGTTAACTGCCTGTATTTCTATCGTGTTATCTGCTTGGATTGTGTTTGTAATGTTTTGGGTAGCATCAGTGTAGCTAATGCTTTTACGTATGTAAGTGATGAGTCCACCCCCGTTTCCCCCAGTACGATCTTGATGGATCGCCATGAAGTCAGGGATGGTGGGTGTTTTGTGTGTGCGTTTTAGTTTTGTTTCTTGTATAAGTGCTATGTGAATGTTTTGTTTGTGTACGAATTCCCTAAGCTGCATGATTTTGTTTGTGAGGCCATCTACGTTGTACTGTAATATGTTAATATTATACTTCTGTATGTGTCTCATGGTACTATTGTGTCTGTCTTTGTGTATGGTGACATGTGTAAGTTGTAGTGGGGCCTGGATTAGTCTTAATGTCGCCAGAGAGTAAGAGTAGTTCGGGGAGCACGCAATTGTTCCCTGTAATTGAAAAAATAGCACGCTGAGAATAGGTCCGGCCCCGGGAGCCAATCGGCACTCTGACCGTGCCACGCAACAGGCCGTCGACTGCCAGTCTGGCCAACCGTAGACAGCCGCTGCAGAGATTTGAGGAAGTTTGGCCACCAGCGCGTTGATGTTTTGGTTTGACGTCGCTTCTTCGCGTTGACGTGTCCTGCGCTGGAGGATGCAGCCACTGTTTAGAAGCTTCCTCGTCAGCTGCTAACACTTTTTTCACGTTGTTCTAGCTACTGTACCTGTTCAGACGTTTTTTATAAACAAATCTTTATAAACAAATATGCAATTTTGTCTTGCTCTCTTTGTTGGAGTTCTGAAAATGAATTGCCCTCCTCTCTGCTAAATTGCTCTAATATGGACTCTGTTTCTTCTCTTTCTTTTATTTTCACTAGAAATATGTCTAAAATTCAATACAGAAATCTTCTTGGGAAGAATTTAGCACCACAAAGTTAAAACTGTGAAGCACAAAATGTAAAGTATGTACAGCTATATACTCGTGGTTATATTACAAATACATTTCTCCTCATAAAACTTCGGAATATAGATACACTAGTAGCTAACAGGAGCGTTGTTGCTGATGGCGGAAAGTGCTATAAACAATTTCGTGAACACTTATTGCTCTTAATTATCAGATTTTATTGTTAAAAGCATTCCAATCACTAAACAGTCGTAAATAGGAGAGGTTGCTAAAGTACTTGGTGATGTATGTTTTATGCCAGCAGAACAGTTTCCTTTAGGGAAATTACCTACGTTGAAGCAAGTTATTGAAAGGTGTTTGTGTTTCAGAGACTATAAAACAGATGCTGTACTGAGAGCTGCTACTGAGGAATTGCATAAATTGTGGGTCACATATAATGTTTATCCAATATCAGTAAATGCCATACAGAGCCGACTGAAAACCCAAATAAAGGAATTCAACCGCCTTCTGAAGTATGACAAAAAGAAAAGGGGACCTAAATATCATCAAGATCTGAATGATTTTCTGAAAACTGTAAACGTTTTATTTGATATATATCAACATGATCACAAACTGTTGGCAGATACAGAGAAAAAGCAAAGGCATTGACATTGCTCATGGCATTTATAAGATCATTAAAGGGACAGAACTTGAGGCCAAATTAAACTTAGTTAAAGCAGATGGGACAAATACTAACACAGGACATATGCATGGGTCAATCAGATATTTGGAAATGTTTTTAGGGCAACCTCTTCAGTGGGATATTTGTCTTCTGCATCTAAATGAATTGCCACTTAGACACATCTTCATAACTTTAGATGGGACAACAAAAAGTCCAGACAAATTTTCTGGCCCTATTGGTTCTCAGCTCAATGGGGATTTGTCAGAATGGAATGTTGTGGACTTCAAATCTATACCTTATCCTGCATTTGTGCTTCTACCAAATGAGGTGGTCAATAATTTATCAACAGACCAATACTATGGATACTGCATCTGCTGGGCAATTATTACTGGTGAAGTGGATGAAGACCTTGCACTCTTAGAAGTTGGCCTGCTAAATCACTCTCGATGGCTCACCTTAGCCTGTAGAATTCTTCGCTTTTATGTTTCACAAAAAAGACCCAGTAAGACCTCAAAATCATAGTAGAATTCATCATCAAAGTATACTTTCACAGTTGGTTCAATATCAAGGCTAATAAGAGGCTAAGTGATGGGTCAAGAAACCTATTCAATATGATCCAAAGAGTAAATAAATTCCCTGACAGGAAAATTAGAGAAATTTGTTATGACGTATTAAACAATAACAGCTATTTTGCTCATGGTGAAAATATTTTAGTTGGAATGCTGGCTGATGAAGATGAAGAGGTGAGGAGGTGTGCTGTCAATAAAGTTCTGTGTCTGAGGGGAGTTATAGAGGATTTTGATGATGAATCTGGTAGTAGCAATGATTTTGCAGGTGGAATAATTGAAAGTGATGATGAGAATGAAGAGGATCATGAAGGTGGTACTGATGAATATCCTGCTATAGATGAGAATGTAAGGGTCTTTAGAAAGCCAATCATCAATTTCAAAGCTTCTGTATACCACAAGCTGTCTGCTATGTCCCAATGGGAAACTGTTCCACCTATATTAAAAGAATTCAGTAATGATGAACTGCGTGATATCATTAATACCGCATTGAAACTGGATCACGAGTGCCACAGTCAGAATGTTGAAAGGCACATCAAGCTTGTCACTGAAGCATCCTTGGCTGTTGTAGGTCATGAGCGTAGAGATGGTCTTATTAGAAACAAAATTAGATCACGTAAATTAATGAAAGATTTTGTGTCTAAAAAATATTTTAAGTTCTAGATTATTATTTATCATGCTAAAATATGACAAAATGACAATTTGTTAATTGTATAATTTAATGTTTGGCGTTTTGGAATGTCAAAAAGCATTTTCAATGAATTTAAAATGGCTGATTTTGATTGATTTTGATTGCTGATTGAAAACCACTAATACATGTCAATTTGCAGCTTGAGAATGTTTTATTGTGTTGACATTCAGTTGAAAGGGGGTCTATGGGCCCAAAACATTAGTTTTTCTAAAATAACTCAAAAACTAAAGGTTTATGAAAAAATACCACTCTTAATAATTTGTTCTAAATCAAATTCTGCATCTTTTGGTATGCAAACCATCTCTCTAGCTTGTTCAGAAGAAGAGATATTGCCATTTTCCTGATTTTGCTAGTGCGGCATTAGATGTTTTTACAAAAATGGGGGTGGCCGGACACACGTTGGTGGCCACCAATTATTTTTTTCAGGAATCTTATTTTTATATCAAAAGCCAACTGTTAGTCACTCTGATAAATTAAAATCAAACAAAAATTAGTTTCAGCCTGGCCTACGTGACCATCATCATCCACCAGCCACTGCCGACAAGTTGGAGAGAGATTATTATTGGGTTTGTTTAACCTCCTTCACAACATCTAAGGTCATATGATGGAGGTGACCTACAGCTTTACAGGGCATCTGAACCATGGGTCGCTACATGATCTGGACAGGGAGGATGTAAATAATTCTCATGTGAGAATTAAGAAAACCTATTTAGTTTGAGTGATTGCCAAGTAAGGGAATTAAAACCCATTTCAAAATGGTTCAACCCTCTTCTATGTATTTAATTTGTATGGTATGTGTTCTTTGTTCAATGCCTTTCCACATGTTTTTTTAGTTAAACTTTTCTCAAACAATTCAATTCGTAACGAACGATTTGAATTGTCACTGAAAACTATTGGTCATGCTTAGTATTATTTGCATTACAATATTGGAACTGATTGAACAAACGAACGAACATGCCACCCATAAAAACTAAGATTCCCAGCGAGGAGGCCAGATAGTTTTTTGACTCATTCTCAGAAATGGCAAGAAGAGACCAGAAAAATTTCTCATCACCCACCAGCTACCGTCCATCTTTCTTCACTCTAAACTTAAGACCAGTGAGATCAACCATATTATGAAGATTTGAAAAGCTTCCTTGCCACCCAAAGAGTCGGCTAAGCTCAAGGCTAATGGAGGAGCTCCTGTGAGAATGATTCCCTTAAAGGGTGACCAATTAGTTGAGATTAATTTTATTATTTCTGTTTGCAGTCTATGTAAATATAAAGTTTGTAGGATCTCTGTAAATATTGTTATAACTACGGCTATTGTGTCAAGTTCATGTTTAAAATTATGCTAAAATTTGCATTGGTCATCAGCAATGTTCCCTCTAATTTTTTTTAGTCCATGTGCGCTAGAAATTTTCATTGTGCATACATTTAGATTCATGGTGAAAAATTGTGCAAACTTTTCTGAGCGCTATTACCTTCAAAATGAAATATATAAATATTAAATACTTAATAAATATTATTTCCATAAGGTGATAGCTTGATCATTACATTACTATTAAATGGATATTAAAAAACTGTTTACAGTATTATATATTCTTAAAAAAGAAAACATTTTATCCATTCTAAAAATATGAATAAAATAAAAAATAGTAAAATAAAATTCAACAAAATAAAGAAATAAAAAAATAACTAATTGAAAATTACTATTTTAGTTATCATTTCTCAAAACAATTTTTAGCATTTAGCAATTTAAAATAGACTATCAAGATTAATACACTACTTTATCCATTCACAAAATAGGAATAAAATAAAAAATAATTTTATTTTTTATGAATTATGAGATAATTACTATTCGTTTTTATGCAAAAATAAGAGAGAGAAGGTTTATATTCAATGCGTTAATGTGTAAAAGAAAAAAAATGCAAATACATAGAATAAAAAAAATCTGTATTGTGTAATTGCGCAGATGTCGGTGAAGTCGGGTGGAAGGGGTTAATACTTAAAAGAGCGACTATAGAGTATGTTGATGCAAATGGTCAGACCTTGTGTGACAGTATATTTTTTTAAATTACAGTGGACCCCCAATTTGAGTACGCATCGATTTGAGTATTTTTGATTTGAGTACGCTCGTCCATAGGCTCCTATTGACTCGACTTGAGTAGAAAACTCGATTTGAGTATGCCAGCCGACGACGCCGAACGCGTTTCAGTTTGTCTAGAGCGTTTGTTGCAGGAACATTCGGGGTCTAATGTTTTGAATAGTACAGGTGTTCTTAGGGATTTCTGTTAGAATTTCGTACATTTTGTTTTCTGACTTTGTACTTAGTGTTTATTTATGTTAGCTTCTGTTGATTACAGCATAAAATAGTGAAAATATAGCATAAATTTGGTGATTCGTACATGCAGTGACTTTGATACTGTATTTTATATTGTGGCATAGTGATATAGTGTACTGTTATAGTGGGGTGGGGTGAAATTTTTGGGTTTTGGAACGAATTAATTAATTCCCATAGGTTATTAAGTTCGATTTGAGTATATTTCGAATTGAGTACACCATGCTGGAATGGATTATGTACTCAAATCGGGGGTCCACTGTACTTCATTTACTGTCGTGACTCATGATATGCTTGAGCCTGTGTGCATTTTATTTTGCTGTGTGCGTGGGTTTCACAATGCATGTGTGCACATACACGCACACCTTAGAGGGAACATTGGTCATCATTGAGTGAAAATTTTGATTGTTCAAGTATAATCAACACCAGTGTTAATTTAAAACTTGAGTGATTGCCAATTAAGATGAAATTACGTCAAATTAATATTTATATTGCAACTCTTGATTATATCTTTAAAAGGAATTTAAACGATACAATTATCCAGCAGTTTTATGAATGGTTTGGACTTGACGGGGAAGTGAGGTTGGAGGTCACTAAGCGGGAAATCGAGCGTCACTTTACAGTTTAGTAAAGCGAGATCTCATTGAGGATCCAAGGCCAACAGCTCCAATCTCAGTGGAAGATGGAAATCCACCTGAGTAGTTTAACTACCGTGTTAACTTGTAATAGTAAATTAATGTTAAGGTTTTTGTTCTCATTTTCCCTCTGAAGTTTCTGAACAGAGGACAGTCTCCCATCCAACTATTACCCAGACCCAATGTCACTTAACTTCACTGATCAATGGGAAGTGGTGTTATGACATTGGCTATGATGTAGCCCCTGACAAGTTGGAAAAATAGTCAAAGAGAATAGTTAAGGGGTGAAAGATGAAAAGAAATAAAATAAGAACGCTTACAAACCATACAAACAGTCTTAACTCAAACACTGTCATAACATGCAAACTACAGACATGCAAGTAAAGAGAGGATAAGAAAAAAAAAAGTATGAAGAATATAACAAAAAGTGGGTTAGTTTACGCTACAAGCTACATCTAAGTTCATGTTAGTCTAAATTTTTTTTTTAATATAATTTTGTTACTGGCATATCACAAGCTGGCATTAATTGTCTTGTCAACAGACTCAAACCTTGACCATTACCCCCAGAGCTCCTGTTGCAAATTGTTTAATTATTTTAAATGACATTAATATTTTTAAAATGCCTATCTAAATGGTTTTTAAATATATTAACGCTGGTAAAGTTCACGATGGATGCATGAAGATTATTCCATTTATCAATTACTTTAAACAAAGTTTTTAGCAATGGTAGTAATGAAACGTCTGCCACGTAATTTAAATCTGTTCTTACGAGTATTGCTATTATAAAAAATGAACAATGTCAAAATTTACGTTATCAATTTTATTAACAATTTTGAAAACTTCAATAAGCTCCCCCCTTAATTTCCTAGTTTCAAGTGAATGCAAGTCTAACTTTTTAATCCTATCTTCGTAAGACTTGTTGCATACTGATGGAATTAGTTTTGTAGCACTTCACTGAACCCTTTCCAACCTATCAATATCCTCACACAAATATGGGCACCAAAACTGAATGGCATATTCTAAGTGAGGTCTGACTTGGGACTTGTAAAGGGGCAATATAATCTATTTAAATTTGAAATTACGCACTATGAAGCCTAACATCCTATTAGCTTTTGCATAAGACTCCAGGCACTGGTTCCTAACTTTTAAATCCCTAGATACACACATGCCTAAATCTACTTCCTCATCAACACTCACTAGCTGTCTATCATCCATTGTGTATGTGTAATTGTTGTTACAAGAACCTATATGCAAAACTTTACATTTGTCTACATTAAATTGCATCTGCCACTTACCCATCCACTCTGTAATCCTATTTACATCATCTTGGAGCCTATTTCTATTGTCCATATTAAGAACTTTACTGCCTATTTTAGTATCATCCGTGAATTCTGACACGTTACTGGTCAAGCCTACATTTATGTCATTAATGTAAATTATGAATAGCAATGGGCCTAACACTGAGCCCTGAGGGACATTGCTACCTACATCCAACCACCCTGATTCCCTACCATTAACAACAAACCTTTGTTTCCTGACATGAAACCATTCCTCTAACCAGTTACCTACCTGATCATGTATACTGTGTGCTTTAACCTTCACAATTAATTAAACAAGATTTATGGCATTGAAACACATGCTGACTACTATTAATCAAACTGCAACTTTCTAAGTGATCAACAATATGATCCTTAACTATGGATTCCAGAAGTTTACTGACAATTGATGTTAAGCTAATAGGCCTATAATTACTAGCTACTGTGTGGTCACCTTTTTTAAAAATGGGCGTAATGTTGGCTAATTTGAAGTCTTCAGGAATAATCCATGCTTCCAGTGACTAATTAAAAATTTTGTTAAGGGGCCTATGATAACGTCTTTCAAATGTCTAGGAGCTTATTGATATAATGTGCAATCTCACCCTCATAAACAGTTACTGTGCTTCATTCAAAATAGTCTTGCTACTAAATACAATGATATCATCCATGTCAGGGACATCATTATTTACGTCTTCTACAGTAAAAACTGTTGCGAAAAGTTGTTAAAAATACCCACCATTACTTGAGCGTCGGAAGCCAAAGTGCCGTTAGCATCCACTAGAGGGCCTATGTTATCATTTATCAGCTTACGATTATTGATGTAGTCAAAAAACTTTTTCGGATTATGCTTACTATCTGCAGCTACAAGTATCTCAAAATTACACTTAGCATTCCTAACATCTTTTAACCTGACATCTAAGCTCAATATATCTATTAAAGTTAGCTACCATGCCATTGCACTTACTAAGTCTATATGCTCTGTTATGCTCATTTATGAACTCTCCTATTTCCCTTATCCACCTCTTGGGCATATGTGGAATAAACTCCCTTTTGATATTCAAAAAACTTTCTTTAAACGTCTCCCAACGAAAATTGTGTCATTACCCATAAATAAGTTATCCCTATGAAAATCAAGAACTTCTATTACGTTACTATCATTACTGTTTTCTATCAACAGCTTAAACCTAATAATTTGGTGATCATTACATCAAGGTTATGCTATATTATATTATACTATGTTTAATGAATTTGTTGAACCTGTGTGTTGTATTCTGTATACATTTTAGAACAAAAATAAAATGTAGTTGCTAATAATTCAATTGTTTCATTCTTGAAACATTTATAATTAAATAAGTACTGGTAGTTACATATAAGGCAGCATACTTTTCAGGAAAAAAAAAATATTAAATGCAAGTGACAAATCATTATGAAACTGAAAATATAATTTTTTTCAGTGAAGTTATCAACTATTCAAATCTCAAAACATAGTTTCCACCAAAATACACAGCAATTTCTTAAATGCCACTTATACAGATAGAGATTGAGCTTAATCTGATATGAAAATTTGTAAAAAATCCATTAATGTAGGGGGATAAAACACCCCTTTAATAATACAAATTGTCAACTTTTTTACTCCTCAACTAAGCTGCTATACTCATTTAATATTTGACAAATTACCTTTCAAATGCAATTTGAATCATTCTTCTATCTCAATTAGGGGCTAAGATATGATAATTTATAATTTGGGGGTCCTTGAGAACCCCCCAAAGTTAGAAGGGCCATAACTTTTAAACCATAAGTCCAATCAATCAAACTTGAAATTTTGGGTTTTTTGGTATATGCAATGCTATACAACAAATTATAGGAAAATTGGAAGGGGTGTGGTGTAAAATTTTTTTTTTTTTTTGCATGATCTGTCCTGGAATAACCTAGTACCATACTTTCTCACTCCTTTTCTGTCCAACTCTCTAACACAAGGGTGTTAATCAATATTTCCAGTCCTTCATCTACTGAACTGGTCAACTCTGGAACAATCTTTCTTAATCCCTTTCCAACACATTTCCTAGGCATTGCAATGACCCTGGTCCTTGATTTTGGCTCTTTCTTCTTCTATGGGGGTGGGGGTGGGGGGTGGGGGGTCACTTTTGCAGGCATTCACCCTTGGCCCCTCCTTCCTGCATAAAAAAAATATTCAATACCAAATACTTTACATACATATACCACATATGGACCATTTTTTTAGGCTGAAGTTACGGGGTCCACTATTACACAAATACTATTTTTGAGGAGTTGAAATTCATGCTTGGTACGAGTACCAAAAAACAAATTAACAAAAGCCCAATTGATATATCAGACAATAAAGAAGAGAAGCACAAAGAATTATGGTCATTATCAAATATTTACTTATAAAATAATAGCCACCATTCTGATTCCCCTTTATTTTAATGTACCAGTAGGCTAGATTAGGCCTACTGGTACTTTTATAGCCTAAGCCTAGGTTATTTTACATCTATAGAAGAGAATATTGCTGAAAGTGAGGGATATGTGATTGTTTACATGTTTCAAGTTCATGCTAAAAGCACAAGAAATGAAAATTTTATCACTATTGCACCAAGATATGCCTTCAAAATTTGGAACATACTAAGTTGCTGTGCAAGTTTTCGAATTGTTCTAGTTAGCTGTGTGCTGATTTTTCAGAAAAATAATTACTATCTGTATCAGTACTAGGTAGCTAATCCAAATTTGGATCACAAATAGTGATCAACCATCCCTGAAAAACCTAAGGTTGACTTTTACACAAGATATATGAAACATTTAGGATTTTTTGGCTACAAGTCAGGGGTTGACTTTAAACGAGATTGACTATTACACAAGTATATACAGTACAAATATATATGGCCATATAGCTATGGTACATACAAAAGTATACTTCAAAATTATAACTTAGCTATTACTAAACTGGTTACACAACAAGCAAAGATTAAATAACATTGAGAATAATATATTGCCCTTTTCTAGTTTTAGAATTAAGGTGTTTGTGCATGATGCAGAGCTAAGATTATGAAAATGTCAACTTCAGCATGATTTAAAACTGGAGTGGGATGGTGCTTGTTTGATTAGAGTTACAAAGTTATAGGCTAACAGAGACCATAGAAAAAAGTAGGAAGACTGCTCCATAGTGAGAGAGCAAGTTGTAACATTGCCATCCTACTAGCATGAGATTGTCTTATGCTTGTGTTTGCAGGTCATCATTATTTCTGAAACAAAGGATGATGATGATCTACAGATCTACAGAAGCTAAGGCTAACAAAGACCCTAAGATCTACTCTAAGGTTAGCCCGAGAGAAAGGAGAGTAGGGGGTTAAGAGAAGAGAATAAGGGGTTAAGTACGGAGGAACACCTATCACTCGTGAGTTAACATTCATTCAGAAAAAGAGAAAAAAGACTCACCATCATCATCCGCCAGCCACTTCCAAGTCAGAAAAATAGTCGGAGAGAATAGGAGAGGGGTGAAAGATGAAAAGAAGTAAAATAAGAACGCTTACAAACCATGCAAACACAGTCTTAACTCACTGTCATACCATGCAAACTACAAACATGCAAGAAAGAGAGTTACAGACATGCAAAGTAAGGAGAGATAAGAAAAAAAAGTAGGTAAAGTTAAACAAAAAGTGGGTTAGTTTACGCTACGAGCTACATCTACGTTCGTGTTAGTCTAATTTTTTTTTTTTTTAATAATATTGCTGGCATCACACGCTGGCATGTCACAAGCTGGCATTCATCGTCAACAGACTCATCCTCGACCACCACCAGAGCTCCTGTTGCTAATTGTTTTTATTTTAAACAACGTTAATATTTTAAAATGTCTGTCAAACGGTTCTTAAACATATTAACGCTGGTAGAATGAACGACTGACGCGGGAAGATTATTCCATTTATCAATTACTTTAAACGTAAAGAAGTTTTTAGCGATATTAGTAATGAAACGTCTGCCACGCAACTTAAATCCGTTATTACGAGTATTACTATTATCGAAAGTGAACAATTTGTCAAAATTTACGTTATCGATGTTATTAACGATTTTGAAAACTTCAATAAGCTCCCCCTTAATCTCCTAGTTTCGAGTGAATACAGGTCTAACTCTTTAATCCTATCTTCATAAGGCTTGTTGCGCAATGACGGAATAAGTTTCGTGGCACGACGCTGAACCCTTTCTAACCTATCAATATCCTCACGCAAGTACGGGCACCAAAACTGAACGGCATATTCTAAATGAGGCCTGACTAGGGACTTGTAAAGGGGCAATATAATATCCTTCGATTTAAATTCGAAATTACGCGCTATGAAGCCTAACATCCTATTAGCTTTTGCGCAAGACTCCAGGCACTGGTTCCTAACCTTTAAATCCTTAGATACGCGTACGCCTAAATCTACTTCCTCGTCAACGCTCGCTAACTCCCTATCATCCATCGTGTACGTGTAATTATTGTTGCGAGAACCTATATGCAAAACTTTACATTTGTCTACGTTAAATTGCATCTGCCACTTATCTGTCCACTCCATAATCCTATTTACATCGTCTTGGAGCCCTACTATCGTCCTCGTTAACAACCTTACCGCCTATTTTAGTATCGTCCGCGAATTTTGACACGTTACTAGTCAATCCTACATCTATGTTGTTAATGTAAATTATGAATAGCAATGGGCCTAACACTGAACCCTGTGGGACACCGCTACCTACATCTAACCACCCCGATTCACTACCATTAACTAAAACCCTCTGTCTCCTAGCACGAAGCCATTCTTCTAACCAGTTAGCTACCTGACTGCGTATACCGTGCGCTTTGACCTTCGCAATTAGTCTCCTGTGCGGAACTGTATCCAACGCCTTTTTAAAATCTAAATAAATAACGTCAGCTGCTCTATGCCTATCGTATTCGCGCACTATTTCGTTATAAAATTCTAACAAATTAGTTAAACAAGACCTATGGTGTCGAAACCCATGCTGACTACTATTAATCAAATCTCTACTTTCTAAGTGTTCGATGATACGATCCCTAACTACGGATTCCAAAAGTTTACTGACAATTGACGTTAAGCTAATGGGCCTATAATTGCTAGCTACTGCGCGGTCACCTTTTTTAAAAATAGGCGTGACATTAGCTAATTTGAAGTCTTCAGGAATAATCCCTGTTTCGAGTGACTGATTAAAAATCTTCGTTAAGGGACCTACGGTAATGTCTTTCAAATCTTTCAAATGTCAGGGCCTGGAGCCTTGCTAACTTTTAGCCTATCGATATAATGTGCAATCTCGGCATCCTAAACAGTTATTTCATCCAAAATAGTCTTGCTACTAAATGGAACGATATCATCCACGTCGGGTACATTATTTACGTCTTCTACGTAAAAACTGTTGCAAAAAAGTTATTGAAAATACCCGCCATCGCCTGAGCGTCAGAAGCCAAAGCGCCATTAACATCCACTAGAGGGCCTATGTTATCTTTAACTGGCTTACGATTATTTACATATTCAAAAAACTTTTTTGGATTATGTTTACTATCCGCAGCTATAAGTATCTCTAAATTACGCTTGGCATTCCTAACTGATCTTTTAACCTGATGTCTAAGCTCGATATATCTATTAAAGTTAGCTGCCGCCGTGCCATTGCGCTTAATAAGTCTATACGCTCTATTACGCTCGTTTATGAACCCGCCTATTTCCCTAGTCCACCACTTCGGCCTACCACGATTTCTAGTGTGCTTCGGCCTATGAGGAATAAACTCTCTTTCAATATTCCTAAAACTTTCTTTAAACGCCACCCAATGCAAATTTGTGTCATTACCCATAAATAAGTTATCCCAGTCTACTACTCTCATCCTATCCGCAAAACTATCAAAACTAGCCCTACGAAAATCAGGGACTTCTATTACGTTACTATCCTGAGTGTTTTTTATCACTAACTTAAACCTAAGAATTTGATGATCACTACATCCTAAACTCTCGCCTACTTCTAAACCTTCGACTATATTCTCGCCGTTCGTCATCACCAAATCTAAAATATTATCACCGCGCGTTGGTTCGGTAACTATCTGTCGTAAAAAGTTATTCCATAAACTCAACCAATCTCAAACCCTCCTCATTACCAGTAAAATTCTCGTAATTAACATTAGGGCAGTTAAAGTCTCCGACAATTATACTATTCCGATTGTCAATAAAATTACCAAGAAGTGAGTAAAATCTAGTATCTGTATCGAGGGGTTGAACGGGAGGTCTATAAACAACAACAAAATTAAAACTAATACTACGCGCCCTAACTTCAACACATATCGCATTAATTGCTGCCGGAAAATCTAACTTAACCTCGATAGCCCTAAGGGAATTACGAATGTACAGCAAAACGCCTCCACCAAACCTATGTAACCTATCATTAGTAAAGAGTTTAAAACCCGGTATATCAAGTTCCCCCAACAAGTCCCGAGTCACGGTATTTAACCAAGTTTCAGTGATAGCAACTATATCATAGTTGCCGGAATAAATTATCGCCTTAAATTCATTTAATTTATTTCTAATACTACGCGCGTTACAATAAAAGACGTTTAAGTTATTTTTTACCACGGGCCCGCGTTCTCCGGACCCACAACGTTTAAAGAAGGCTTCGACCTATACAGCTTTCGCACGTTTTCGTCTATTAACCTACCTAGCCTAGCATTACCTATTTCATTAAAATGCACCCCATCTTTTATAAAAAGGCTAGGATCACTGAATTCGGACCACAGCTTTACGAAGGGTACATTTTCCTCAGCACAAATCTCTTCTAATTTATTCAAAAATATTGTTTTTGACGTAATCCTAAGACCCAACCCGTGCCTAGGGGTAATACCTAGAACTAAAGACCTATCTGACCTCGCCTTCAGGGACCTAATTAACCCCCTATATCTCTCCAAAAGGTCAGGCACTCTCGTATCGGGCCTATACGAGTCGTTGCCTCCTACCATCGTCACCAACATTGAGTGACGGGAGGCAACGTCAATCCTATCCACTTCGTCTCTAACTCTGTCAACCCTGGCCCCTGGGAGACAGACCCTCCTCCTCTTGGTTGGATGCCGTTCAACGAACTCTTTGTCCATGTGGCGCACTAAAGAGTCCCCAATTAAAATAGTTTCCCCCTCATTCACGTCCCTTTCCAAATGGGTGAAAGGGTTCGAAACCTCGATAGGGGGGGATTCCTATCACCTAACGTACGCGGCCTAGCTCCACCCTTAACCTCTCTAAATCCCTCGCTATCTACTACTCTCGGACCAACATTAACCTCTTCCTCAACTCTATCTAACCTTCCCGACAAGCTACCTAAACTAGAAACTAGGTTACGCACCTCACCCTTCAAATTACTAACGTCTTCAACGTTAGTATTGGTTCAGCTTCCTTCAACCGTAGCCCTACCCCTGCCCTCATCAAGCGTTGCAAGTCTTTCAGTTACCTCACGTACACTGCGTTTTATGTCAACTAATTCCTCCATGAACTCGCAAAAAAACAAAACTGATCTATCGGTAATCGCCATTGGACCGCCGTTATAATCCTTATATTCCGAATACCACCGGTTTACCCTACACCTAACACACGACGCTTTCTGTGACGGCATCGCCCAGTTAAAAATTAGTTTAAATCGTCACAGGTATAAGTTAAATTAAACCGGCAGGCTATGAAAACTTCTAAATCGATATAAACCACTAATATTCAATTACTTAACTATAACAACGTGAATTTAAACGCAAGTATATAAAATTCAAAACTATCCAAAAGTAAAATTCTCAGCAATATACAAAAATAGATACAAAATCGGAGAGCTCAGGAAATGCGTCCGTTCGGTACAGAGTCCGGCTGACGAATGAGGATGATGATCTACAAAAGCTAAGGCTAACAAAGACCCTAAGATCCACTCTAAGGTTAGCCCAAGAGAAAGGAAAGAGTAGGAGGTTAAGAGAAGAGAATAAGGGGTTAAGTAAGGAGCAACATCTATCACTCGTGGGTTAACATTCATTCAGAAAAAGAGAAAAAAGACTCATCATCATCATCCGCCAGCCACTGCCGACAAGTCAGAAAAATAGTCGGAGAAAATAGGAGAGGGGTGAAAGATGAAAAGAAGTAAAATAAGAACGCTTACAAACCATGCAAACACATTCTTAACTCACTGTCATACCATGCAAACTACAAACATGCAAGAAAAGAGTTACAGACATGCAAAGTAAGGAGATAAGAAAAAACAAAATAGGTAAATAAACAAAAAGTGGGTTAGTTTACTCTAAGAGCTACATCTATGTTCATGTTAGTCTAATTTTTTTTTTTTTTTTTTTTTTTTGCTGGCATCACACGCTGGCATTAATCGTCAACAGACTCATCCTCGACCACCACCCCCAGAGCTCCTGTGACTAATTGTTTTTAATTTTAAACGTTATTTTTAAAATGTCTATCAAGATGGTTCTTAAACTATTAACTGGTAGTCTAATAACGCTAAGACTGAGGACTGCGGGAAGATTATTCCATTTATCAATTACTTTAAACGTAAAGAAGTTTTTAGCGATATTAGTAATGAAACGTCTGCCACGCAACTTAAATCCGTTATTGCGAGTATTACTATTATCGAAAGTGAACAATTTGTCAAAATTTACGTTATCGATGTTATTAACGATTTTGAAAACTTCAATAAGCTCCCCCTTAATCTCTAGTTTCGAGTGAATACATAAGTCTAACTCTTTAATCCTATCTTCATAAGGCTTGTTGCGCAATGACGGAATAAGTTTCGTGGCACGACGCTGAACCCTTTCTAACCTATCAATATCCTCACGCAAGTACGGGCACAAAACCTGAACGGCATATTCTAAATGAGGCCTGACTAGGGACTTGTAAAGGGGCAATATAATATCCTTCGATTTAAATTCGAAATTACGCGCTATGAAGCCTAACATCTATTAGCTTTTGCGCAAGACTCCAGGCACTGGTTCCTAACCTTTAAATCCTTAGATACGCGTACGCCTAAATCTACTTCCTCGTCAACGCTCGCTAACTCCCTATCCATCGTGTACGTGTAATTATTGTTGCGAGAACCTATATGCAAAACTTTACATTTGTCTACGTTAAATTGCATCTGCCACTTATCTGTCCACTCCATAATCCTATTTACATCGTCTTGGAGCCTATTATTTCTATCGTCCTCGTTAACAACCTTACCGCCTATTTTAGTATCGTCCGCGAATTTTGACACGTTACTAGTCAATCCTACATCTATGTCGTTAATGTAAATTACGAATAGCAATGGGCCTAACACTGAACCCTGTGGGACACCGCTACCTACATCTAACCACCCGATTCACTACCATTAACTACGACCCTCTGTCTCCTAGCACGAAGCCATTCTTCTAACCAGTTAGCTACCTGACCGCGTATACCGTGCGCTTTAACCTTCGCAATTAGTCTCCTATGCGGAACTGTATCGAACGCCTTTTTAAAATCTAAATAAATAACGTCAGCTGCTCTATGCCTATCGTATTCGCGCACTATTTCGTTATAAAATTCTAACAAATTAGTTAAACAAGACCTATGGCGTCGAAACCCATGCTGACTACTATTAATCAAATCTCTACTTTCTAAGTGATCGATGATACGATCCCTAACTACGGATTCCAAAAGTTTACCGACAATTGACGTTAAGCTAATGGGCCTATAATTGCTAGCTACTGCGCGGTCGCCTTTTTAAAAATAGGCGTGACGTTAGCTAATTTGAAGTCTTCAGGAATAATCCCCGTTTCGAGTGACTGATTAAAAATCTTCGTTAAGGGCCTACGATAACGTCTTTCAAATCTTTCAAATGTCTGGGATAAAAAGCGTCAGGGCCTGGAGCCTTGCTAACTTTTAGCCTATCGATATAATGCGCAATCTCACCTCGTAAACAGTTATTTCATCCAAAATAGTCTCGCTACTAAATGGAACGATATCGTCCACGTCGGGGACATTATTTACGTCTTCTACGGTAAAAACTGTCGCAAAAAAGTTATTGAAAATACCCGCCATCGCCTGAGCGTCAGAAGCCAAAGCGCCATTAACATCCACTAGAGGGCCTATGTTATCTTTTACCGGCTTACGATTATTACGTATTCAAAAAACTTTTTGGATTATGTTTACTATCCGCAGCTATAAGTATCTCTAAATTACGGCTTCCATTTAACTGATCTTTTAACCTGACGTCTAAGCTCGATATATCTATTAAAGTTAGCTGCCGTGCCATTGCGCTTATTAAGTCTATACGCTCTATTACGCTCGTTTATGAACTCGCCTATTTCCCTAGTCCACCACTTCGGCCTACCACGATTTCTAGCGCGCTTGGGCCTACGAGGAATAAACTCCCTTTCAATATTCCTAAAACTTTCTTTAAACGCCACCCAACGCAAATTTGTGTCATTACCCATAAATAAGTTATCCCAGTCCACTACTCTCATCCTATCCGCAAAACTATCAAAATTAGCCCTACGAAAATCAGGGACTTCTATTACGTTACTATCCTAGTGTTTTCTATCAATAACTTAAACCTAAGAATTTGATGATCACTACATCCTAAACTCTCGCCTACTTCTAAACCTTCGACTATATTCTCGCCGTTCGTCATCACCAAATCTAAAATATTATCACCGCGCGTTGGTTCGGTAACTATCTGTCGTAAAAAGTTATCTCCATAAACTCAACCAATCTCAAACCCTCCTCATTACCAGTAAAATTCTCGTAATTAACATTAGGGCAGTTAAAGTCTCCGACAATTATACTATTCCGATTGTCAATAAATTACCAAGAAGTGAGTAAAATCTAGTATCTGTATCGAGGGGTTGAACGGGAGGTCTATAAACAACAACAAAATTAAAACTAATACTACGCGCCCTAACTTCAACACATATCGCATTAATTGCTGCCGGAAAATCTAACTTAACCTCGATAGCCCTAAGGGAATTACGAATGTACAGCAAAACGCCTCCACCAAACCTATGTAACCTATCATTAGTAAAGAGTTTAAAACCCGGTATATCAAGTTCCCCCAACAAGTCCCGAGTCACGGTATTTAACCAAGTTTCAGTGATAGCAACTATATCATAGTTGCCGGAATAAATTATCGCCTTAAATTCATTTAATTTATTTCTAATACTACGCGCGTTACAATAAAAGACGTTTAAGTTATTTTTTACACGGGCCCGCGTTTTAAACTATTTATCACGTCGGGCCCGCTTTCCGGACCCACAACGTTTAAAGAAGGCTTCGACCTATACAGCTTTCGCACGTTTTCGTCTATTAACCTACCTAGCCTAGCATTACCTATTTCATTAAAATGCACCCCATCTTTTATAAAAAGGCTAGGATCACTGAATTCGGACCACAGCTTTACGAAGGGTACATTTTCCTCAGCACAAATCTCTTCTAATTTGTTATTCAAAAATATTGTTTTTGACGTAATTCCTAAGACCCAACCCGTGCCTAGGGGTAATACCTAGAACTAAAGACCTATCTGACCTCGCCTTCAGGGACCTAATTAACCCCCTATATCTCTCCAAAAGGTCAGGCACTCTCGTATCGGGCCTATACGAGTCGTTGCCTCCTACCATCGTCACCAACATTGAGTGACGGGAGGCAACGTCAATCCTATCCACTTCGTCTCTAACTCTGTCAACCCTGGCCCCTGGGAGACAGACCCTCCTCCTCTTGGTTGGATGCCGTTTCAACGAACTCTTTGTCCATGTGGCGCACTAAAGAGTCCCCAATTAAAATAGTTTCCCCCTCATTCACGTCCCTTTCCAAATGGGCGAAAGGGTTCGAAACCTCGATAGGGGGGGATTCCTATCACCTAACGTACGCGGCCTAGCTCCACCCTTAACCTCTCTAAATCCCTCGCTATCTACTACTCTCGGACTAACCTTAACCTCTTCCTCAACTCTATCTAACCTTCCCGACAAGCTACCTAAACTAGAAACTAGGTTACGCACCTCACCCTTCAAATTACTAACGTCTTCAACGTTAGTATTGGTTCGGCTTCCGTCAACCGTAGCCCTACCCCCCCTCATCAAGCGTTGCAAGTCTTCCCTACCTCACGTACACTGCGTTTTATGTCAACTAATTCCTCCATGAACTCGCAAAAGAAACAACTGATCTATCGGTAATCGCCATTGGACCGCCGTTATAATCCTTAAATTCCGAATACCACCGGTTTACCCTACACCTAACACACGACGCTTTCTGCGACGGCATCGCGCAGTTAAAAATTAGTTTAAACCGTCACAGTATAAGTTAAATTAAGCCGGCACGCTATGAAAACTTCTAAATCGCTAAAAACCACTAATATTCAATTACTTAACTATAACAACGTAAATTTAAACGCAAGTATATAAAATTCAAAACTATCCAAAAGTAAAATTCTCAGCAATATATAAAAGTAGATGCAAATCAGAGAGCTCAGGAAATGCGTCCGTTCAGTACAGAGTCTGGCTGACGAATGATGATTGATGATCTACAGATCTACAGAAGCTAAGGCTAACAAAGACCCTAAGATCCACTCTAAGGCTAGCCCGAGAGAAAGGAAAGAGTAGGGGTTAAGAGAAGAGAAGAGGGGTTAAGTAAGGAGCAACACCTATCACTTGGGTTAACATTCATTCAGAAAAAGAGGAAAAAAGTCTCACCATCATCATCCGCCGGCCACTGCCGACAAGTCAGAAAAATAGTCGGAGAAAATAGGAGAGGGGTGAAAGATGAAAAGAAGTAAAATAAGAACGCTTACAAACCATGCAAACACAGTCTTAACTCACTGTCATACCATGCAAACTACAAACATGCAAGAAAGAGTTACAGACATGCAAAGTAAAAAAAAAAAAAAAAAAAGGTAAAGTTAAACAAAAAGTGGGTTAGTTTACGCTACGAGCTACATCTACGTTCGTGTTAGTCTAATTTTTTTTTTTTTTTTTTTTTTTTTTTTTATTGCTGGCATCACACGCTGGCATGTCACAAGCTGGCATTCATCGTCAACAGACTCATCCTCGAGCACCACCACCAGAGCTCCTGTTGTTAACTTTCTTTTTTAATTCCAAACAACGTTAATATTTTTAAAATGTCTGTCAAGACGGTTCTTAAACACATTAACGCTGGTAGAATGAACGACTGACGCGGGAAGATTGTTCCATTTATCAATTACTTTAAACGTAAAGAAGTTTTTAGCGATATTAGTAATAAAATGCCTGCCACGCAACTTAAATCCGTTATTGCGAGTATTACTATTATCAAAAGTGAACAATTTGTCAAAATTTACGTTATCGATGTTATTAACGATTTTGAAAACTTCAATAAACTCCCCCCTTAATCTCCTAGTTTCGAGTGAATACAGGTCTAACTCATTAATCCTATCTTCATAAGGCTTATTGCGCAATGACCGAATAAGTTTCGTGGCACGACGCTGAACCCTTTCTAACCTATCAATATCCTCACGCAAGTACGGGCACCAAAACTGAACTGCATATTCTAAATGAGGCCTGACTAGGGACTTGTAAAGGGGCAATATAATATCCTTCGATTTAAATTCGAAATTACGCGCTATGAAGCCTAACATCCTATTAGCTTTTGCGCAAGACTCCAGGCACTGGTTCCTAACCTTTAAATCTTAGTACGCGTACGCCTAAATCTACTTCCTCGTCAACGCTCGCTAACTCCCTATCATCCATCGTGTACGCGTAATTATTGTTGCGAGAACCTATATGCAAAACTTTACATTTATCTACGTTAAATTGCATCTGCCACTTATCCGTCCACTCCATAATCCTATTTACATCGTCTTGAATCCTATTTCTATCGTCCTCGTTAACAACCTTACCGCCTATTTTAGTATCGTCCGCGAATTTTGAACGTTACTAGTCAATCCTACATCTATGTCGTTAATGTAAATTACGAATAACAATGGGCCTAACACTGAACCCTGTGGGACACCGCTACCTACATCTAACCACCCCGATTCACTACCATTAACTACGACCCTGTCTCCTAGCACGAAGCCATTCTTCTAACCAGTTAGCTACCTGACCGCGTATACCGTGCGCTTTAACCTTCGCAATTAGTCTCCTATGCGGAACTGTATCGAACGCCTTTTTAAAATCTAAATAAATAACGTCAGCTGCCTATGCCTATCGTATTCGCGCACTATTTCGTTATAAAATTCTAACAAATTAGTTAAACAAGACCTATGGCGTCGAAACCCATGCTGACTACTATTAATCAAACTCTACTTTCTAAGTGATCGATAATACGATCCCTAACTACGGATTCCAAAAGTTTACCGACAATTGACGTTAAGCTAATGGGCCTATAATTGCTAGCTACCGCGCGGTCGCCTTTTTTAAAAATAGGCGTGACGTTAGCTAATTTGAAGTCTTCAGGAATAATCCCCGTTTCGAGTGACTGATTAAAAATCTTCGTTAAGGGGCCTACGATAACGTCTTTCAAATCTTTCAAATGTCTAGGATAAAAAGCGTCAGGGCCTGGAGCCTTGCTAACTTTTAGCCTATCGATATAATGCGCAATCTCAGCCTCGTAAACAGTTATTTCATCTAAAATAGTCTCGCTACTAAATGGAACGATATCGTCAACGTCGGGGACATTATTTACGTCTTCTACGGTAAAAACTGTCGCAAAAAAGTTATTGAAAATACCCGCCATCGCCTGAGCGTCAGAAGCCAAAGCGCCATTTACATCCACTAGAGGGCCTATGTTATCTTTACCGGCTTACGATTATTTACGTATTCAAAAAACTTTTTTGGATTATGTTTACTATCCGCAGCTATAACTATCTCTAAATTACGCTTGGCATTCCTAACTGATCTTTTAACCTGACGTCTAAGCTCGATATATCTATTAAAGTTAGCTACCTGCCATTGCGCTTGTTAAGTCTATACGCTCTATTACGCTCGTTTATGAACTCGCCTATTCCCTAGTCCACCACTTCGGCCTACCACGATTTCTAACGCGCTTGGGCCTACGAGGAATAAACTCCCTTTCAATATTCCTAAAACTTTCTTTAAACGCCACCCAACGCAAATTTGTATCATTACCTATAAATAAGTTATCCCAGTCCACTACTCTCATCCTATCAGCAAAACTATCAAAATTAGCCCTACGAAAATCAGGGACTTCTATTACGTTCTATCCTGAGTGTTTTCTATCAATAACTTAAACCTAAGAATTTGATGATCGCTACATCCTAAACTCTCGCCTACTTCTAAACCTTCGACTATATTCTCGCCGTTCGTCATCACCAAATCTAAGATATTATCACCGCGCGTTGGTTCGGTAACTATCTGTCGTAAAAAGTTATCGTCCATAAACTCAACCAGTCTCAAACCCTCTTCGTTACCCGTAAAATTCTCGTAATTAACATTAGGGCAGTTAAAATCTCCGACAATTATACTATTCCGATTGTCAATAAAATTACCAAGAAGTGAGTAAAATCTAGTATCTATATCGAGGGGTTGAACGGGAGGTCTATAAACAACACAAAATTAAAACTAATACTGCGCGCCCTAACTTCAACACAGATCGCATTAATTGCTGCCGGAAAATCTAACTTAACCTCGATAGCCCTAAGGGAATTACGAATGTACAGCAAAACGCCGCCTCCAAATCTATGTAACCTATCATTAGTAAAGATTTAAAACCCGGTATATCAAGTTCCCCCAACAAGTCCCGAGTCACGGTATTTAACCAAGTTTCAGTGATAGCAACTATATCATAGTTGCCGGAATAAATTACCGCCTTAAATTCATTTAATTTATTTCTAATACTACGCGCGTTGCAATAAAAGACGTTTAAGTTATTTTTTACCACGGGCCCGCGTTTTAAACGATTTATCACGTCGGGCCCGCGTTTCCCGGACCCACAACGTTTAAAGAAGGCTTCGACCTATACAGCTTTCGCACGTTTTCGTCTATTAACCTACCTAGCCTAGCATTACCTATTTCATTAAAATGCACCCCATCTTTTATAAAAAGGCTAGGATCATTGAATTCGGACCACAGCTTTACGAAGGGTACACTTTCCTCAGCACAAATCTCTTCTAATTTGTTATTCAAAAATATTGTTTTAGACGTAATTCTAAGACCCAAACCGTGCCTAGGGGTAATACCTAGAACTAAAGACCTATCTGACCTCGCCTTCAGGGACCTAATTAACCCCCTATATCTCTCCAAAAGGTCAGGCACTCTCGTATCGGGCCTATACGAGTCGTTGCCTCCTACCATCGTCACCAACATTGAGTGACGGGAAGCAACGTCAACCCTATCCACTTCGTCTCTAACTCTGTCAACCCTGGCCCCGGGAGACAGACCCTCCTCCTATTGGTTGGATTCCGTTTAACGAACTCTTTGTCCATGTGGCGCACTAAAGACTCCCCAATTAAAATAGTTTCCCCCTCATTCACATCCCTTTCCAAATGGGCGAAAGGGTTCGAAACCTCGATAGGGGGGGGATTCCTATCACCTAATGTACGCGGCCTAGCTCCACCCTTAACCTCTCTAAATCCCTCGCTATCTATTACTCTCGGACTAACCTTAACCTCTTCCTCGACTCTATCTAACCTTCCCGACAAGCTACCTAAACTAGAAACTAAGTTACGCACCTCACCCTGCAAATTACTAACGTCTTCAACGTTAGTATTGGTTCGGCCTACGTCAACCGTAGCCCTAACCCTGCCCTCATCAAGCGTTGCAAGTCTATCCGCTACCTCACGTACACTGCGTTTTATACCAACTAATTCCTCCATGAACTCGCAAAAGAAACAAACTGATCTATCGGTAATCGCCACTGGACCGCCGTTATAATCCTTAAATTCCGAATACCACCGGTTAACCCTACACCTAACACACGACGCGCTTTCTGCGACGGCATCGCGGAGTTAAAAATTTAAACCGTCACAGGTATAAGTTAAATTAAGCCGGCACGCTATGAAAACTTCTAAATCGCTAAAAACCACTAATATTCAATTGATGATGATGATGATGATCTACAGATCTACAGAAGCTAAGGCTAACAAAGACCCTAAGATCCACTCTAAGGTTAGCCCGAGAGAAAGGAGAGTAGGGGTTAAGAGAAAAGAAGAGAATAAGGGGTTAAGTAAGAAGGAACACCTATCACTCGTGGGTTAACATTCATTCAGAAAAAGAGAAAAAAGACTCACCATCATCATCCGCCGGCCACTGCCGACAAGTCAGAAAAATAGTTGGAGAAAATAGGAGAGGGGTGAAAGATGAAAAGAAGTAAAATAAGAACGCTTACAAACCATGCAACACAGTCTTAACTCACTGTCATACCATGCAAACTACAAACATGCAAGAAAAGAGAGTTACAGACATGCAAAGTAAAAAAGTATGGTAGGTAAAGTTAAAGAAAAAGTTGGTTAGTTGTTGATGATGATGATGATGATTTGTAAGGAAATAGAACACCCAATAAGGATGGTAGTTGCGCACAATTTTTTATGCAAATGTGCAGATACCAAATTGCAGTTTCAAATTTATATTTAGCCAGCCTAACTTTTCTCTAAAAGGAGTTACATGATCGTTTTTCTTTTCATATCCACATGCCACTTTGTTTACAAAATTTTGCACTTTTTGAACATCTTTTAGTAAAGTTGAAGAGCATCTACTCCAAATATGAAGACAGGTGGATACATGACTTATTACCAGATTATTTGCAATCAATGTTCTCATCACTATATTGAAACTTTCAGTTTTTGCAAATAATTTAAGTCGACCTTCACTTTTCTATACACTGTATCTAGCTATATACCTTCAAAAGACAGGTTTGTCAAAAATGATACCTTCATTCTTGACCAGTCACAAGTATCAAATTTTATTTCAATTTTTTCATTTATATTACTTATGTATCATTTTCTGGAAAACAAAAAGCCTGGGAATGAATGACCATGTACAGAAAAGGACTCTGGCAAATAATGAATCTGTAAATGAATTTATTTGCAGCCAAGAAGACAAGTTTGAGTGTTTGGAGAACTGCTAGCTAATTACACCAGTATTAAAAATGTTTAGTGCACTGAATTGCAAAGAAAGATCTCCATTTAAAAATATTTAAGCATTTCCAAGTGTAGAGTAAGAGGAGAATGTAGACACTGATCAACCAGGGAAATACTCCAGGAGGGGGGACATTAGTCAGGAGACAGGGAGTGCTGGAACTCCCATTTCTCCTGTCACTGCCCTCTTTAAATGATCTTTTTCTGTCTCTCAGCTATCCTGTGAGCATCCCAGCATTATCTCAAACACACTTCTCCCTCTATTCTTCACTACACATACATGCATTTTACACACTACACAATCTTCTGAAAAAAAAAAGAAAAAAAAAAGAAGGTATTACAAGCTTCAGAAAACTTGATTTTGGCTCTCTCTTTCTTACATAGGGGGGACATTTTTGTGGATGCTTGCCCTTGGCTCCTCCTTCCTACATAAGAAAAAATAAGTGTATTGCAGATCTAAAGAGTCCAATGTAAAATGTGTACAATGTTGTAATTTACTGCTTCACCATTTTAGATTTAAAAACAACATGTCTATCACTTAGTTTAAGGATGAAAAGGTTTTCACACTATTAAACAGCCTTGATTCAAAACATTACCATGACAATATATTCAGTAAGATGTTGCCTGAAATTGAAAGTTATGGTGAGAATTATGTTTTAAAGCAAGACAATACACCATTACATAACACAAAGGTAGGGTGGCATTTCATCCTCAAACAAACCTGTGCCCCTCTGGATCACTAATAAGTCATTGAGCAAATTAGTGATTATAGAAAATACAAAATTAATGATCCTATAAAAACATCACCCACTGAGCTGACTGGCGATTAACATAGCAAATACTGAACCATTAATATAGTGTAATTTGTAAAGTACTGTAACATGAAACCAGATTGTGACTGTATTTAAGATTTAATAATAAACTATGTTAAGCAAGATACCATGCTGCTTTTCTCTCTTTTGTGAACTTTTACAACTATTAATCAGTGAGAGAAGCCATGCAGTTATCTGCAGTTTTACAATGTAGCATGAGCCAGGAGTGTGATTGTATTATCCATAAAAACTGAACTTTTAAATTTGCGCATTGTAACTATTGAAAGAGATGTCTTATTATTTGTCTGTACCTAGTAAATGAGTGAACTTTGTAAAAGAAAGAGTTGGAAGACTGAGAGCATTACTTAGGCAAGAACATAGGTAGCAATTAATAAGGTGAGCCAAGGTGACCTGGTGAGGGTATGAGCAGCTTAATTTAGCAACGAAGCACTACCTATACTCCATGACCTTTAGCTAAATAGTAGTTGGCTCCATTCTGTATGTAATCAGTTTTTCACCAATACTAAAGTATCAAAACATTTTTTCATGATATTCAATTTACAAATACAGTGCCCGCGAAAAGTATCCGATCACTCAAGAAAATACAATATTTTCCCTTGATATTCAGAGACACATAATTCACTTTCTATTTGTTCTAGCGACATCTGGTAACTTTGAGGTTGCTCGCTGATATGAGAGCTATCCAACGCATTCTCAAATTAGTGTTCTGGTAGCCTTCGTTGCGGGTGGCTGTGTCTCAAAGTTGTCAGATTTCACTGTTTGTGTAAATTTATTGATATTTTGTTATTTTTTACAGAAAGTGGTGTAAATAAAATTTATATATGTGTGCTAAAAAACAACTTAATGTGATTGTCGAGGTGCTATTGTTGCTTTGCATACATGTGGGAAATCACAGAGACAGATAGCTAAGGAATTAAACATATCCCAAAGTACCGTTAATTTATGGGTTTCACGGGCTAAGAACAATGCCGGCCTAACCACGCCAGTCCCTAAAAAACGATCTGGCAGACCGAGAAAAACAAATTCACGAACAGACAAACTTATGAAACGTTTAGTATTGAAAAACCCAACAATAACTGCGAAAGAAATAAAATTTAATATGAATAATTTGTTATCTGGTGTTTCTGAACGAACTATCCAGGAGCGGCTCCAAAAAGAACTCGGATTACCATCTCGCCATGCTGCTAAGAAACCGTTCATTAATGAAAAAATGCGTAAAAAACGTGTCGCATTTTGTAAAAAATATATTCATTGGACTGTTGATGACTGGAAGAAGGTTTTATTTAGTGATGAGTCGACATTGTTGACATTCAGAAGTTGTCCAAAAAAGGTTCGCCGGCCCATTGGCTCAAATAGGATGGACCCTAAATACACCCTAAAGACAATGAAACACCCTCCAAGTGTGATGGTTTGGGGTTGTTTCGGTTACTATGGGCGTGGAAACCTATATTTTCTTCCGAAGAACACAACTATGAATGGTGCACGGTATTTAGCAATGCTACAGGATAAACTTCCAATGGCAATGGCAATCCAAAGGACAAAAACATACATGCATGATGGTGCACCATGTCACAGGGCCAAAATAGTGACAAAATGGATTACTGACAATAAATTTGATATTTTGGATTGGCCTGGTATAGTCCAGATCTCAATCCGATAGAAAATATGTGGCTAATAATAAAAAATAAGGTTGAATGCCACGACACTGGCTCAGTCGAAAAATTACAAGAAGCCATCAAAAAGGTATGATGCAAGGAAAATCAGTGGAAGTTTGTCAAAACTTGATTAAATCCATGCCAAAACGTCTAGAACAAGTCATCCAAACCAAAGGACAGATGACAAAATACTAATATAAGGTTAGTATACATTTAAACATTGTTTTTTATGTAAAAAATACAAATTTCCAGGGTGATCGGATACTTTTCGCGGGCACTGTACATACTATTTTTTTTAAGTACAATTAAATATTTTCATAAACAAAAGACACCTGACAATCCAGTGATAAATTTGACTCGCCTGTTTAACTGAAGAGTTTCCAACATCCTTAAATTTTTCACCAGCTTTTTCCTTTTCATAATCATGGAAGTCTAACATCTCTTCTTCCACAGAAACATCATCCTTTATTTCATCTTTAATGTGGAAACTCTGAAAATAGCAACCACTGGTATTACTTTACCTGCTAACTATTTCTACCAATGTAATTTCTTCAAAATGACAAAACAATTTTGTAGTTAAAGTTCATTAAAAAATAAAGATTTCAAATTAATAGGAGCCAAAAGGTAATGAAAATTACAGTACTTTACAAGTTATTATGCAATAAAATGTTTACCATTTTATTTCATATACATATTACTCTTAGCTTTCAAGAACACTGACTGGGGCAACTATTGAGGACTTAATTGCAGAGGAAGGAAAAAGTGACTGAAAATTACCCTATGTAGCTCTTGTGGGAAGTTAGAAGAATCATTATAATGATTAACTTACACTAATAGTATACGTATAGTTTGATAAAATTCCAGAATCTAGACATAGTTTGGAGATGACCCAAGTCTATAATTACTAATGGGTCTTTCCATGCTAAATTATCACAAAAATTGCAATTTCTTAGCTCAACTGCATCAAGTTGCTTCGAATATGGCAGGAAGGAAGTATTTCATGAAATAAGGAAGCCCACCAAATTTTTTTAGCAAATTCAATGTAGCTACTTCATATTTCATGGCAACTTGTAATTTGTCCAATTTTCATAAAAAAAAAAAAAAATTGCCTGTGAATTGGTGAAAAATGATTTCCATCAGTTTATACCTCGTAATTTTGTCCTAGATTGGGTCTACTTCTGAAATTCACTAACCCTGTAGTTTTATGAATGAGGAGTTCAAATCTGAAAACTTCTTGGAAAACAAAAAAGAAGGAAAGGGTTGAAAAATTTAGGGTACTTCAAGATGGTGTGTGTTTTGCAATGCAACAGCAAGTATGCCCTCACCTTGGAGTGATGAGATGAGGCATGCTGAGGCTGGAATGGAAATCTTAAATGGCTAGTAAAATAATAAAATAGGTAGAGTGTGGAATTCCCTTACATTTCTCCTTGATTAAAAAGTTTAGAAAATGTTTTTCTCTTCTTTAAAACAAATCAAACCAAAGTACAGTCGATGATCGATATAAGCACGTTCTCGGGACCAGCACAAAATGTGCTTATATAGGTCATTGTGCTTATATGGATAAGACCCTTTTTAAGAAGCATTTATGTACAAAGAGTAATCATTTAAATACTGTAATAATAAAGGAATGTGTAATAAAAACAATAATACTGTATCTAAAATTTCATTTATTCATAAAACTACATATACTTATAACATTTATTTAGACAAATAAAAAACAATGATATGTATGTACAGTACATTAAAATTTCACAGTACAAACATTTATTTCGGAAAATAATCTAAAATTGATGATTGTCGCGTGCTCTTGTTTTGTATTATGTAAATTTGAATTGCTTGTTGGATGCTCTTTAACTCCTGAGTTGGTATACCATGTTTTTCAAGAACTCTTTTTACGTCATCAAGCATAGCAAGTGCTTGCAGTGGAGTAGTGGATATCTCATCACTTTCAACATCTTCCGACACTTCAGTCTCATCATTTCTTACTTCATTCAGTTCTTCAAAACATTGAAGTTGACGATCGCATTCGATAAACTCTTCATCCAAGTTTGAGCATTCTTCGCTGTTTAAAGGTTCTAATTCAGAATCTTCGTTGCATTGAATTGTTTCTCCCTGATTCAATGGCAAGCATTTTCTGAAGCGATTTTGGATAGTGGTCGAGGTCACATTAATCCACTGATTTTAGCATGAGAATGGCATCCAAAACAGTTGCAGATTAGCAGCACTCTGAAGAAATTCGTCCTGGCCACTATCTAAGCGTGCAACCAACTCTTCATTAATTGTTTTCGATAGTGTGCTTTAAGGCAGCGAATAATCCCACCATCCATTGGCTGTAGAAGTGACGTTGTATTCGATGGCAAGTAGACAACCTCTACATTTGTTGTTGTGACTTCCTTAGGATGCGCAGGGCACTGATCTAGCAGCAGGAGAATTTTCCTTTTCTTGCGTCACATTTTCTCGTCCAACTTTATTAACCATTCTGTGAATATAGCTCGAGTCATCCAGGCTGCAGAATTCGATTCATATTGTACTGGAAGTTTGTCTTTCTTGTTCTTCATACACCTTGGATTTCGGCTCTTGCCAATCACTAGTAGAGCTAGTTTTTCAGTGCCAGTCATGTTCGACGCCAACAAAACAGTTAGTCTTTCCTTCTTTTTTCCTCCAGTGACTACTTCATCCTTTCTGGCCAGTGTACCATCCGGAGTGGTCCTAAAATACAGTCCTGTCTCATCAGCATTGAAAATTGCCTCTTCTGGATAACGTCGCAGAAGCTCGGGCCAAACAGTCTTCTTCCATTCGTTGGACCCAGATAAATTAGCATCCGCCTTTTCGCCATGTTCTCGTTTGTAAACAATATTGAATCTCTTTGGGGACTTTTGTAGCCAACCGGAAGTAAAGGTGTTTGAAGGAAGATCTTCGGAACTATCATAGATTTCTTGAACTAAAGCCTTAGCTTTCTCTATTAAAAGAGGTCCAGAGAGCTCTGCCTTTTTCTCCCTCGTGACAACAAACCATTCGTACAGTCGCTGCTCCAGATCTGGTAACACTCCTTCCCACTTTCTCTTTCGTGAAAGATTTCCATTTTCCAACCTGAGTTTGTTTAACTCCACTTCGTTTCGCAACCATCGGCTAACAATCGTATGATCACTGTTGAATTTACGTGCAACATCAGCTTTCTTTTCACCGTTATGAACCGCCTGAATAACCTTTAGTTTGAATTCTAATGTAAAACTTTTACGTTTTGAAGCCATAATGAACTGTGAGCACAACCAGCCTAATTAACGGAATAATACGCATGTCATGGTGTCGCCTATATATAGGTACAGTGCCCGCGAAAAGTATCCGATCACTCAAGAAAATACAATATTTTCCCTTGATATTCAGAGACACGTAATCACTTTCTATTTGTTCTAGCGACATCTGGTAACTTTGAGGTTGCTCGCTGATATGAGAGCTATCCAACGCATTCTCAAATTAGTGTTCTGGTAGCCTTCGTTGCGGGTGGCTGTGTCTCAAATTTGTCAGATTTCACTGTTTGTGTAAATTTCTTGATATTTTTTTTTTTTTTACAGAAAGTGGTGTAAATAAAATTTATATATAATGTGTGCTAAAAAAACAACTTAAGAGTGATTGTCGAGGTGCTATTGTTGCTTTGCATGCATGTGGGAAATCACAGAGACAGATAGCTAAGGAATTAAACATATCCCAAAGTACCGTTAATTTATGGGTTTCACGGGCTAAGAACAATGGTGGCCTAACCACGCCAGTCCCTAAAAAACGATCTGGCAGACCGAGAAAAACAAATTCGCGAACAGACAAACTTATGAAACGTTTAGTATTGAAAAACCCAACAATAACTGCGAAAGAAATAAAATTTAATATGAATAATTTGTTATCTGGTGTTTCTGAACGAACTATCCAGGAGCGGCTCCAAAAAGAACTCGGATTACCATCTCGCCATGCTGCTAAGAAACCGTTCATTAATGAAAAAATGCGTAAAAAACGTGTCGCATTTTGTAAAAATACATTCATTGGACTGTTGATGACTGGAAGAAGGTTTTATTTAGCGATGAGTCAACATTTTTGACATTCAGAAGTTGTCCAAAAAAGGTTCGCCGGCCTATTGGCTCAAATAGGATGGACCCTAAAGACAATGAAACACCCTCCAAGTGTGATGGTTTGGGGTTGTTTCGGTTACTATGGGCGTGGAAACTTATATTTTCTTCCGAAGAACACAACTATGAATGGTGCACGGTATTTAGCAATGCTACAGGAAAACTTCCAATGGCAATGGCAATCCAAAGGACAAAACATACATGCATGATGGTGTACCATGTCACAGGGCCAAAATAGTGACAAATGGATTACTGACAATAAATTGATATTTGGATTGGCCTGGTAATAGTCCAGATCTCAATCCGATAGAAAATCTGTGGCTAATAATAAAAATAAGGTTGAATGCCACGACACTGGCTCAGTCGAAAAATTACAAGAGGCCATCAAAAAGGTATGGTGCAAGGAAATATCAGTGGAAGTTTGTCAAAACTTGATTAAATCCATGCCAAAACGTCTAGAACAAGTCATCCAAACCAAAGGACAGATGACAAAATACTAATATAAGGTTAGTATACATTTAAACATTGTTTTTTATGTAAAAAATACAAATTTCAAGGGTGATCGGATACTTTTCGCGGGCACTGTAGTTTCCACCAATCAGCATCTTCCACGTGTATGTGTTTTCCACCAATCAGCATCTTCCACATCCGTGCTTATAGCGAGTTCGTGCTTATAAAGATTATTCCTATTAAATTATATATGGAAATTTTTGGGACCGCACGATTAAGTGCTTATATAGATTATGTGCTTATATCGAACGTGCTTATACCGCTCATCGACTGTATTTTCATATAACATAAAAGTACATATTTTTGTAGTGACAAGGACCTAAAATCATGAGGTAACAAAAGCTATTAGGTTTTCTGTCAAGAACAAAACCAGAAAAAAAATATATATTTGAAGACCTAAAGAATTTTGAACAAGGCACTGATTAGTGATTACCATAAGCTTGATTTATTACTGACAAAATTTGGTCTGACTCTTGACTGACTAATCCACAAAAAGCTGTGGCAAATACTGATTTAGAGAGATGTTTTATAAATAAAAGTTAACATTTTTTAAATTCTAATATAACATACTATGGTAAACCTGTAACTGTTGAGGAAATGTAAATACTTAAAATTTAGGGCAACTACATTTCTATATTATTGTCAGGTGCATATTTTTGGAGTTATTTTTCAAGACCATCTAAGTTGGACCCTTCTTATACTCCTAAAATGGTAGCAAGAGTAAATAATTGAAGTTATTATGAAATTGATATAATTAGGAATAATATTCAGCAGAATCCCTCTGGTACGTTGCAGGTTCACTAGTTTAGAAAGAATTATTTTTATTTTTGAATTAACGTTGTTAATAAAAATGGATACTATTATATTCCAAGTTGTAAAAACTAAAAATGGATACTATTATATTTTTGAGTTGTATAATATATAACCATGTATTTTGAGTTGTATAATAGTCACAGTACAAAACAGGATATGTACGATTGTATTTTGAGTTGTAAAAAAAATAATTTTTATCCTTTACCCAATAAAAATATTTTACAGTGAAAAAACCAAATTAATACTCTAATTTATTTGTAGTGGCTCCTCAACCAGCACTCCCAGTTTAGTAGCCTTATAGAGTGGTACCAGTTTTGTAGCCTATTGGTAAACCTGTGGCTGCTCAACCAGCACTGGAATATTTAGAATATTTATTTTATAATAAAATTGTGCAAAAAGTCAAACTCAAGTCAGCTAATTAACAACTATTTAAAGAGTTACCAAAGTACCCTACATAACTGAAGCTAAGAATATAGACTATTTACAATCTATAAACTCTCTCATTCATGAAAGCATCCAGATTTTTCTTAAAACTAATTAAAGAGCTACTATTTACCACATCATATGGCAAGTCATTCCAAAAATCTACTATTCTATGAGTGAAAAAGTATTTTTGTAGATCCACTCTACAAGTCTGGGTAAATCTTAAGGAAACAGCATCACCTGCAATAACTTGCTTATAATGTATTTGCACAAAAAACAGTACTCTTGAAAAAGTGTTATACACTCAGACCCTGCTAATTCAACACTCAGTATTTTGGCTATTGATGATAATTTGGCTATATTTTTGGAAGATTTGGTGAAAACAGTTAAATTACACCCAAAAATAGTCAAATTACACAGCAATCACCATGCACTCCAGGCACCCATTTACCATTCATATTTTGTGCTGAAAAACATAATTTTCCCCAAGATTTATGGAAATTTAAGCTTATGGTTACACGTTGTACATTATTGGTAGAAGGGTGACAATACACATGGTAACAAATGGGTCATGATAATTTTTATCTAGTATTGTAATAATATATATATATATATATATATATATATCCCCGCAAGGGGGTTCTAAGCTCGTACTCTTGAGTGCTCTTTGTGCTCGTTTGTACGTGCTTGTTCCTGGAGGTTTCACGTGCGCCCTCCCGGCCCTAGCACCCAAGGATGATGGGGCTCAACCCTGCAGTCCTTGTCATCCTTTGGTCTTTTTCCACTTCAACTGTCCCCTCTACCCTTTCTTTTTCCTCTGTCTTTCCTCCCACTTTTTCTTTGTTTTTCCGCCGAGATATGCCCTTTTAAATAGAGGCGAATCGGTTCTTCCCGAACTTAAAAAATTTCCCATCCACCATTCTGTTCAGTGATGAGGCTGTTTTTTATGGAAATGGTGAGGTAAATCAACAGAACACCCGCTACTGGTTTCAAAACAACCCTGACTGGTATACCTCTTCAAAGGAACAAGGTGCATCTCGGGTGATGGTCTGGTGTGGCATTTGGAAGGATCGCATCATAGGCCCCCTCTTTTTCGATGAACATGTCACTGGAGGTACCTACCTACGTATGCTCAAGGAAGAAGCATTTCCCAGTGTCTTGAATGAAGAAGGAAATTTCCCAACATGGTTCCAGCAAGACGGCGCTCCTGCACATTACAGCACCCAAGTAAGGGAATACCTGTACCAACAATTCCCTGGTCATTGGATAGGACATCGAGGGCCTGTGGGATGGCCAGCTAGAAGCCCAGATCTCATGCCACTAGATTTTTATCTCTGGGGCCACTTGAAAGTGCTGGTATATGCAGAGAAAATTAGGAGTGTTGAACATTTGCGGCAGCGCATTATTGGGGCATGTAACACCATTACTCCTGACATCATTCACCGTGTGCTTGCTGACTGGGTATCACCTCTGAATTTGTGTACTGAAAACAAAGGTGGACATATTGAGCACATTCTGTAGATAAAAGCTTTTGTTTTGCCCTTTTTTTTTTTATTATTTTTCCTATAATGCCAGACTTATGGGACACCCTGTACATAAACTTTATTTAGTTGTTTAATCACCAATTCATACCCAGAGTGGTACATATCTCAGCGTGTATATATATATATATATATATATATATATATATATATATATATATATATATATATATATAATCTTGGTTTTGCTTCCACCCAAATTCTTCACTCTGACAAAAGTCAAGCTTGTCACTCCACTAGACCAAGTTTCATGTGGAATCTTAACCATGCCCCACCAGCAGCCCAGCATCTTAACCACTAGGCTATCCAGGGTACCCATTTATCTAACAAACAATTTCTTTAGTGTGGAAGGATGAACAGCTGAGTTTTGCTGTGGGCCACCTACTATCACTGGGTCTTGATCCCAGGGCCAATAGACTCGTAGTCAGTGAACCACCTTTTATGGAGATGTCCTGTACAACATATCACAACACTTCATTCAGAAAATAAAAATGAATAAAGGGGGAAGGATTGGTTAGGTGAAAATAAAAATAAATATATTTAATAGGTATTCATTATAAATATTTTTACTTTCTCATTTTTCTCATTTAATAAATATAATATAAGGAAGTGTTATTTGTTATTTATTCTTTTGAATACTTTGTAAACATTCTTTCTCAGTTGAGAGAGAGAGAGAGAGAGAGAGAGAGAGAGAGAGAGAGAGAGAGGAGAGAGAGAGAGAGAGAGAGAGAGAGAGAGAGAGAGAGAGAGAGTTACAAGGAGTTACAAGGAGTTACAAGGAAAAGAAGTACCTCAAAAGGCCTTGCGGCCCATACTGAGGAGGTACCAATGGCAATGGGTGCCAGGGAAAATTTTGCACACACTCAAATAGTGTGAAAGATTTGGTCTAACCTTTTCTTGAACTGATCCACAGAGGAACTGTTCACAACTTCCGAAGGTAACCTGTTCCATGTGTCACAGATCTTATACGTAAAGTAATTCCCACACACTAGTCCTAAACCGTTTCAAATCCAACTTCCAACCATTGTTGCGAGTTGGGTTATCATTTAAACTAAAGATACTTCTAAAATCGACATCGTTGAACCTGCATAAGAGCTTGAAAACCTCGATCAGTTGACCGTGCAGCCTCCGAGTTTCAAGCGAAAACAAGTTCAGGGCGCGTAACTGTCGATTGTAGCCCATATGCCTAACGGAAGGGATTAACTTTGTGGCCCTCGCCTGCACTCGCTCCAGCCTCTCAATATCTTTCCTGAGGGTGGGCGACCAGAACTGCACAGCATACTCCTGGTGCGGCCGAACAAGGGAATTGTACAGTGAGAGCACAATCTCCTTGTTCCAAAACTGAAATTGCCTCCTGATATAACCCAATAGTTTCTGGGCTTTCTTTTCCACCTCTACACACTGTTTCGTAAACTTAAGGTCGCTGTTAATTAGCACACCCAAGTCCTTTTCTAAATCAGTCACCTCGATATTACTACCCAACATCGAGTAGTCCGACTTGGGATTGGCGTAGCCAATGTGCATCACTTTGCATTTACCCAAGTTAAACGTCATTTGCCATTTTTCGGACCACTCTCCTATCCTACCTAGATCCGCATGCAGTTCCTCGATCGCTTCGGGCGTCCCAACATTGGCCCCAAGCTTGGTGTCATCAGCGAATTTGGCGATCCGACTGACGATGCCACCGTCGATATCATTTATGTAAATGATAAACAACAGTGGCCCCAAAACGGAACCCTGAGGAACCCCACTAGTGACCGAGGCCCAACCCGAACTAGCACCTTTAATTACCACCCTCTGCTGCCTATTCCTCAGCCAGTTTTCAATCCACCTACCTATTTCCCCACCGATACCCAGCGCGCGCACTTTCGCCATTAGCCGGCGGTGAGGTACCTTATCAAAGGCTTTCTGAAAGTTGAGATAAAGTATATCAATCGCCCTACTCTTATCATACTCACTCAACATGACGTGGAAAACTCGAGCAAGTTGGTGAGACATGACCTATGCCGTCTAAACCCATGTTGGGAGTCCCCAAGCAGCTTGTAGGAATCCAAATGGTCAATGATCCTATCAGCTATTATCCCTTCTAATAATTTACCTACAACTGAAGTGAGACTAATGGGACGATAGTTCCCTGGACTTTCGTGATCCCCTTTCTTAAAGATAGGGGTCACGTTGGCTTCCCTCCAGTCACCAGGCACCTGGCCCATCTCCAACGATTTGTTGAAGACTGTAGCCAGGTGGGGAGCCACCTGGTCGTGCACTTCTCGCAACACTCTGGGGAGAAACTGGTCTGGCCCAGAAGCCTAAACGTGCTCAGTTTGTCTATTCTATCGGCAACGACTGTCACGGTACATCTAACACTATCCAGGCCAGCACCTTCGTGCCTCACGTCTGGCTCGGGGATAACGCGGGTATCCTCCCTGGTGAACACTCCCGCAAAGTACTCATTAAGCACATTAGCGATGTCCGCATAACTGAAGAACTCCTTAGGGTTCCCCTTGCAGAGGCTTGCCACCCGTAGTTCTTCGTTACGTTTCACTAGCCTAACCTTCGCTTTCACTTCCCTACACAGGCGACATATGCTTCAGTGTTCTCGTGGGAACGATTGGCCTTCGCCCTCCTATACACTACTTTCCTATTTTGGATAGCCGAAGCGATGTCACGATTGAACCACCTAGGCTGCGTTGAAGCAGGGGTGACCAGTTTTGAGGGTATGGCAGCAGACTGCAGCACCATAAACTCATCCCGGAATGCACTCCACACTCCCTCAACATCGCCGCCAACCTCTAAGTTTACAAAACAAACATACACTAAGGGATGTGATATCGCTGATACTACCTTCAGGGAAGTCAACGCACCAATGATTAACTTTACATTTAAAGCATTCTGCTTTCAATTTAGTTGGCCCTGCCATATTTTTTTTTTTTTTTTTTCTGAATACTCTGAATAAGATAAAGCGTTCTAGCAATGAAAACTAGCAAAAACGTTCTGACCAGTATATGAAAAAAGGGGGGGGTGAATTCATCCTGCGCATAGACGCATCCACCTACTTGCAAATGACGTTCATCCCTTCCAGAAGACTACACCTCTGGCTGCTGCAGCACCGACCAAAGGTCTCCCCAGGGCCGGACAATCCCAAACGTGTCGCAGCTACCAACTGACAAACACTCGCGACGCAGGCATCACAGATTTTCCGCCAGGAGCGACAGCGAGATGCAGCCCCTTACTAAGTCTTACTAGTCACTCACAAGTGGCCAGACTCTTAGAATCCAGTGTTCAAGGGATATCCCACCAGACCCAGAGGCTACGCCCGAGACTTTACGCTGGCCTGGCAGCCAGCTGGGCAGTAAAGCTCTCTCACCTCAGAGCAGAACAGCCAAGCACCATCAATTGGTCACCAAAGAATGGTCGCAGGGGGCTGGTCAGGCCATTACGCGTTAGGAATAGGCTTAACGGGGCACCTGCAAAATCATTGCTACTACCAGATTCATCATCAAAATCCTCTATAACTCCCCTCAGACACAACTTTATTGACAGCACACCACCTCACCTCTTCATCTTCATCAGCCAGCATTCCAACTAAAATATTTTCACCATGAGCAAAATAGCTGTTATTGTTTAATACGTCATAACAAATTTCTCTAATTTTCCGTCAGGGAATTATTTACTCTTTGGATTATATTGAATAGGTTTCTTGACCCATCACTTAGCCTCTTATTAGCCTTGATATTGAACCAACTGTGAAAGTATACTTTGATGATGAATTCTACTACATGATTTTGAGGTTCTTACTGGGTCTTTTTTGTGAAACATAAAAGCGAAGAATTCTACAGGCTAAGGTGAGCCATCGAGAGTGATTTAGCAGGCCAACTTCTAAGAGTGCAAGGTCTTCATTCACTTCACCAGTAATAATTGCCCAGCAGATGCAGTATCCATAGTATTGGTCTGTTGATAAATTATTGACCACCTCATTTGGTAGAAGCACAAATGCAGGATAAGGTATAGATTTAAAGTCCACAACATTCCATTCTGACACATCCCCATTGAGCTGAGAACCAATAGGGCCAGAAAATTTGTCTGGACTTTTTGTTGTCCCATCTAAAGTTATGAAGATGTGTCTAAGTGGCAATTCATTTAGATGCAGAAGACAAATATCCCACTGAAGAGGTTGCCCTAAAAACATTTCCAAATATCTGATTGACCCATGCATATGTCCTGTGTTAGTATTTGTCCCATCTGCTTTAACTAAGTTTAATTTGGCCTCAAGTTCTGTCCCTTTAATGATCTTATAAATGCCATGAGCAATGTCAATGCCTTTGCCACTCTCCAGGGTAAAATGGTCAAGGTAGAAATCATCTGAAAATAAATGTAATTAATTTTACAATTAAATAAAAATGAAAAAGGAATAAAGTTAACTGGACAGTTGTCACTTAAAAAGAAATTTTTTTAAGTAATTGAAATATTACTTTATAGTACAGTAATATAACAGCATAACTAACTGTATGACAATCATTTCCATTTACCTGGCTCTCCAGTAATGACATAATGTTCCTCTAGGATTGTGGATGTATAATACTTTTCATTTACTTTGTTAACAGCAAGTGTAGCATCCTTTCTACCATCAAAGCCAATTCCAGTCACTTTTTCAAATATCACTTCTTCCTTCTTCCTTTCAGCTCTCAATTTAGCTCTCTCCCTTCTCAACTTGTTTCTGAAAAGTATTTCAAAAATATTGGCCATGCATTACTGCATTAGCATTATACAAATATACAAAATACAAATGTCAGTGTCCTGTTTGAAACTAATTAATATAAATACAAAATAGAAATTTTGACACTAATTAAAAATAATAGTAAATCTGGTGATTTAGAACTTATAGCAGAAGCTAAGAAATGTAATATCTAGAGTGATTAAAAACATACTTATCAATAACATTTTGTATGATATCTGGGGTGCATGACTCCAGATTCCTGGGATCTTGGGAGCATTGCTCCAGTAAATTTGACCATGAGAAAAAGTAAATTTGGGTTTGGGTTTTGTTCATCCGCTAGACATTATGCAATTTTTTTGCGTATACGTTCTTGTACAAACCAATTTTTTTAAATTACAAATTTAGTTATTTTAAGTTTAGTTGGTAATTCCATATTTAACAATTATTTTTATTTTTTGTTAAGCTTCAATGTTTTGATAATTAAAATTTTATTAAAACATATTTTTTAATATAAAATTATCAGGATTGGACTATGTTCCATTGATCTCGGCCAGGTTTGATAAATTGGCCAGATAATTACTTGTGGTTTTAAGTAATCCACCATGACTCTAGAATTGAAAAGTTTAGTTAAGTTTAAACTTACTTTTACTTACTTTAACTTACCTACTTTTACTTACTCTTCCTTACTTTTACTAAGTTTAAAGCACTTACTTTTACTTACTTTCATTGTACTATATTTACTTACTTTTACTCACTTTTACCATACTATATTTACTAACTTTTACTTATTTTGTATTTTTCAGGTAGTCAATAATCAATAATGGATCCTAATATTGATGAAGTTGGAGAGAAAAGTGAGGGTGTTAAAAGGGGTTACTTTTGTGGTCAATGCAAGAACAAATATTCAAAGAAGCAAAACTGGGAGGAACATTTTAATTCCAAAAAAAATATTTGTTACAATAGAAGAGGTCCCAGAGTTTGGGCCCACAGCTTAGATATTGCAGTAAAGAAATACCAGGATGAAGTGCAGCAAAGAGATATGGCAAAGCAGTCATTTAGTTTGTTCACAAAATGTGCTAGTGCTAGCCTCAGAAAAATGAACCAACTTCATCAACTGCTAATCTAGAAAATGAAACTTTTTCACTAGATGTTTCACAGACTGAAGAAAGTGCTTCTCCTCCACCTAAGAAACAAAAGGTAAGTGAGGAATCTGCGCATCAGACTAACAAAACTGCTTTAGAGGAATTTGAAAATTCCCAAATCCAGAAGACATTGAATGCAATTTTGCGCCTAACAAAAGAAACTCACCAAGCTGTTGTGGTTAATAAAGAGAAGAGTCAAAATATGCCTTCAAGTTCAAGTGTTGCATCCAAATCTAATAAAGCAAAAAGCAACAAATTTGACATTTCCATAGCCCATTTAAGCAAGTGTAAATCAATACAAGAAATCCTGAACAATGATTTGATCAAATCTACATTCAAATTGGTGGAAAAGAAGGATCTAGGGCATGCTGATGATTCATTTTCAGTACCAAGTGATATAATGGAAAACATTGCAAATAGTGACACTAATATGCCTGATGTAGATATAGCTGTTGAGGATGAAGATGATGATAATCAAGAAGATATTGATGATGCTTCTGATGATAAAATGTTTACATTATATTGCATAGATTGCACAGACCCCAAAGCATGTGCTTCAGACAAGCATTCTAACATAAAAGGTTACTTCAATGTTAAAGATTTAACCTATGTATGCAAACAAGGAAAGGAGAAAATCAAGAGAGATGGTTTAGAAATCTGAAAACCCACCTGAAGAGACATTTAATTAAACTTCAGCATCATCAAAGAGTTGCTGTTTATGAAGTGATGAAAACATCTTCTCGGAACACTACTAAACGCATAGAAGACTTATGTGGCAACATCTTATACTACATAATGAAAACAAACACTGCATGGGCTCTATATCCAGTACTTCTAGCTGTATTACATAGGTCAGGTTGTGAGGTTAGAAATTTGAATCATAGCACACATGCGTGCGAGACAATTTGTGAGCTATTAGATAATCAACTTAAAGAACAAACTGTAAAGTGGTTCTTAGAACAAACTTCAGTAACAATAACAGCTGACATTGGAACAATTTTGGGATTAAGCATGCTAGTTGTATTAGTTATGAGTGAAGAAGATAAGACTGTAAAACTTGCTGGGATAAATTTAGTACGCAGCAAATTAGGAGTTTATTGACCAATGAAATTTTGATGTGTTGAAGTCTCCTAATCACTTGAAACTATCTGAAGAAGCAATTAAATCCAAGGTATCTGGAATGGTTGGAGATGGGGCTTTTTGTAAGGACAATGAGCCATTTAAAAACGAAATGAAAAAGTTGTTTGGAGAAAATTTCAAATTTCGATGGGACTTAATGCATCTTGTGAACAGAGCCCACGTTGATGCATTGAAGAAAATTTGTAAACTAAGTGAGCTTTTAGACTTTATTCAGAATCACTCTTCAAATCTGAGATCAGGCTAGTGATGTAAAAAAAAACGTTTTTTTTATGTCCATGTTGTTTTTTTTGTTTTTTTGTCATTTTTTGTTTTTTTTGTTTTTTTTGTTTTTTTTGTTTTTTTAATAATTAATATAGATATTGCCAATTTAATTATAAGGTATACTTTTGCAATGATATATATTATAAAAATAGATAAAAAAATAATAAAATAGGCCATATGGTACCAGTATAGAATGTCCTTTTCAGCCTATTTACAGAAAAAAAACTGGTCTCTTTCTTGCACTGAAAGTCTTGTATCTTGAGATCCATTAAACTTGTGAGAACACTGGCTGGGAGCTGACTGCCCATTGTCCAACCTTTCCAGGACTCTCCCATCCATGCCTTGGATTTTGAATCTCCCACTTAACTATCCTTTAGACCCGTGATGACATATTTTCCCCCCGAGACCATCCATCCATATATATACATACACATACACCCATATACATATATACCAATATATACATAAATACTTATATACACATATTTATATCTATTATATACCCCATACACATGCATACATCCAGAATTCCAGATACATACGCACGCATACTCACATATATACATACACAAACTCATACACCTCTATTTCGCCCTTTCATTACCTCCGAGATCATTTAGCACATACAGTAATATCCATACAGCCAAAAGAAACTGATTAAGCACAGACAGAGCAGCAAAGCTAGTATTTATATCCCAAAATGCAAAATTCCAAGAAAGTGAAGTAAAACATGGTGCTACATTGGCTTCGTCAACATCCAAATCTGCAATAAGTACCAGTACCTGTGATATTGAAACTATATGCTCTAATCAATCTAGTGATAATGATTCTTCAATGGAAATAGAATCAGTAATGAAAGTTAAACAGCATTAGGTTAACACAAAGGTTAAAGAAAGAGATGAATATTTTATTTTTTTTTATTTTCTATTGAATATATATATATACACTGGTATTCTTGCCAATCACAATTATATATATTGTTTTATACCAGTATTATGTATTTTCGATTAAGTATATTATACCAGTACCTGTGATATTGAAACTAGCATATATGCTCTACCCAATCTAGTGATGATTCTTCCATGGAAATGAAGGTTAAACAACATTAGGTTAACAAAAAGGTTCAAAAAAAGGTGAATATTTTCCTTTTCTATCTGGAATATATATACTGGTACTCTTGCCAATCACAATTATGTATATTGTTTGAAACGAGGAAGAATGTTTTATGTTCTAGTTAAAAAATATATATATATACATATAAAAAATGAGGGTTTGTTTTCCTTTCTATTATATACTTTTTGCGTGATTCAGTTTTTCTAAAAGATGACTATTATACTAGGTATAACCGTATAAGCATGGTAGTATAGTAAATTATAGGTAATACTAATATACTTATTAGATTAAAGGAAGAAAAATATGGAATAAGTTTAAAAAAAAAAAAACAAAAAAACAGACTATCTTCGTTTTAAACAAAAAAAATGACAAAAAAAACGACACAATAAAAAACGACTCACATCACTAGATCAGGCCTTGACTATACCAATATGGTTCTTGACAATATCATTGGTTTTAAGAGACCAAAACTCAAATCTGATACTCGCATGGTTAATTACGAATTTGATCAATTTGACAGATTTGTGGAAAATTGTGTGTTTTTTGATCATCCACAAGAGAAAGAAATTAGTGCCAAGTTCTATGTATTGATTTCCTATGTAACAAAGATTATGTTGCAAGTAGCTCAAAAAACCACAGTTAGTGCAGAATTTGTAGAAAATATATTTTATAAAGAAGGAGGGAAAACTGTTATGTTAAGAGTGATGGAAACAATTTCCAAATTAGCTAATGGAGGAAATGCAAATGATGTAGTTTCTGAATTTAAGCACGATACCACAGGGCAGCAAAAGGAACTAACAGCTGAGGATTACATCCTAAATGAAGTTTACAAATACATCAAGAAACGTTCTGATTACTACCAGGTTGCTGAAGTTGCTAGACCATCCAGAACCAGATCTGAAAGCAGTTTTACAAAAGACTCAGTGATAAATTGGCTGACAGAATATATAGAACAGCTGTGGAAAGGAATCACAGAGATATTAAAGCATTTTGATAAAGATGGATCAACTGCCTGGAGTGAAGCACCAGCTGAAGGGACATTCTCCATTCTTGGTTACATTGTTGAACACAAAGGATCCATTAAGCCATCTCATTTGACTAAGCTGTGCAGAATTGTGAAGGAGGGTCCAGCTCCAGGCACTAGATCTGCTGTAATGATCACACAGAAAGCCATTGATCAGTGGCCAAGCATACATGGCGGTAAATTCACAACAAATGCCTACATGCAAGGTCTAACATCGTCCACTGTTGCTGCTGCAATGAATAAATAAACTTAAGGCGAGTTATAAGCTGTACATTATTGAATTATTATGTTTAGCTAAAACAATTGTAATTGGTATGTCGTCAATTCAAGAGTTTACTATCATTAACCTATCTAGTGTGTGTAAGGGAAAAAAAAGTAAATTCAGAGCTGTGCTCCAGTAAATTTTTTCAAATCTAGTCATGCTGGGGTGATTACTCCAAAGTCCACCAATGTAGCAGAACCAATAGCCGCTCCTGCTCTATCACTTACTTGTGATAGTGAGGCAGGGCTCCGTCTTGTTGAAAGATTATGTGTTGAAAGATTATGGTTTGAAATGATTCATGAGTTTCTTTTAGTAGTGGCACAAAGAAATCTTTTAACATCTTTAAGTACGAGGCACCTGTAACAGTCCATTCTTCAAATAAATACAGACCATAAATTCAAGAACTTGACATTCCACACCAAACATCACTTTGGGAAAATCATGTTCATGTTCAAAGGTCTCACGTGGATTTTCTGGTCCCCAAATTCTACAATTGTGGTGGTTAAGTTTTCCAGATGTATGAAACGTTGCCTCATCAGTGAAGATGACGTTTTTCAGGAAATTTGAGTCTGAATCAATGAACTCAATTAGTTCCTGGCAAGTAGCAATTCTTACTGTGTAATCTTCTTCAAAAGTTGATGATGCACTTGCACTTTGTAACAGAGCTGGGCACTTGCGGTTTTTTTTGCGGTACTGCGGTACTACCGCACTACCAAACCGGTACTGCATAACGCAGTACCGCAAAGGATCGCTGAAAGTACAGCCTGTACTTTCAGCGATCCTTTGCGATACTGCGTTATGCGGTACCGGTTTGGTAGTGTGGTAGTACCGCAGTACCGCAAAAAAAACGCAAGTGCCCAGCTTTGCTTTGTAACATTTAATTTCAGATTTTTGTGAAGGATTCTGTGAACTGACGATCGTGGGATGTTTAACTCAACTGAAACTCTCCTTATTGACGTTTTTGGATCCATGTGAAATGCTTCCATAACAGCTTGCGACCTTTCTAGAGACTTACTCGGGCGTCCACAACTCTTTCTCTTAAAGACGGATCCAGTCTCTTCAAACGTTTTCACCTATCTTTTTATGCTCTTCTTTCCTGGTGCCTGTTTATTGTTTAATTTGAAATCTTCTTTGTGCTGTGGTGATTGATTTACTTTCATAACATACCTGACTAGTTCAGCTTTTTCTTGTGGTGTCGTCATCTGAGGGTGGGTGAAATTCTGTACAGTTTGTATCATAAGATGTTTTTTGGCCGCCAACTTGCTAGAACGAGTGAGTGAGTGATTAGACTAGGTCAGAATGAGCAAGTGAATGATTAGGCTAGTCTAGTCCAGTCCATAGGATTCACCATCACAAGGCCTTTGGTTAGACTAGGCCACCCTTCATGATAAATGATTTCTTTTATGAGAAAATTTTGTAGAATTTTTTTTTAACATTTTAAAGTAACGATATATTTTTGATAATAATTACGTATACCGTATCAAAAACTTACATCTTCACTTGTTATTTTAGTTCTTAGTATTTACTTCTAGCACCTTTAATAAAAAAGTTATTAATATTTCTTTTAGGGTCACACTTTTTGGGACACCCTGTATATATATATATACAGGGGTTAGACAAAATAATATGAACACCCCGCCAATTTCACCAGTTATCTTTACGGACTGCTCAGACACAAAGTAAACAGTCAAATGACTGGCAAACCTATTTAAATGCGTAACAGAGAGTGTATACGTCATGTTATAACCCTCACGTTGTTTTTACAGATCTGAATGAATTATGAATTAGCAGTTATGAAAGACCTGTCAGACTTCCAAAGAGGGCAAATTGTCGGAGCGTGGATGGCTGGTGCATCGGTGATGAAAACCACTCAGATGTTCAATGTATCCAGAGGAACTGTCTCTATGGTCATGTCTGCATACCAAAACCATGGAAAGACAAGCAATAGTGGATGCAAGAAGAAGCTGTGTGATCGAGACCGCCGGGTGCTAAAGCGCATTGTGACAAAGAACCATAAGACCACAGCTCCAAAACTGACTGCAGAGCTTAACCAGCATCTTGCAAGCCCTGTATCAACCAGAACTGTACGTCGCGAGCTCCATGGAGCTGGATACCATGGGAGGGCTGCAATTGCCAAACCCTTCCTTTCGCACATCAACATTGAGCAGCGCAGTAAATGGTGTAATGACCGTAAGAATTGGTCAATGGACCGGTGGAAGAATGTAGTCTACTCCGACGAATCCTTCTTTATGTATGCTATTTTCATGTTCTGGTCGAGTTTACATCTGGAGACAGCCTAAAGATGCTTATGACCCCGACTGCCTGACCCCAACCATTAAGCATGGAGGTGGATCTGTGATGGTTTGGGCAGCAATATCATGGAATACTCTTGGCCCAGCTGTAGTACTGCATGGTAGGGTTAACGCCCAGGTCTATCTGTCAATATTGGCTGACCAGGTCCATCCCATGGTCCAAACGCTGTTTCCCAATGGTGGCGCCGTCTTCCAGGATGATAATGCACCAATCCACACTGCTGGGGTCATTAAAAACTGTCCAAAAGCTGTATGAATCAATTCCCCGACGCATTGCAGCTGTTATTGCCGCTAAAGGAGGACCAACTCCATATTAAGAATAAAAACTGCCATTTATCAAGGTGTTCATATTATTTTGTCCAACCCCTATATATATATATATATATATATATGCAAATAACTGCAATGACCGCGCAGTATATAAATGAATAGAAACGACATAAGTATTAAGGAACGTTTCTGCACACGAGGAGGAGAGATAACGAAATAATGAAAAATGAGGCGAACCGCCTGGGAATCGAACCCAGGGCCTTCCAATTGCCGGGTCGGACGCTCTACCATTATGCTACGACCTCACTCAATCACAAATCGAAATTCTCCCAAATAGGGCAGAAACCAATGCCCTCAGAGAGCACCCTCGCAAATCGTGAATATGCGCAAATAACTGCAATGACCGCGCAGTATATAAATGAATAGAAACGACATAAGTATTAAGGAACGTTTCTGCACACGAGGAGGAGAGATAACGAAATAATGAAAAATGAGGCGAACCGCCTGGGAATCGAACCCAGGGCCTTCCAATTGCCGGTCGGACGCTCTACCATTATGCTACGGACCTCACTCAATCACAAATCGAAATTCTCCCAAATAGGGCAGAAACCAATGCCCTCAGAGAGCACCCTCGCAAATCGTGAATATGCGCAAATAACTGCAATGACCGCGCAGTATATAAATGAATAGAAACGACATAAGTATAAGGAACGTTTCTGCACACGAGGAGGAGAGATAACGAAATAATGAAAAATGAGGCGAACCGCCTGGGAATCGAACCCAGGGCCTTCCAATTGCCGGTCGGACGCTCTACCATTATGCTACGGACCTCACTCAATCACAAATCGAAATTCTCCCAAATAGGGCAGAAACCAATGCCCTCAGAGAGCACCCTCGCAAATCGTGAATATGCGCAAATAACTGCAATGACCGCGCAGTTATTTGCGCATATTCACGATTTGCGAGGGTGCTCTCTGAGGGCATTGGTTTCTGCCCTATTTGGGAGAATTTCGATTTGTGATTGAGTGAGGTCCGTAGCATAATGGTAGAGCGTCCGACCGGCAATTGGAAGGCCCTGGGTTCGATTCCCAGGCGGTTCGCCTCATTTTTCATTATTTCGTTATCTCTCCTCCTCGTGTGCAGAAACGTTCCTTAATACTTATGTCGTTTCTATTCATTTATATACTGCGCGGTCATTGCAGTTATTTGCGCATATTCACGATTTGCGAGGGTGCTCTCTGAGGGCATTGGTTTCTGCCCTATTTGGGAGAATTTCGATTTGTGATTGAGTGAGGTCCGTAGCATAATGGTAGAGAGCGTCCGACCGGCAATTGGAAGGCCCTGGGTTCGATTCCCAGGCGGTTCGCCTCATTTTTCATTATTTCGTTATCTCTCCTCCTGTGTGCAGAAACGTTCCTTAATACTTATGTCGTTTCTATTCATATATATATATGAAATTATTTCACAAAACACGTGAAAAATATTTATGATGAATAAAACCACGAAGGAGAGGAAACACGGAAAGGTGCTCAAGCGCTTTCGTCTAATGACATCCTCAGGAACACTGAAGTACATAGAAGGTTACAGCCTATATATAGGTTACAAAAAAAAATATATATATATATATACACATATATACATACATACATATACAATAAATGGAGAAATGAAATTAAAAAAAAAAATTATTAAAAGAGTGTGGGATGGGCAATGGGCATACAACTTTGTAAGGAAACACTATCGATTTTTAGCACAAGATCAAACTACCGATTTTTAGCACAAGATTATACAAATTTATACTGGAAATCTGCCCGGTTTTATCACTCTACCCATCTTGTATATAAAAATAAATTGAAAAATAAGTTATTAAGGTGGCATACAAGTTTACCAAAGATTTAGCGTTCTACACACGTATAAAACAGCATCAATATTCCATTAGAACAGGACAGTCATCCAGTGCTCTTTTTGTCCATTTGTCAGAGTTATCCCACTGTATTGATTGGAATAATGCTTCAGTTTTATTTCACTCTGGCAACATTGTTAATAGAAATATTCTTGAGTCTGCCATTATCCAACTTTCAAATAACTTCAACATAAGCAAAGGTCTTTTTCAACTCGATCCTGTTGTTTTGAATTCCTTCAGAAAAAATTTAGATAAGAAGGGTAGAATGCTAAATCTTTGGTAAACTTGTATGCCACCTTAATAACTTTTATTTTTCAATTTATTTTTATATACAAGATAGGTAGAGTGATAAAACCCGGGCAGATTTCCAGTATAAATTTGTATAATCTTGTGCTAAAAATCGGTAGTTTGATCTTGTGCTAAAAATCGATAGTGTTTCCTTACAAAGTTGTATGCCCATCCCACAATCTTTTAATAATTTGTTTTTTTAATTTCATTTCTCCGTTTATTGATTGTATATGTATATATATATATATATATATATATATATATATATATATATATATATATATTTTTTTTTTTTGTAACCTATATATAGGCTGTAACCTTCTATGTACTTCAGTGTTCCTGAGGATGTCATTAGACAAAAGCGCTTGAGCACCTTTCCATGTTTCCTTTCCTTCGTGGTTTTATTCATCATATATATATATATATATATATATATATATATATAACTATTTTACAACATTAAATTAGGCAAATTGGTGGAAAAGCCAAAAAATGTCTTATATAAAGTTTTTTACACTAAAATATGCAAAATGATGAAACAGCTTATATAACAATAATTAAATGAATGTATATTGCTTAAAAAGTCCAGTTTACAATTGCTAACAAAAATAACCACAAAATTTTACTTACATAACTGGGCGCGCAGAGCACAAAGTGCTATGATGCGACAATAGTCCTAAACAATCAACTCTTATGCAAACACAAACACGTACTGAGGAGCAACAACCTTCGACTTCGACAGCTAACAAATCACTAGTAGGGTAAATGTGACTCCAAACGTTTTGATCTTGATTCCACCACCTTATGCTACTTTCTTTTTGCGTGTGGCACACAACTTGCTCCAGTGCACCCAGTTAAGGGTTAAAATTAATCAAAACCTATGGGAAAATTATTGAATGCCCAGTTAAGGTTAAATGAATGCCTAGTTAAGTCAACTGTAACACCCTTGATGATTGGTTAGGTTGTCATGATATTTTTGTTAGTTTTAGTGAAAATATGACTTAACCTAACCAATTGTCAAGGGCATACAGTTGACCTAACCAGGCATTCAACTAACTGGGCACTCAATAATTTTCCCATAGGTTTCAATTAATTTTAAGCAACTCTTACCTAATAATTATATCCTGTTATATGCTCTATAGCAAATTTGGAGGAGAGATAGCATATTGTCACTATAGCAAATTTAGTGGGGAGACAGCAGTCCACCAAACCAAAAAAATCCCCTTACAGTAAGCAGTTTAACACGAGTTCTGTGTGCAAAGGTTGTTCCTATACATTTTGTGACACTGTCGTGAAATTTTCTGCAGATGAGGATGCAGCCTTTAAATTTTTCTGTGATCACAGGATTTTGTTAAGTGAATTGTTGCACCCAAAAAAGGATGATAAAGGAAATACCTGTAGCCATTAAAAAGCTTTCTGTTGCCAAATTTTACCCACCACCTCACTAACAGGTAAGTTACATGGAGGAGGTGAGGTTAGGTTAGGTTAGATTTGGTTTAATTTCCATAAATTATGCATGCATGAGATTTGTTTTATATCAGAAACATTTCTGGTAGTCTGAAGTTGCACAAATACCATAAAACTGAAATCATGCATAACAGTTTTGAGACATCTGAGCAACCTCAGACTACCAGAAATGCATCTCTGATATAAAAACGAATCTATGAATGCATAATTTATGGAAATTGAACAGTTTGGAGTTATTCTAAACCTTTACCAGATGAGGAAATCTTTGTGGTAGAAAAGGGAAATAGTTAAAATACCATAATTATATTCCAGTGCCAGTTGAGCAGCCACAGGCCTACCATAGGGTACAAAACCAGTACCAGTCAAGCAGCCACTGCTTAATTTATTTTTATAGCTAATTTTATTGAATGTAGATTCTTGAACATTCAGAATTGAAAAATCTAAAACTAGTAATACTAATTTCCTAATTAAATAAATTGTGTATATATAAAAGAATCAGAATTGGCATCAGCATTTGGCATTTTTTAGTGGAAAAAAATTGTGAAATTGGTACATATCTATATATTACTAAGCAAGGTAGCCTGAATATTCAGTTTTGGAGATGACAATTTTATTTTATCTTTAATTTGGTGAAAGTTGATCATATAAGAAAGAGCTAACCAACCTAGAATGACCACCAAACCTATTGTAACGTAACACACACACAAGACTCACCCTGATTAGTTCAATGGATAAAATGGGTTCACCATTAAAATCTGGTGGCTCTAAAACTTAATATTAGCCATAAGCTATTATGGACTGCATTTCCAAACTCTATCTGAATTCTGGAAATTCACCAATAGATTTAGTTGGAATAGAAAAATTTATTAAAACTTTCAGCAATTTAGGACCTAATAACAAATCCAGCTTTAAACAGGACCAATGCTTCAGGTCACACAGCCACTAAACTATTACTGAAGTAGGAGAGGAAATTCAATTTTATAACTATGAAACAATACCACTTATTTTCATTACCTGCCACTCTTGACTGGCATTTTCATTGTTAAATGAATTTTCTTCAGAAAGATTTCTTTCAAAGGATTCAATCTCTTCCTCTTTTATTTCAAATTTAGCTTCAATGTTCACGTGTTCTTGTTTAAAATAAAGTTTTGTAGTCTTATCCATTTTCAGAAAGGAGAGTCGCTTCCTTTTAGGATCCTAAAATTTAAATAAATAAAAATGTTTTATAACACATTAATTCATTCATCAAGTTGTAAATAATTTATTAGATTTATTTACAAAAAAATACAGGAAATACTAAATTGTTAATACATTTTAACAAACTATATTTAAAAAAAATTTGCATAAAACATTTACAAAGTTTATAAACTATATTTACACTGTATTTACAAAAAATTTGCAAAGGATAAGCAAATATTCTCAAAAAATGGACCCAATGGAGACTATCCTCCATACTACATCTAGTATTGTGCAAGGGGTAATTCCAGGACAGATCATGCAACTGTGCTTAACACCACACCCCTTCCAATTTTCGTATAATTTGTTGGATAGCATTGTCTATACCAGAGGTCGGGGAACAGGGGTAAATTACCCCAAATGAGGTAAATTAAAAATTTTTTGGGGTAATGCATGCGGTATGAGAGACACTTCCCTCAGAGCCTCAGTCGTGTGTATGGTATCATGAAATGAAGAGGTGCTTTTAGTGCTTGACACTTTGTGCTGATATTTTTTTCGTATATTTTTATTTTATTTTGTTACATAAATATGGCGTTATTCTAAATTTTAGAATATTACGAATTTACGTCCTGATTTTGATGTTGTTGTATCAAAAATGAAACAGCATCATTTTTCAAAAACTTGAAGTGGAGATGTTTTGAATGAAATTCTTCAGTTCTTCAATCCTTTTTACTAATTTTGTTTGTGTGCTATTCTTATGCCAGCATGTGTGGCTTTTTTTTTTTCTCCATAATAATGGATCCAATAAACATTTTTTGAATTTGAATTTTTTGTATACCATATGCAACAATTTTAAGAGCAATTGGCTTGTTTTTGTTTACTTTGAAGTCTGGGGGTAATTTCATTTTACTCAAATAGATTTTTGGGTAATACCCAAAAAAGTTCCCTGACCCATGGTCTATACCAAAAAAACCTGAAATTTCAAGTTTCAGATTGATTGGACTTATGGTTCAAAAATTATGGCCCTTCCAGCTTTAGGGGTTCTCAGGGACCCCCAAATTTCAAATTACCATATCTTAGCCTCTAATTGATAGAAGAATGATTCAAATTGCATTTGAAAGGTAATTTGTCAAATATTAAACAAGTATAACAGTTTAGTTGAGGAGTAAAAAAGTTGTGACAATTTGTATTATTAAACGGGGTTTTACCCCACACCTCAATGGATTTTTTAAAAAAAATTTATATCAGATTAAGCCCAAACTCAATCTGTATAAGTGGCATTTAAGAAATTGCTGTGTATTTAGGTGTAAACTGTGTGTTTTGAGATTTGAATAGTGGTAACTTCACTGAAAAAATCAAATTTTTTGCAAATTGTCAAATATAAAATTATTTTGCCCTTTTCTTATTCAACTATGCAGCAATTTATTTTATACATATGTCTATGTAAGTATATAAAGGATACAAAATATATAAATAAGTAGAGATAGCTAGTCTATTCAAAAGCTATTTAAAAATACCTACATTAATTAATAAAGCTAGCCTGAATCAAATGCTAACACAACTAGTATTAAATACTATTGAGTAATCAATTTATAGGCTGGGCTGAAACTATAATTTTTGTTTGATTTTAATTTATCAGAGTGACTAACAGTTGGCTTTTGATATAAAAATAAGATTCCTGAAAAAAATAATTGGTCGCCACCAGTGCTGGGCAAGTTCTGCACACCTTCCGCACCTCCGCACATTCGCACTGTGCGGAAGTGAGAAACGGTGTGCGGAGGTGCGGTGTGCGGTCACCTCGGTAAAAAGGTGTGGTGTGCAGTCACCTCGGTAAAAAGGTGCGGTGTGCAGTCACCTCGGTAAAAAGGTGCGGTGTGCAGTCACCTCGGTAAAAAGGTGCAGTGTGCAGTCACCTCAGTAAAAAGGTGCGGAGGTGCGGGTGCGGAAGGTGTGCAGGTTGGTCCGCACACCAGTCAAAATTAAATTAAATGATATTGTATTCTAGTAATTTTCTGACCTCCATAACAAAAAAAATGACTATTGTATTAAAACTTTATTTTCACAATTAAATATTAAATAAAAGTTTATAAAAGTATTAATATATCAATGAAACTTATATATTTCCTTGCGATAAAACTTTATATATGTAAATAGGGTGCGGGTGCGGTTGTGCAGAAGTGCGAAAATTATAGAGGTGTGCGGAAGTGCGGGTGCGAACCTCCCATTTGGTGTGCGGTTGCCCAGCTCTGGTCGCCACCAACGTGTGTCCGGCCACCCCCATTTTTGTAAAAACATCTAATGCCGCACTAGCAAAATCAGGAAAATGGCAATATCTTCTTCTGAACATGCTAGAGAGATGGTGGATATATAATACTTTTCATTTACTTTGTTAACAGCAAGTGTAGCATCCTTTCTACCGTCAAAGCCAATGCCAGTCACTTTTTCAAATATCACTTCTTCTTCCTTCTTCCTTTCAGCTCTCAATTTAGCTTTCTCCCTTCTCAACTTGTTTCTGAAAAGTATTTCAAAAATATTGGCCATGCATTACTGCATTAGCATTATACAAATATACAAAATACAAATGTCAGTGTCCTGTTTGAAACTAATTAATATAAATACAAAATAGAAATTTTGACGCCGCTAATTAAAAATAATAGTAAATCTGGTGATTTAGAACTTATAGCAGAAGCTAAGAAATGTAATATCTAGAGTGATTAAAAACATACTTATCAATAACATTTTGTATGTTATCTGGGGTGATTACTCCAAAGTCCACCAATGTAGCAGAACCAATAGCCGCTCCTGCTCTATCACTTACTTGATATCTGTTAGGATATTTAAAGTAGATTTACATATCTATTGTCAATGAATAATTTATTGGTAATCTTAATCTCTTAATCACAATGATTTCACTTTAAGCTGTATTAAAAGATTTATCTTTCAGTACTATACCTGTCACATGCTTCAGCTAATGAGCGTAATCTAGTTCTGTTCTATAATGTTGAGACTTCTGGAACATAGTCTGCATCAAATGAATCATTACAACTGTCGCTATCTGTCAACTCAGGAATGTCCATAGGTTCAGGAGGATGAGGAGGAGGAACTGATTCTTTTGCTTTTTGAGATTGAATAACCGTGATTTGAATTTTAAGTCAGTGGCTGTTTCTGGGACTTCTTTCAGGGTACAGTAACCATGCCTAGTTGTTTTCTGGTCCTACAAAGTGATTATATTTCATTACACTATAATGTATCTTTAATCTATGGGTCTCTATATATAAATTGAAATTCTTACAAAAATGAAAATACTAAAATATTACTTATCATTACATCATTAATAGTGTATTATTGATATTACTAACTTATTAAATGCACTTTAAAAATTGTAGCAAATTATTAATAATTGATAATATTAATAATTGATAATTAATTAATATTAATTAATAATTTACAACTTCAAATTCAATCAACAGACCTACCTCATAAAACTGGTAATCAGATTCAGTCATTTTTAGTAAGTGCTTTTTCTCTGTATCTGCCAACAGTTTGTGATCATGTTGATATATGTCAAATAAAACGTTTACAGTTTTCAGAAAATCATCCAGATCTTGATGATATTTAGGTCTCCTTTTCTTTCTGTCATACTTCAGAAGGCGGTTGAATTCCTTTATTTGGGTTTTCAGTCGGCTCTGTATGGCATTTACTGATATTGGATAAACATTATATGTGACCCACAATTTATGCAATTCCTCAGAAGTAGCTCTCAGTACAGCATCTGTTTTATAGTCTCCGAAACACAAACACCTTTCAATAACTTGCTTCAACGTAGGCAATTTCCCTAAAGGAAACTGTTCTGCTGGCATAAAACGTACATCACCAAGTACTTTAGCAACTGTTTTCCTTGTAGAAGTCATACTTTATATTGCAAATGTTGAATTCAATGACAAATTGCAGCTGGAAACTTATAACAAAGGCACCTCGAAAAAAAAAAGTTTTCAATTTATTATGTTTAAAAAAAGATCATGAAGCAGCCCCACCCTCTATTCTTTAATCAAGCATAATGGATGCAAGATAACAAGGAAAAGTCATATCATGTGATCACTATGTCCATGTCAACATCCTTTTAGGGCAATGTTAGTAATCAAAAAGCCAAATCATGCTTATTTTAGAATTTCTTTTGTCACTAAGGTCCGTCGAAAGGGGGTCTATGGGCCCCAAAAATTAGTTTTTCTAAAATAACTCAAAAACTAAAGGTTTTATGAAAATATACCACTCTTAATAATTTGTTCTAAATCAAATTCTGCATTGTTTGGTATGCAAACCATCTCTACCATGTTCAGAAGAAGAGATATTGGCATTTTCCTGATTTTGCTAGTGCGGCATTAGATGTTTTTACAAAAATGGGGGTGGCCAGACACACGTTGGTGGCCACCAATTATTTTTTCAGGAATCTTATTTTTATATCAAAAGCCAACTGTTAATGACTGATTAATTCTATCTTGAGTTTCAGCCCGGCCTAGACTTAGGCCGGGCTGAAACTATAATTTTTGTTTGATTTTAATTTATCAGAGTGACTAACAGTTGGCTTTTGATATAAAAATAAGATTCCTGAAAAAAATAATTGGTGGCCACCAACGTGTGTCCGGCCACCACCGTTTTTGTAAAAACATCTAATGCTGCACTAGCAAAATCAGGAAAATGGCAATATCTCTCCTTCTGAACAAGCTAGAGAGATGGTTTGCATACCAAAAGATGCAGAATTTGATTTAGAACAAATTATTAAGTGTGGTATATTTTCATAAAACCTTTAGTTTTTGAGTTATTTTAGAAAAACTAATTTTGGGGGCCCCCCCAACTGAATGTCAACACAATAAAACATTCTCAAACTGCAAATTGACATGTATTAGTGGTTTTCAATCAGCAATCAAAATCAATCAAAATCAGCCATTTTAAATTCATTGAAAATGCTTTTTGACATTCCAAAACGCCAAACATTAAATATACAATTAACAAATTGTCATTTTGTCATATTTTAGCATGATAAATAATAACTAGAACTTAAAATATTTTTTAGACACAAAATCTTTCATTAATTTACGTGATCTAATTTTGTTTCTAATAAGACCATCTCTACGCTCATGACCTACAACAGCCAAGGATGCTTCAGTGACAAGCTTGATGTGCCTTTCAACATTCTGACTGTGGCACTCGTGATCCAGTTTCAATGTGGTATTAATGATATCACGCAGTTCATCATTACTGAATTCTTTTAATACAGGTGGAACAGTTTCCCATTGGGACATAGCAGACAGCTTGTGGTATGCAGAAGCTTTGAAATTGATGATTGGCTTTCTAAAGACCCTAATATTCTCATCTATAGCAGGATATTCATCAGTACCACCTTCATGATCCTCTTCATTCTCATCATCACTTTCAATTATTCCACCTGCAAAATCATTGCTACTACCAGATTCATCATCAAAATCCTCTATAACTCCCCTCAGACACAGAACTTTTTTGACAGCACACCTCCTCACCTCTTCATCTTCATCAGCCAGCATTCCAACTAAAATATTTTCACCATGAGCAAAATAGCTGTTATTGTTTAATACGTCATAACAAATTTCTCTAATTTTCCTGTCAGGGAATTTATTTACTCTTTGGATCATATTGAATAGGTTTCTTGACCCATCACTTAGCCTCTTATTAGCCTTGATATTGAACCAACTGTGAAAGTATACTTTGATGATGAATTCTACTATGATTTTGAGGTTCTTACTGGGTCTTTTTTGTGAAACATAAAAGCGAAGAATTCTACAGGCTAAGGTGAGCCATCGAGAGTGATTTAGCAGGCCAACTTCTAAGAGTGCAAGGTCTTCATCCACTTCACCAGTAATAATTGCCCAGCAGATGCAGTATCCATAGTATTGGTCTGTTGATAAATTATTGACCACCTCATTTGGTAGAAGCACAAATGCAGGATAAGGTATAGATTTGAAGTCCACAACATTCCATTCTGACACATCCCCATTGAGCTGAGAACCAATAGGGCCAGAAAATTTGTCTGGACTTTTTGTTGTCCCATCTAAAGTTATGAAGATGTGTCTAAGTGGCAATTCATTTAGATGCAGAAGACAAATATCCCACTGAAGAGGTTGCCCTAAAAACATTTCCAAATATCTGATTGACCCATGCATATGTCCTGTGTTAGTATTTGTCCCATCTGCTTTAACTAAGTTTAATTTGGCCTCAAGTTCTGTCCCTTTAATGATCTTATAAATGCCATGAGCAATGTCAATGCCTTTGCCACTCTCCGGGGTAAAATGGTCGAGGTAGAAATCATCTGAAAATAAATGTAATTAATTTTACAATTAAATAAAAATGAAAAAGGAAGGAATAAAGTTAACTGGACAGTTGTCACTTAAAAAGAAATTTTTTAAGTAATTGAAATATTACTTTATAGTACAGTAATATAACAGCATAATGCCTATAACTGTATGACAATCATTTCCATTTACCTGGCTCTCCAGTAATGACATAATGTTCCTCTAGGATTGTGGATGTATAATACTTTTCATTTACTTTGTTAACAGCAAGTGTAGCATCCTTTCTACCGTCAAAGCCAATGCCAGTCACTTTTTCAAATATCACTTCTTCCTTCTTCCTTTCAGCTCTCAATTTAGCTCTCTCCCTTCTCAACTTGTTTCTGAAAAGTATTTCAAAAATATTGGCCATGCATTACTGCATTAGCATTATACAAATATACAAAATACAAATGTCAGTGTCCTGTTTGAAACTAATTAATATAAATACAAAATAGAAATTTTGACGCTAATTAAAAATAATAGTAAATCTGGTGATTTAGAACTTATAGCAGAAGCTAAGAAATGTAATATCTAGAGTGATTAAAAACATACTTATCAATAACATTTTGTATGTTATCTGGGGTGATTACTCCAAAGTCCACCAATGTAGCAGAACCAATAGCCGCTCCTGCTCTATCACTTACTTGATATCTGTTAGGATATTTAAAGTAGATTTACATATCTATTGTCAATGAATAATTTATTGGTAATCTTAATCTCTTAGTCACAATGATTTCACTTTAAGCTGTATTAAAAGATTTATCTTTCAGTACTATACCTGTCACATGCTTCAGCTAATGAGCGTAATCTAGTTCTGTTCTGTAATGTTGAGACTTCTGGAACATAGTCTGCATCAAATGAATCATTACAACTGTCGCTATCTGTCAACTCAGGAATGTCCATAGGTTCAGGAGGATGAGGAGGAGGAACTGATTCTTTTGCTTTTTGAGATTGAATAACCCGTGATTTGAATTTTAAGTCAGTGGCTGTTTCTGGGACTTCTTTCAGGGTACAGTAACCATGCCTAGTTGTTTTCTGGTCCTACAAAGTGATTATATTTCATTACACTATAATGTATCTTTTATCTATGGGTCTCTATATGTAAATTGAAATTCTTACAAAAATGAGAAAATACTAAAATATTACTTATCATTAACATCATTAATAGTGTATTATTGATATTACTAACTTATTAAATGCACTTTAAAAATTGTAGCAAATTATTAATAATTGATAATATTAATAATTGATAATTAATTAATATTAATTAATAATTTACAACTTGAAATTCAATCAACAGACCTACCTCATAAAACTGGTAATCAGATTCAGTCATTTTTAGTAAGTGCTTTTTCTCTGTATCTGCCAACAGTTTGTGATCATGTTGATATATGTCAAATAAAACGTTTACAGTTTTCAGAAAATCATCCAGATCTTGATGATATTTAGGTCCCCTTTTCTTTTTGTCATACTTCAGAAGGCGGTTGAATTCCTTTATTTGGGTTTTCAGTCGGCTCTGTATGGCATTTACTGATATTGGATAAACATTATATGTGACCCACAATTTATGCAATTCCTCAGAAGTAGCTCTCAGTACAGCATCTGTTTTATAGTCTCCGAAACACAAACACCTTTCAATAACTTGCTTCAACGTAGGCAATTTCCCTAAAGGAAACTGTTCTGCTGGCATAAAACGTACATCACCAAGTACTTTAGCAACTGTTTTCCTTGTAGAAGTCATACTTTATATTGCAAATGTTGAATTCAATGACAAATTGCAGTTGGAAACTTATAACAAAGGCACCTGAAAAAAAAACAAGTTTTCAATTTATTACGTTTAAAAAAAGTTCATGAAGCAGCCCCACCCTCTATTCTTTAATCAAGCATAATGGATGCAAGATAACAAGGAAAAGTCATATCATGTGATCACTATGTCCATGTCAACATCCTTTTAGGGCAATGTTAGTAATCAAAAAGCCAAATCATGCTTATTTTAGAATTTCTTTTGTCACTAAGGTCCGTCAAAAGGGGGCCTATGGGCCCCAAAAATTAGTTTTTCTAAAATAACTCAAAAACTAAAGGTTTTATGAAAAACTACCACTCTTAATAATTTGTTCTAAATCAAATTCTGCATCGTTTGGTATGCAAACTATCTCTCTATCATGTTCAAGAAGAGATATTGCCATTTTCCTGATTTTGCTAGTGCGGCATTAGATGTTTTTACAAAAATGGGGGTGGCCAGACACACGTTGATGGCCACCAATTATTTTTTTCAGGAATCTTATTTTTATATCAAAAGCCAACTGTTAATGACTCTGATTAATTCTATCTTGAGTTTCAGCCCGGCCTACCAGACATACTTAACGAATGTATGGAGCACAACTGACAAGACACCACTTCACGAATAAATGTCAGTCGAGTTACTTCAAAAATCTAAAAGAAACTCTGCCCGAAAATGAAGGTGTTTTGGTGGGTGATTTCGCGGAAAACTTCTCATTCATCGTACGAGATTGTGCCCAGGGGTTTCATTGGGAGAACTCGCAATGTACAGTGCACCCATTCGTTTATTATTCCAAAAACAATGCAGGAAAACTAATTTGCAAAAGTTACTGCTTCGTTTCAAACCATTGCAGGCATGATACAATTCTGGTTCATAGTTTTCTCAAAATTAATCCTGTGCATCCAACAACAAAATTCAAACCTAACTAAAATTCATTATTTCACAGATGGATGCGCGGCTCAGTATAAGAATAAAACAAATTTTCTAAATTTATGCCATCATTTCGAAGACTTCAAAATTCATGCTGAGTAGAATTTTTTCGCGACATCCCATGGGAAGAATGCCTGCGACGGTATTGGTGGAACGGTAAAAAGAGCAGTCGCCAGAGAAAGCTTACGATGGCCTCTCGACCATCAAATCTTAACAGCTGAGGACTTCTACAATTTCTGCTCTCAAAAATTCCTAACTGCTATTGACTTTTTTTATGTCTCTGAGGCAGAAGTTATAGATGTAGAGCTTTCTTTGCAAAAACGTCTGAGTGAACCTATTACTTCTATCAAAGGTACTCAACAATTACATCGCTTCGTCTCAATTTCCAAGAATTCGTTGAAGGTTTATCCACTCTCTCAGAGTGCACAGTCAGTCGAAATAAGAGAGCTCATTAGAGTTTCTGCTTTGGATCAAGAACATAATACTGTCTCTCAACGCGAAATTGAAACAGGCTCTTTTGTGGGTTGTATGTATGAAAATAAACTATGGCTTGGATTAGTCCAGTCCTTTGACTGTGAATATGATGATTTTCTGATAAAATTTCTCCATCCTTCGGGCGTATGTCCCTCATACATTTTTCCTGCGCAAGATGATGTTTGTCACGTTCCAACAGAAAATATATTTGGGAGTATTGAAGCAAGTTTACGAGGAGGAACAAGAATACAATACATTTTTCCACTTCAAGAATTAAATAACTTTTCAAAGAAGATAAAATAAATTCTATCGAATGTATACTATTTAAGATTGTCTATATAATATTTCTAAAATTTTTATCTAAGATTTGTGTATCTACTTAATAGTTATAAAAATCTTTTCAAATTCTTTTTTCTTATTATTATATTATTAGTATCTAAAATTTGGATTCACTGGATGAGAATACTGTCTCTTAATTCATTCTCAAAGACTTGTGTACGTGTAGTATTAGGAAGAGTATTTTATACTCTGATAAGCGCTTTATAAATTAAACATTATTACTGTCAATATATTCTGTCCCTAAATATGAGAGAGGTTATGTATGTACATTGTACATATATTTTAAAAGATTTTTCCTCCTTTGGTTTATCTACATGTATTTTTTATATGATTTGAAAATTGTCTTTTTTTGGACCAACAAGTCTGTAATAAATCTTCGTCATCTGAAAAAATATTTTATTACTTAATTTCAAGCTCAGTTTTGAGCCTTATAATAAACTATAAGCTGACTTTTTATTACTTATTATGGTGTACATACATCAAATAAACATTTTTTAGTCTTGGTCTTTTTTTCGAAAAATGATATCTTCGCTGACAAATGGCAAAAAAAAAAATTGTCATTTTTTCCAAAAAATCATAATTTTATTTTTGTTACCCTAAAAAAATGATACATATTTAGAAACTACAGTTAATTTTACATATTTTATCATTTAAGACTTATTACGCTACCACAATTAGCAGCCGAGATATTTACGTTTGAAAATTGTTGGTTTTTTCATTTGACCAAACTTTGGTCAAGCCATAAAATTTGACCAACTTGACTAATTTTCAAAAAAATTCAGATTTTTGTAATTTGGACCCAAACCAACCCTCATACCAAGTTTCACGAATTTTGGAGATGGTGGAGTGTACATTTGGCACTTTCATTTGTCTATTTGTCCTGGAATTACCCCCAGAAACACTTTAAGTTGCCGAGCGGTGCCCCCCATATTGTGAGGTATTGAAAAACTCATGATCTTCACTTGCCCCACAAACACCTTTAAATGGGAGACCCAAAATGGGTGCACACACATTTCTACATTACTGTACAGTCTTTACAGCCATACCTATACTTTTCCTCCTAAGTATATATATTGTAATGTATATGGTTGTAAATTGTGACTTGGTCCGCAATTGATATGGACCGTGACTTATTTTTGGTTGGCAAGGTACTGGTATTGATGGGTACCGTAATGAAATTGACTGGATTCTTTGGATCTGATATATTTGCTCTTTGGATCTGATATATTTGTATGTCAGTTATAAATAGATATAGAGTAACATATTTGTGGATAGTAGCCTATTATGACTTTGATCCTCTGGATCCAGAGATTCTATCTTTAGTTTTAAATTGATAATTAATTAGTTTTGTAAAAATTGGTTGTTGCCAATGTAGTGGAGCCACCTCGATGGGCCGAAGTGGCCCCGAGTGTGCCGACTATAAAAATTTCTTATGTTCTTATTGTATTCATGAATATTCAGTGTAGAAAAATCAATAGCTATTAATTCTACCTCTGCCATATGAGTAGCAAAGGGTTCTTTTGTAAGTAGTAATACTGTTCACAGTAGCAAAATGTTGCACTAGTAGATTACATGCTTCTCTGGGGAGGTAATCATATTACCATCACCCAATATGGGGCAGGGACAATTCGACGTGGCCAACTCGATGTGGCTGACTCGATGTCAGGACAACTCGATGTCAAGCCAAGTCGATGCCAGGCCAAGTCGATTTCATTTTCTTTATATATTTAATGTGGGTTAACTGAATGCCCGGTTAGGTCAACTGTACGCCCTTGACGATTGGTTAGGTTAAGTTGTGATATTTTCGTTAAAACTAACGAAAATATCCCTTAAGGATATCACATCGAGTTGTCCTGACATCGAGTCGGCCACATCGAATCGTACCCAACCCCCCAATATAGTTATGCTCTTAAAAGAGGATGATGATTTAAAAGTTTTCACCTTTCTCCACACATATGAGATGGAACTATTAGTTGTCAAAGAAGACACAAATTTTTGCCAAGGTGCGCGTTTTTGTTGCTTTACTACAAACCTAGCCTGGGCTCTTGCCCTCTTATATGCAATGAAATTCACTTGCAGTGGGTATTTTATAAAGATCTGTAATGCCTTTTTACATCTGGCAACAGCTGTGGCACATGTGGCATTCAACCATGGGCTGGAGTAACCTGGCTTTCTGGTATGTGGAATACGTTTTATAGGTACAGTAAACCCCCCGTACAACGATTGTTCACTTAACGTTAATTCGTTTTAACGAGCCTAAGGAATTAATACCATTTCCCGCGTAACGATATAGTTAACGCGCCAGAACAATGCCTCAAGCAATATACTTTAGTTAGCACTCGAAGATAATAGTTGCCATTTTCTCTCATCAGCTGAGACCAATCAGCCGATCATTAGCAATAGCTACGATAATGATCGGAAAGGAGCTTGGTGAGTATTAGCATTTTACAATATGTGTGTCATAAATAAATATGTATGTGATAAATAAGATAAATATATACTGTATTTATTTCATTTACCATTTATCTCTTGTTATAATTTAGTATTCTCTGTGTTTTAGTTCATACACACACGCTTAGGCTACACACAATGTTTTTGCGATGCCTATGAACATATCCCCATTGAAACCATGTTATAAAGCCCCCGCTTAGCAATAAATTCACTTAACGTTAACGTTTTATGGAACGTAACCCCATTGTTAACTGGGGGTTGAGTGTATGTTCTTTTGTGCAGCCAGAACTAGAGATGATACAAGTTCATGACAAGCAGAGTTAACATTAATGTGTACCATTAAGGGAGGTATGTTTCGTTAATATAGCATGTTTCATGGCAATGCGGGTGTCTTGTAAAGTTTTACCCAAAAGGATTGAACTAGTAATGTCTATAGATGGGTCACAACTTTTCATGAACACATAGGAGACATGTTACGGAAGAGGACAGAGTACCAAATCTTAATCTTAAGAAAGAAATCTTAAAGCGCTTCTGCCTCAAGGGTGTGCTGCTCCCACAAAGTCCACTCAGCGCCTCCTGAGGCGGGGCCATGACGGGGTGCCACCCTTCTTTTCTCTTGCTCCTGCCATACGATTTGGTCCCCTATTGAATTTGTGGGGGCTGGTCTGGCAGAGGAATACCCTGGCACTGTCTGTTGGTTGGGTATGTTGGCTAAAAACATTTCCAAGTGTTTTTTAAAAGTATCTACTGGGATTACACTTTAACTCCTTGCCTCAGTACCTTAGAGATATAACAGGCGAGAACCCTGCCTAGAGATACCATTTTATTGAAGGGTTTGAATCCTTCTCAGACTGTTTGGTGAGAGATGATATTTTCAGTGGTGTAGTGCTGTGGGAACGGCGTTCCCTTACTTTTTTTGGTAGACGGAACGACGTTCCCTCACTATTTCAAATAAATCCGAACTTACAAATCTCTAACGTCATGAAAATTTAATTCCCACCCCTAGAAGAAATATGAGAAAGAATCATTAACTGCTTCATTTCTTTTAGCTTCGACTGGGGCAATGCTAGCTGTAATGAGTCTTTACTAATTATTGTTTTCTGTGTAACAAGTCTTTACTAATTATTGTTTTCTGTGTTTCAGATCTATGCTAGGTTTATGTTGAATAAAGCCTCAAATTGGCCTTTACTTTATCTCTAGCCCGCTAACAAACGCGGCACCACAATTTATTCAACATTTCAATCAGCCATTCAGTCGGCCTTTCAGATACAGCAAACAAATATTCATCCAGTAATCTTACTATATCATGGAGAAGGTGATTCGCCCGGATAAATTTATTACTTCTCCGAATTCTCCCCAAGCTGGGAAACTATGGAAATTATGGTCGCGCGGATTCAAATATTTCTTGAGTACTATCGCCGAACACAACCCCAATAAATTGGAGGTTCTATTCATACATATCGGCCCCGATGTCGCTGATATCATTCAAGACTGCTCTACTTATGAGGATGCCATGGCAGCCTCAGAGGCCACCTACGTCAGAAGCCAAACGAGGTATGCGCTCGCCACCTGTTGTCCACCTGTCACCAAAAGCCCGAGGAAACCCTCGATGAGTACTTGCAAATTCTTCAACAACTAGCCAATGACTGCAACTTCAAATCGGTTTCCGCCGACGAAAACAGGAGTTCATCTGTGAGAGACGCTTTCATCCGAGGAATTAGAGATAGCGCCATCCGTACCCGCTTACTCGAAAATGACACACTCTCACTGGAAATGGCTATCGTCCAGGCTCGAACATTAGATCAGGCCCAGAAAAACTCAGAATCGTACCTCACTCATTACGGTGCTGTTGCAGCCACTGGCTCTCGCCACGAACCGTCGCCGACTACTGACTCTGCCCGGCCTGCCTGCGTCCAAGAAGACGATCTCCCAAACTCTTCAGCCGCTACGAATTTCGACAACAAAGCCGCTCTGTGCTTCTTCTGCGGGTCTCGACGCCACCCACGAAGCAGGTGTCCAGCAAAGGATTCTATCTGTGCGAAATGTGAAAAGACCGGCCACTGGGCCAAAGTCTGCCGCTCAAGTACTTCCTCGGCACGTCAAAAACAGGATAAAACCACAGCGTCTCATTCAGCCGCAGCATTAGCGACCATTAGTACCACTCTATCGTGTAGCTCCTCCATGCCTACCAACTCAACAGTCGATATCCTCGTCAACGGCCGTTCGTGTCTCACCTTGTTGGATACTGGCAGCTCGGACAACTTCATTCGTGAGGATCTAGCCAAACACTTAGAGCTGCCCATTCTTCCGCACTCGGGCGTCGTATCAATGGCTTCGCCTAATCTATCCGCAGCCATCTCAGGTCAATGTACAGTGAAGGTTACGATGGGAGACCGCAACTACGAAAAGCTCGAACTATCCGTCTTGTCGGATCTGTGCGCTGACATAATACTCGGTACCCCATTCTTAATCAGACACAAGGAATTGAACATCAATTTCGGAGGTCCGGAGCAATGTTCCCTCTAATTTTTTTTAGTCCGTGTGCGCAAGAAATTTTCGTTGTGCATACATTTAGATTCATGGTGAAAAATTGTGCAAACTTTTCTGAGCGCTATTATCTTCAAAATGAAATATATATAAATATTAACTACTTAATAAATATTATTTCCATAAGGTGATAGCTTGATCATTACGGTACTATTAAATGAATATTAAAAAACTGTTTACAATATTATATATTCTTAAAAAGAAAACATTTTATCCATTCTAAAAATATGAATAAAATAAAAAATAGTAAAATAAAATTCAACAAAAAGAAATAAAATAAAAATAACATTAATTGAAAATGACTATTTTAGTTATCATTTCTCAAAACAATTTTTAGCATTTAGAAATTTAAAATAGACTATCAAGATTAATACATGATTTTATCCATTCACAAAATAGGAATAAAATAAAAAATAATTTTATTTTTTTATGAATTATGAGATAATTACTATTCGTTTTTATGCAAAAATAAGAAAGAGAAGGTTTATATTCAATGCGTTAATGTATAAAAGAAAAAATGCAAATACATAGAGTAAAAAAAATCTGTATTGCGTAACTGCGCGGACGTCGGCGAAGTCGGGCGGAAGGGGTTAATATCATACTTAAAAGAGCGACTATAGAGTATGTGATGCAAATGGTCAGACCTTGTGTGACGGTATATTTTTTTAATTACTTCATTTACTGTCGTGACTCATGATACGCTTGAGCCTGTGCGCATTTTATTTTGCTGTGTGCGCGGGTTTCACAACGCGTGTGCGCGCGCACACGCGCACACGCGCACACCTTAGAGGGAACATTGGTCCGGAGCCAGCACTCCATATATGCGGCCTTACTCGATCAAGAATTTCAGCCCCACCACAATTCGGCAACTTAACTGCCGATTGTCGTCCCATCGCACGAAGTCCAGACGATTTTGCTCTGAGGACAAAATTTTCATTGGGAAAGAAATCGAAAAGCTACTCAGGGATGAGATAATTGAACCCAGTAACTCACCCTGGCGTGCTCAAGTAGTCATCACATCTACCGAAACACAAAAAAAACGCATGGTAATCGATTTCTCTCAAACCGTCAACCGATTTACCATGCTAGATGCATATCCTCTTCCGCGAATCGATGATATAGCCAACAAAGTCTCACAACACAAATACTACAGCGTAATTGATCTGTCAAGCGCATACTACCAGGTAGAAATCGATCCGTCTGAACGACCTTTCACAGCATTCGAGGCTGACGGAAATCTATACCAATTCAGAAGGATCCCTATGGGAGTAACTAACGGAGCCGCGGCCTTCCAGCGCGTCATGAACGAATTCATATCCTCGAACAACTTATCATCAACATACGCCTACCTCGACGATCTCACCATCTGCGGAACCACTTGGGAAGAGCACGATGAGAACCTTCGACATTTCTGGGAAGCCGCTAAACGAGTAAATCTGAGTCTAAACAAGGAAAAATGCAAGCTTTCGATGACATCAGTGCACCTGCTCGGATATTCTATCTCTCATGGCGTATTGCGGCCCGATCCCGAACGCCTCCGGCCACTACAAGAACTTCAAACTCCTCGCAACAAGTCGTCTCTACAACGCGTAATCGGACTATTCGCATACTATGCTAAATGGATTCAGAACTATTCCCTCAAGATTAAACCTCTGCTCAAGGTTTCATCATTCCCATTAACTCGCGAGGAAGTATCAACGATCCAAACACTCAAAGATGATATCTCGAAAGCTGTCGTCGGTTCAATCGATGAAGAACTGCCGTTCACTGTGGAGACGGACGCTTCCTCTTCAGCAATCGGAGCCACCCTCACCCAGAACGGCCGCCCGGTGGCGTTCTTTTTCTCGCGCTCTGAATAACACAGAACGTCGCCATCACATCGTTGAAAAGGAGGCATACGCTGTAATCGAATCCATTCGCAAGTGGAAGCACTTCTTAGCTTATCGACACTTTACTGTCGTCACCGACCAGCGGAGCGTATCTTTCATGTTCGATGGAAAAGCTACTGGTCGTATTAAGAACGATAAGATTCTCCGTTGGCGTGTAGAACTAGCCGGCTACTCATTCACAATAAAATACAGACGGGCCCCGAGAACCGAGCCGCAGACGCATTGTCGCGATCCTTTTGCGCTGCTACTCCAAGAATATCCCTCGCCCAGCTGCATGTTAATCTGATACACCCAGGAGTCCGCCGAATGACTCATTTTGTGAGAGCTAGGAACCTACCATTCTCAGTGGATGACCATCAAACGAGTTACGTCGGAATGCCAAACATGCGCTAAATGTAAGCCACAGTACTATAAACCAGAAGTTAGTCACTTAATACGGGCCATGTCCCCGTTTGACCGACTTAACATCGACTTTAAAGGCCCGCTTCCGAGCGCAACTTCGCGACCTTACATCCTAACAGTAATCGACGAGTATTCACGCTTTCCTTTTGCCTTCCCGTGCCGTGATACGAACACGTCAACCGTTATCGCCCGTCTCACCGAGTTATTTTCTACCTTCGGAACTCCCTCTTACATCCACACAGATCGAGGGACATCGTTTATGTCTTCGGAACTAAAAACTGTTCCTAACTAAACATGGTATCGCGAATCGCGACTAGTCGCACAACGCCTATCACCCCCAAGGAAACGGGCAATGCGAACGTTACAATGGAATCATCATGAACACTATCAAACTAGCCATAGAAGATCGCGGGTTGACGATGTCGCAGTGGGAGTCCGTCTTACCAGACGCGCTGCACTCGATTAGATCGCTGCTGTGTACGGCCACGAACGAAACTCCTCACGAGCGTCTATTCACGCACCCGCGGCGTACTTCTAGCGGTTCTGCACTACCGACGTGGCTGTCTTCTCCGGGAACTGTACTCCTTCGCCAATTCATTCGCCGATCCAAGAACGACCCCTCGTCGAGGAAGTTGAGTTAATTGAGCAAACCCCAACTACGCGTTTATACGGCATCCGAATGGAGAGAAGATACCGTATCCATCAGGGACCTGGCACCGGCGGGACGGACGTAGCAATACGGATGACACGAATCACTATGAAACCCCCGTACCCAGTCCGCCAATCATTCCACCCCGCTAACGGACGACTCAGAACCCGCTGAGATCCGCCGACACACGGTCCCAACAGCTCCCGTCGAAGCGACTCCAGTCGAAGTCGAGAGAGGCCCACCTGTGTCAGTAACCTCCGAGACGAGTCCCCCTCTGAGAAGAAGCACTCGAATCAGATACCCAGCTCAACGCCTAAACTTGTAGACTCTTCTTTCTTCCAAAATATCTTGAACTTGTCGTTTTGCTTCTTACCGTGCAATGTATCACGTATTATAAAAGAAGAGAGGAATGTAATGAGTCTTTACTAATTATTGTTTTCTGTGTAACAAGTCTTTACTAATTATTGTTTTCTGTGTTTCAGATCTATGCTATGTTTATGTTGAATAAAGCCTCAAATTGGCCTTTACTTTATCTCTAGCCCGCTAACAAACGCGGCACCACACTAGCCTATAAAGATCTGGTGAAACAGTCACCACGGCGTACCAGTTGTTAACTTTTTTTAGTTAATCATTCCAGTTGTTAGCTATTTTTATTGATCGTACTGGATGTCGTATATCTAATGACACTGGAAATACTGCATTTTCAACCTTGGAATATATTCTAATATCCAGTGCATATGACCTCAAAATATCCCTGAAATTGGTCAGATTTCAAAAGATTTCCCGGGGGGCTTACAGTGCCCCCGGACCCCCAAGCTGTATGGGCTCGCCGCGCTCGCCATTGTCCCCCCCGCATCTGAGTAACACTTTCAAAATGCGTTCCCTCACTTCTTTATTTAGTACTACACCACTGGATTTTTTGACACATTCTGCCAATTCTTGTTAAGGTGGGCACAATTGGTTCAGTATTGGGAGCAGCTAAAAGCCCTTCTAGAATTTTCCAGGTATAGATTAGGATGTATTTCTCAAACCTTCTCTCTATGGAATAAAGGTTGAGGCCTCTGAGCCTAGCCCAGTAGTTTAATTTGTTTATACTCACCTGTTCTTTGTATAGGCCCTCAATTTTTTGCAATTCATTCTGTTTGTGGGGAAGCCATAATTGAGAGCAGTAGTCAATGCATGGAAGAACAAGTGATTTCCACAGGGTAAGCAAGGTCATACTGTCCTTAGTTCTGAATGTCCTCAGTATATATCCTATTAGTTGTTTGCTTGATGAGGTTACTTTGTCAATGTGCCTGTTGAATGTTGCATCTTCAGAAAATATAATCCCTAGATCCCTTACATGATCAGTTTGTACAATATCTTTTCCTGTGGGTCCAGTGTAGTTGAATTGTTCTTTCAGGTATTTATTTGGTTCATACTTGATTAGTTCAAATTTGTCTTCATTGAAGGCCATATTGTTTGCATCTGCCTATGCATATATAGTTTGTAGATCTTTTTGTAGCTCTACACAGTCTTCTGTTTCTGTAATTGGTCTTATTATTCTGGTATCATCTGCGAATGATAGGAGAGAGCTTCCTAGGTTACAATTTATATTGTTTAGCATTATAATGAATAGGATTGGTCCCAGTAGGGTACTGTACCTTGCGGCACTCCACTAATCACTTCTTTTTCTATAGATTTTGCTCCATTTACAATTGTTATTTGTTTTCTGTCAGAGAGAAAGGCATGGATCCATTTTCCTATTTTTTCCACAAATACCAAGTTCTTTTAGTTTATGGAATAATATACCATGGTCAACCTTGTCAAATATTGTAGGATTGTATTGCAATGGTCTATAAGTTCAGTAAGGCAGGATCTCTTGTGTCTGAAACAATGTTGAAAGTCTTCTAAGAGATGTTCATTTTCTATAAACTGACAATGTGCCTTTTCAGGACTTTCTCAAATATTTCGATAGTATGGGAAGTCAAAGATATGGGTCTATAGTTCTTGGCTTCCTTTCTTTTGCCTCCTTTGTAGATTGGGGTAATATTTGCTTGTTTCATGATTGGTGGTATTCTCCTGGTGTCTAGTGAGGATCTCTACAAGATTTTCAAAGGCAGAGATAAAGTATGTTTGCATTCCTTAAGAATCTTGGCTCCAATTCCATCTGGACCAGGGGCTGAACTCCCCGGTAGCTCTGTTATTGCCTGTTGTATATCTCTAGTAGTTATTTGTATATCTTCCAATAATGGTTTGCCTTGGTCATTTTCTTCTCTATCAAAAAATGATATAGTTTTTATTTTCTTTGCTACTACAGGGGTACTCCAGCTTAAAGCATATTGAGATTGTAGAATGTTTGCCATTTCCTGTGGATTAGATGTGAGAGTTAGTCCATCTTTAGCAAGCAATGGGCTAATGCTCGTTTTGATAACTGCTTTGCATTTATACATTATCAGATGTAGCTGAAGTTGAAGACTCCAAGACAGATGGTTTTGGATGTGAAGAGTCTTGAGAGGCAAGATGAGGTCCAGAATTTGCTGTCATATGCCCATCCGGACTAGATCCATGGAAGGATGACACAGCCGAGTCTGACTGTTTGATTGCCAAGTCAAGGTCTTGAAACTTTGTACCATCTTCAGGCTTTTCTGAAGATGGCTTGAACCATTTATTCTTTGAGCCTGTCTTAAGGCTAGGGTTGTCAACTGGCATGTTGACTGGCCAGGCAAAGCAAGGCATGAAAATGTGGACCGCATCGCAATCGTTGCTTCAAGAGAGATAAACTACTTGGTGTTTCACAATCATCCCTTACGGAACGGGACAAGCACAAGCTGATGTCTGCCTCAGGATGTTGGATGAGTGGGGCTTGAGAAACCAGTTGCAGGGGCTTGTATTTGATACAACAGCATCAAACACTGGGCTGATGTCTGGAGCTTGTACCCTGATAGAGAGAGCTGTAGGTCGCTCTCTGACGTGGATAGCATGTCGTCATCATGTGTATGAAGTCGTTTTGGCTAACGTATTTTCTAGTATTCTTGAACCTTCGAAAGGACCACAATTCTCATTGTTTAAGCAATTCATGGCACAATGGCTAGTTATCAATAAAGAAAACTTTATATCAGCAGGATAATTAATGTAAAGAACGACGCTTGTGTAGAAGAGCGTCCGTACAAGATGAGGAGAGAGAACGAACAAATGAAAAACGAGGCCCCTCCCAGGAATCGAACCCGGGATCATCCAATTGCCGGTCGAACATGCTAACCATTGCACCAAGGTCCCCGATCGATACTGTGTGTTGTTTGCAGTTAAAATGTATATATGTATGGCATGAAAAGGTGCCCCCTCATGGCATTCGATTCCGCTCGTATGTAGGAGAATTACAACTTCTGACTGATCGGGGATCTTGGTGTAGTGGTTAGCATGTCCGACCGGCAATTGGATGATCCCGGGTTCGATTCCTGGGAGGTGCCTCGTTTTTCATTTGTTCGTTCTCTCTCCTCATCTTGTGCGGACGCTCTTCTACACAAGCATCGTTCTTTATATATATATATATATATATATTTTCGTTTTGCTGTTGTGGCGGTTACACGTGTTTCGATCGAAGTCCGAATAAAAGCGGTATTACAGTAAAAATCCTGCAGTTAATCAATTTTAAACGGTGCCGATATTGTGAGTTAATTGATAGTGCATAGCGGTATTTCTTTTTAAAAAAGTAAAAATCGCGGCGTATACCAAAAAAGTAAATAAAATCAAAGTGAATTAATATATACAGCATTTGTTTTTGTTTTTTTCCGAGTCTCTTTGTGAGGAAAGTTTTGTTTTTTGAAGTGCCCGCAATATCCCCCCATTATCCCCCGCAGCCACAGTCGAGAGGACCAATCAGTGAGAAGTATACAGCGTGCCACATCCCCTACCCTGGAGTAACGGAAAATTCTTTCCCTCACACAGCTTGAGTCATCCCCCACCCAATACCTCCCATAATATGATAATACCCCCTTTTTGAGTCACTTCACTGTTAAAAAAAGTGGTTAGAAATAACCGCATATGTTTCCAAATAGAATGTAAACAAAATGAATGTGGAATAAGAATAACAACCCTCGTTTCTAACCAACTAGTGAAGTTGGGTTTCCCTAATTAACAAAAAGAAGAAAGAAAAAAGTTTCTGAGACAAAGAAAAACGGAGCTTTGTCCATTCTTGAAAGATTTTGACTGCTGAATGAAGCGGGCTAGTTTTTTCGTAAAAAAAAGTCTCGTGGTTCCCCAACTAACCGGGCAACTTAAAGTCAACCTTTAAACCTCACAACCTTTAAACCTTATTATTAACCACTGCAATCAAACTAAAACCCTGTTTAACTAAATAGAGGCCTATCAGAACTAGGTGTAAGTAATTTAATTAAAGAAAATAACTAAGGCAAGAGAAAAACTAGGTACCTAGAAGAAACTCGAACCGGGCTACAACTGCCCTAACTAAATAATTAAATGGCTGTTACAGCCCCTATTAAAACTTAAGGGCAATATAGCCCTAACTTAACTTGAGTAAAAACCTTCAAAACCTTAAACCTTTAAAAACAAAAACTTAAGGGTAATATAGCCCTAGCCTAACTTAACCTGCAAAACCTAGGTCTGGGAAATAGCCCCTACAAATAAATAATCTAGCAGTGTGTTAAATACTGTAGTAACTTAAAACTTAACAAATAAAATTCAAATCTGGAAACTAAATGAAACTTATGGATTAGTTAGAAACAGAAAGGGTAACGTTCAACTGGCAACTTCATTTTTGGTAAGTCTAAATTGATTTTAATGAATTTAGCTTGACCATAGTTAGTAATCTGGCTGCTGACCAAATTTTAACCTGAAAACCACTGCAGCCTACAGTGAAAAAGTCTGTAGCTATGTTGACAGTGTCTAAATGGGCCATTATTATTTCTATAATTACTGTGTCTATTTAAAATAAACTTAACCTTAATATTACACCTAAATATAATCTCTCAAAAAATAATAAATTTTTCAATAAATTTTTCAATATTCACCAACATGGAAATTAATGCATACCTGCAACTCTGTGGTATCTGCAAAGCTGCAACGGATGAGACAGAGGCGATAAGGTGCGATTTTTGTCAGCTACTTTTTGATTTTAAATGCCTAGAATGGGGAGATGAAAAAATCTCCCTTATAACGAACGCAAAGCAGTTTAATGGGATAAAATTTTTCTGCGAGAACTGCTTGACCGAATTAAACTCTCTTACGATATTTAAAGCAGAAAGAGACTACGAGAAGAGAATGAAAGAGGAAAGTGGAAACAAAGAACAGTGGAAAACGGAAGAAACGGAAAGGCGAAATAGAAAGAATTCAAATACCGTCACAAAACGAGGCCGAAAACACACAGGCGACAAAGAGTGTAAAGACAACACACAGCATAAGGGCAACGAAGGACACAAACACAACTAGCACAAATAGGACAAGACAAGAGGGCAGTCAAGTAAACGAAGTAAAACTGTCCCCCAATAAGGAGCAAAAAACAAAAGCCAAGAGTAAATATGGGGAAGGAATTATATGCAGGTATTATATAAAAGATAATTGCAGATTTAAAAGAGGACAATGTATATATGAACATCCCCCAATATGCAATTTCTTCTATAATAATGGTCATTGTAAATTTGGAGACTGATGTAAATTCTACCACCCGGACATTTGCAGAACTTACGCAAAATATGGAACCTGCAAATTCGGGAATAAATGCTACTATCAACATCTCCCGACGGACTCAACGAACAAAGGAAAAAGTTTAAATGACAATAGGAATAAAAATAACAATAGGAACAACAATAGGAACACAATAAGCGAACAAGAAATTTTTTTCAACATCTCAGACACCTTACGAATGCTAAATGTCATCCACATGCAGTTGACACAGCTGGAAACCCCCGAGCCAAATCGCTACCGGGCAAGAAGCTACCAATACAAGTAGGAGGAAACGGATCTCTTTCGGAGGATCATAGAGCAACGAATCAAGCGATATCGAAGGAAAACGAACTTGAAATGCACAAGGGGCAACGAAAAACAGAGAACATAAAAATTGTCCTGGCTAATATTCAAGGAATAAGACCAAAACCAATCACTCAATAAGGTTTCGTACCTGAAAGGATTTATGGACGAAACAAGGGCGGACACGCATGCCTCACAGAAACTCATCTTAAAGATTGCCAAGGAAATTGTGAAAACTGCGAACATTGTATTGATAAGAAAGAGATAAATATAGAGGGCTTCAACTTACTAAGAGCGGATAGAACGACGAGACGGAAAGGTGGCTGTGCTATATATGTACAGGAAGGTCATATGACAGAGACGATAATAAGTAAATCAAACAGCTATGTGGAACTCCTAGCAGTGAAAATAGAAAAAAAACTTTATAGTAATAGTCATCTATAGACCTCCAAGCACCACAACCGAAAAATTCTCGGAGGCCATTGATGACATTAGAAAGCTAATAAAGGCCATAAACCCTCCATCCCCCAACATAATGATCTGCTGAGACTTTGACTTCCCATTTATAAAATACAAAAAGGTGAATAGGAATATATATATTCACCAGGACAAGGGGGGCACAAGAGAAGATCAGGAACAAGCAAAAATGTTGATGGCTCTCACAAACGAGTTTATGCCGACACAGGAGATAACAGAAAATACCAGAAAAAATAACTGCCTGGATCTGGTATTCACGAATAACACGAACTTGATTGCTGATAAAAATAACCCCAACCATTATCTCAGACCACAACTTAATCGAGATATCAACAAATATGACGGCAGCATTAGAAGACAATACACATATTGTGGAAAGAAGTAAATTCGGGGCCTTTAACTTAAACTCGAAGACTATAAATTGGGAAGCAATCAGATCGCACATGGCCCAAATAGAATGGAGAACAATTTTCGAGAATAAAACAACTGAAGAAATGCTAACGACCTTGGAGGAACAAACGCTGAGAATTTTAGAAAAATACGCTCCGAAATCACAACCAAAAGGAAAGAGGAGCTGGCTAGAAAGGCAAAAGAGAAGACTATTCCGCAAAAGAAAGAGAGTGGAGGCGAAGTTAGGAAACTGCGGAGATAATGACAGGAAACCAATAAAAGAAAAACTGGAGGGTATCGATAGGGAAATACAAGCCCTGATTAAGGACCATACAGAGAGGGAAGAGGAAAAGGCGGTAGAAGCAATAAAGGAAAATCCAAAATACTTCTATAGCTATGCAAAAAGGAAAACAAAAACGCGCGCCGCTATTGGCCCTTAAGGACGGGAAATAATGAACTAACCGACGATCCAAAAGAAATATCTGATACATTGAGAGCTCAATATGAATCAGTTTTCAGTACCCCAAAAAGTGACAAAGCGATACCTGACATAAATGCATTCTTTGAAGAGGAATTGCAAGGAGAGTATATAACAGACTTTAAGTTTACACCAGAAGATGTAGCGAGAGCTATAGGACAAATGAAACTACATTCAGCTGCAGGTCCGGACAATTGGAACGCATTATTGATTAAAAACTGTAAAAATGAAATAGCTACACCTTTATACTGGATATGGAGAAGATCCCTAGACACTGGGAAATACCGAGCATCTTGAAAAGAACAAACATTGTCCCTATATATAAAGGAGGGGACAGATCTCAAGCAAAGAACTATAGACCAGTGTCATTGACGTCCCACCTCACCAAAGTATTTGAAAGAATAGTTAGAGAGAAAATTTATGATTTCCTGGAGACACGGGAAAGATTCAAAGAAAATCAGCATGGATTCCGATCAGGTAGATCATGCCTATCACAACTAATAGAGCACTACAACAATATCCTAGATGCATTGGAAGGCAATGACAACTACGATATTATATACACAGATTTTGCTGAAGCTTTCGATAAATGTGACCATGGTATAATAGCACATAAAATTAAAGACATGGGAATAACAGGCAAAGTGGGAAAATGGATCTACAACTTCCTTAGTGATCGTCTGCAGGTCGTCAAAATTCAAAGTATATCATCATCAGAATCGGAAGTACGCAGCTCAGTACCACAAGGGACAGTACTGGCCCCACTCCTGTTCATTATCATGCTAACAGACATAGACAGCGGAGTAAACAGCAATAGTATAGTCAAAGGTGGGCACCCGGGCCTCAAAAAGGACCGACGGTCCCGGTCCTTGCCTCAAACTGGACCGACGGTCTCGTTCACGGTCCTTTCTGAAGATAGGACCTAGGAACGACTCGGTCCTCGATCCTTATATATAATATAAGTGAAAAATTTGATTAAAATGAAAAATGAAATTAAAGACACCGGAAATCTTTAATTTTATTAACGTAAATTATAATTAATACAATACATAAATGATGAAAAAAAGTTATTAAGTTAAATGCTTGAGTTTCCCTTCAAGAAGACTAGCATTTCAAAATGGCTGTCACTGAGCCCTGACCTTTTCGGCTTGAGGACGTCCTTCCCCAAAGAGAAGAGCCTCTCCACGGCGGCACTGGATGGGATAGGCGTGTTAAATTTGATGAACACAGCAAGCACTTGTACTCCAGGTTCTGCTCACCCTTGGGGCCCAGGTATTCAAAGTATTTGTCCAGGTACGGCCAGGGATTGCCGGGTTCAGTTCTTCCGCTAGGAGCTCCAGTTGCTTGACTTGAAGTTGAAGCACTAACATCAGTAGATTCTTCGTCTCCTCCAGGTGTTGAAACAAGTTTCAGTTCAGTCTCAGTCTCTTTCTGAGTCTTCTGGAGGAAACGATCTATCTTCTTTAGAACTTCAAATAATCACTAAACACACTAAAATCACTAAAAAAAGACCGTCCGGACCGGACCGTCCGGAATTGCTTAAAAATGGACCGTCGCTCCTCATTTCGGTCCTCACTGAGAAAAGGACCGACTTTCCCGCTCACGGTCCTTAAAAAGGACCGAGTTCCTGGAGTTCGGTCCTTTTGGAACTCGGTCCTGCCCACCTTTGAGTATAGTAACATCCTTTGCAGACGATACAAAGATCAGCAGAAAAATCAGCGATGTACATGACGTGGAGGCCTTGCAGAGGGACACGAACAAAATATACAAATGGTCAGAAGACAACAACATGTCATTCAACGCCGAGAAATTTCAACTCTTGAGATATGGTAGAAAAGAAGAACTTAAACAGACTGCATATTATACTCCAGATAGACAGGAAATTCAGAGAAGCATGAAAGCGATTGATATTAGGATAATAATGACAGATGATGCGAAATTCGAAACACAAAATCAGATAGCGATAAATAAAGCAAAAAGAGTCGCCGGACAGGTTCTAAGGACGTTCAAGAGAAGGGACAGGACAGTAATGATTCCCCTGCTAAAAACACTGATTATACCAAAACTTGAATACTGCTCAGTTTTGACGTCCCCATATAAAAAGGAAGAAACTAATAAACTAGAAGAAACGCAAAGGCATTTCACAGCCAAGATTGATGGCTGCAAAGAACTCAACTACTGAGAAAGACTACGTAAACTAAATCTGTACTCACTGGAAAGAAGAAGAGAGAGGTACATCATAATCTACATATGGAAAATGATCGAAAAACTGGTACCAAACCTAAAACTAAACCCAATTACCATTCAAACAACGCTGGAAAATAGGAAAGGCAGAATGTGTAGTGTTCCCAAATTAAAGGCACGACAAGGGACCTCCTCAACTCTGAAGGAAAATAGCTTGGTTGTCAGGGGGCCAAGACTTTTCAACCAGCTTCCTAAAGACCTCAGAAACGTAACGGGGGTCAAAGTTGAAGTCTTCAAGAAAAGACTGGATGCCTGGCTCAGGACAGTACCAGATGAGCCGGGCGTGCTTGGCTATGTACGGTGGAGAGCGCAAGAAAGCAACTCGCTCCTGCACCAGGCCAGACCTAGAGGCGGGGCCACCAGCTTGACCTCCGTGTGAAGAGAGACCAACGCACGAAACAACATAAGGTTCATAAGGTAAGGTATATATATATATCGGGTGGCGCGGAGAAAACGCATCCTGTTTGAAGAGCCGCTGTTCTGTTAATATGATTAGTAGACATCTGGAAATTTTGCAGTTAAATAAGAACATATCCAAATAAATTCAAAAAATAATTTATTCAAATAATATACTGTAAGTACAAACAGAGTTACATTACATTACATTTCATTTGGAAAATATGAAGCTACTGGGGCCTATCGAGGTTATCTAAATCATGAGCTATATTTCATAGCTAATAGTTATAGCTATGAAAATGAAAAGGTTTATTGGCAAACTATAGTCCATATGACAAATATTATTAATACAATGACAGTTCATATACTAAGGATAGAAATATATACAATTGATTAGAAATAATACTGTAATGTCGAAGTTAAGTGGAGCTACAGACAGACGTTTTCGTACCAAGAAGTCCATAGCTTAGAGGATAAATGGTAGGACTCATTGATAGCTTGGATGATCGGGTTGGTTGATTTTTTAATTCTTTGCATTAGACTGTTTGAGCACATCTTGTTACCTCTGGGAAGCTCGGGACAATGCGGGTAGCAAACATTTGCGAAGCTGAGAATCTCGGGGGTAATTTATGTAAGAGTCTAAAAGACCCGTTGTACAGCAAATTTAGAGTTCTGCCAGAACCTTTTTTATAATTCACCCACAGTTGCTGTCCGTATATATTACTGCAGAAAGTACGAAAGAGAATGTCTTTAGCTTCACTTATACAGAATCGAAAGTTCCTTATGGTCATATTCGCTTTAGCACACAGGCTTCGAGATTGTTTTCTTATATCCGAGTCATCACTCAAGGAGCTGGTAATAGTTTGACCCAAATACTTAAATTCTTGTACTTCCTCAGTTACTTCACCATTCATTTTAAACCTTGCATCAGCTGGCTGATTACAGCTTTTAGGATGAAATTACATAACCTTAGTTTTTGTAACATTAAAAAGAATATCATGATTACAGCTTTTAGGATGAAATTACATAACCTTAGTTTTTGTAACATTAAAAAGAATATCATGATTACAGCTTTTAGGATGAAATTACATAACCTTAGTTTTTGTAACATTAAAAAGAATATCATGTTTCCGCGAATACACTTCGCAGACTTTTAATAGCCGATCCAGACCTTTAACAGAGGGACTTATTAACACCATATCATCGGCATAAACTAAGTTATTTATCCTTGTGTTATCTATACAACATCCCACTGTTGCCTCATTAAGTGAAGCAATTAATCTGTCAATATACACATTAAACAGCATAGGGGAGAGCAAGGAGCCTTGTCTCACCCCGCAAGAGGAGCCAAAACACTCGGAAAGTATTATACATTGCCCCACCTAACAGTGAAAGATTGGTGGGAACACCAAAATTTCAATAAATTTAATATGTACATGGGAACCTTCCTGTCTTCTAGTTTTGCAAATAAAATATTGTGGTTCACCCTATCATATGCCTTACTTATATCTAGGAAACAGCTATAAATAGTTGAATTACTGTCAATGTATTTAGATATTGTTTCTTTAAGTACATAGATACACAGGTCAGTTCAGTGGGACCTTTTAAAGCCAAACTGATTAGGAGATGTCCATAGGAAATCATTTAATCGGCGAAACAAGAGTTTTTCTAGTAGTTTCGAGAAGCAGGAAGCGACAGCAATAGGTAATTTTTGCTGGACAGAATGTCTCCGTACTTATTTTTGACCAGGGCAAGATATATACCCTCATAAACTCTGCAGGGATATAGCTATGACCAAGCATGGATGATAGGAGCAATGATATATACAGACATACTACGTCATTTGCATATTTTAAGTGCTCATTCGATAAGTCATCTACCCCTGACGCAGAACCAGTCTTTAACTCTTTAATTAACCTCTTTACTTCAGAAAATGATATCAAAGTATTTTCCATTGTCCCTCCTACAATCGTTTCGCTGCAATCTATCTTAAGATTATCCCTACTCACACTGTTAAGAATGTTAGAATAGTGGTTTTTCCACAGCTTTGCAATTTCATCCTCCCCCGATACCCCATCAATTGTCGGAGGGAGGACATTTTTGACACCCGTTTGATTCTTAACAAATTTCCAAAATTTGTTGTTATCGTTATTTATGCGTTTCACAGGTTTTTGATGCTCGAATAGACTCTTCTTCCTGTTTACATCGCCTTATGACCGCCTTATACTAACCCCGACTTCTACACATATTCAAGTGTACTGGTCCTAATCTGGGTCTACCATGAAAGCACCACAAATCATAGGCGTCTTTCGATTCCCTCTTCAGGGGGGCAATAAAATCATTCCATCCAGGAATAATCTTAGTATGATAGTTGTAAGATTTAATTAGGGGGCTTCCTGCTTCTCTTAACAGGGATATTATCTTACTATAATACCTATCTATGAGTTTACAGTGAGAATCATTTGAGCAAGGATTATTACAGGCAAGGTGCAAAATTTCTAAATTATTAAAGAGGTGACATGTTCTGTCTTCGTATTCTATTCTCTGCTGCATCGTAACATTGGACCAATGGACGCGATTATTCTAACAGGATGTAGAGCTTCTGCAAGATGCCAAAATAGCCAGTGGCATCTGTGGAGCTTTTAGCAGCATCAGCTACCACCAGATTTAATGCATGGCCCCACATGGCACAAATAGAGTCCGTGGATTCTTTTCCAGCAGCCTGGGCTTGGACTCCCTTGTTTTTCCCCCTCATGTTGGCTCCGTTGTCATACGACTGTCATCTGCAGTCGTCAAAGGGAATGTTTAGGTCTTCTAGTCTCCTCAAAATTAGGGACGACAAACTTTGGCCAGTGGACTCCTCTGCCTCCAGGAACCCCATGAAATGTTCCTTTACTTGAGGTTCATCATCCAGTGAAACAATCTTGATTATCACTGTGTTATGAAAAGGCCAATGAATTCAACGTTTAGAGGCTTTATTCAACTAATTCAAACATAATTCATAATCGAGATTACATCTGAAACAGAACAGAAATAGTAATTAAACACAATGAAAACATAATAGCAGTTAGCAAAAGTAAGTAAAGTTAAATTTACAACATTCACCCCTCCCAAAAGGCAAAACATAAATTTTCTCAAAAATTAATGTGAGACGAATTACATTACAGTACACATCTTACAAATCTAAAATATGAGACGAATTACATTACAGTACATATCTTACAAATCTAAAATATCCGGCGCTTTCCTGCGGCGCTGAGATCGACGTAACGGGATGTCTTCAGCATTGACTGGAACATCAATTGGTGGACTACTGTTTTTGGTGATGTGTCGTTGCTCATCTTCCATACCTTTCTCCACGTCCATGTGTATAGGGGAGTTCGGGCTTTTAGTTGACGGTAGATCCGGGGGATCGTTTTTTGTCAAAGTTTCTTGCCTTTGTTCATTGGATGTAGAGATCACAGGTTCTGCATCTGCATCCAAACGGACATTTTCTTGCGGGGCTGGTGCTAAATGCCTGACGGAAACCGTGGTCTCCCGTCCATCCTGTAGACGAACGTGTGCATATTGTGGATTAGCATCTAATATCTCTACTTCGTCGACCAATGGGTCGTCTTTATGATGACGTACGTGTCTTTTGAGGAGAGCCCTCCCCGATGAGACCAACCATGTTGGTATAGCACTGCCATAGGATGATGGACGAGGAAATCCAAAAAGATCGTTCGTGAGGTGTCATATTAGTGGCAGTTGAGAGCAAGGATCGAACTGAATGTAAGGCGTCCGGGAGTACAGCTTCCCATTGAGAGCTATCCAAATCTCGGGATTTCACAGCTAAAGATACGGCCTTCCAAATAATGCTATTATAGCGCTCGACTTGACCATTACCCTGTGGGTTGTATGGAGTGGTACGGCTGGTAGCCACTCTCCTCTCATGGAGGAATTTCCGTAGTTCATGTGACATAAAGGAAGACCCCCGGTCACTATGCACGAATGCTGGCATGCCAAAAATGGAGAACAATTGGCATAAGGACTTGATGACCGAAAATGAAGATAGATCGGGGGAAGGGAAAGCAAAAAGAAACCGTGAGAATTCGTCAATGATTACGAGAAGGTACTTGTTACCAGTTGAAGAAGGCAGAGGACCTTTGAAATCAATATTGAGCCTCTCGAATGGTTGAGTTGCTTTAATTAGATGATCTGCTGGTGGTTTATAAATCGAGGCTTGAGTTGCGCACATAGAGAGCAAGAAGCTGTCATTTTCTTTATATCATCCATTGAGTAAGGAAGATTGCGGCAACGGATGAAATGGGCCATCCTAGTTACTCCAGGGTGACAGAGAGAATCGTGCAATTGATATAATAGATCAGTTCCCGTAGCCGAACAATGACTGCGTGACAGTGCATCCGCGGCTACATTATCTCTACCAGGTCGGTAAACGATGTCGTAGCAGTAGGATGACAGTTCCAAGCGCCATCTCATTATCTTTTCATTCTTTATCTTTCCAGTCTCTCTGTTGTTGAACATAAATGCCACTGATTTTTTATCTGTAACGAGCTGAAAGTAATGCCCAAGGAGAAAGTGCTTCCATTTCCGCAATGCCTCAACAATGGCATAAGCTTCTTTTTCTATGGCAGAGTGATGTTACTCTGATTTTGAGAGCGTTCTGGAGAAGAATGCGACAGGCCGTCCCATTTGATTTAGAGTAGCGGCTATCGCATGTTCAGACGCATCAGTCTCAACAACGAATGGAGAAGTAGAGTCTATAGCCATCACCACTGCATTCCGTATGTCTTGCTTCAATGACTGAAATGCAGCATTTGCATCACTGGAAAGAGGGAATTCTGTAGATCGAGTGAGAGGATGAATCTTTTCCGAGAAATGAGGGATCCACTGTGAGTAGTAAGAGCAGTGGTGGGCGCGGTACCAAAATTTGGGGGTGCGTTACGCGGTACTGCGGTACCTCAGCATGCCCAGTGCGTTACGCGGTACTGCGGTACTTTTTCAGGTCCCCTGGTGCGTTCCGCGGTACTGCGGTACTGCGGTACTGCACACAAGAACAACACAAGTAATAGCACATATTTTCAGAAATTGCATATCGGCGATTTCGCACCTGAACTTTCTGCCATAATGGCTAAAAATCGATCTTTGTCACAGAAATGTAACACACGTGCAACCGGCTCAAAAGCAAGCACTGCACTGAGGCGTTGTGATAGGATGGCAACGTAACATGTTCTGAACGAAAACTTAACGTGTCTAGAGTTAGGCTGATGCAACACACGCAGCATTCGTCTTACTGTACTCCTGTAATAAGGTTTACTTCAAAAAAAGTGTTAATTTTTTGAAAAGTCGTGTTTGTCGGTACCGCGGAAAGTACCGCGGGAAATTTGAATGCGGTAGCGGTACTGCTGTACTTTCAGCGATCCTTTGCGGTACTGCGTTATGCGGTACCGGTTTGGTAGTGCGGTAGTACCGCAGTACCGCAGTACCGCAAAAAATACCGCAAGTGCCCAGCTTTGAGTAAGAGAACATGCCTAATGCTCGACGGAGCGACGGAAGGTCTGATGGGGGCGGTAGCTCCAGCAATGGTTTTATTCGTTCAGGATCTGGCTTCATAGTGCCCTTGCTAACACAATAACCAAGAAGATTGATTGATTGGGCAGAGAACACGCTTTTATCTGTATTAAATGTAAGGTTGTATTTCTTGGAAGCAGCGAGAAAACAATCAAGATTCCTGTCGTGCTCCTGCTGAGTACGGCCACAAATAGTGACGTTATCAATATAGGCATAGGTAGCTCTTAGGTTTTCCTTAGCAATAACGTCATCGATAACACGCTGAAAACTCGCAACGCCATTGGCGACTCCAGGTATTCTACGAAACTGGTACAGTCTTTGATTCGCTTCAAATGCAGTGTATATTCTCTCTTCTTCTTTGAGAGCTATCTGATGGTACGCACTTTTCAGGTCTAGAGTGCTGTAGAATCCATATTGGGAGATCTCTTTAACCATCTCATCAATGCGGGGCAATGGATAGGCATCGAGAAGAGTAAATCTGTTTATCGTCCGAGAATAATCGACAACCATTCTCTTTTTGTGTCGTCGTTCGTTCGTTGTGACGAGAACCTAGGCACGCCATGGAGAAATGCTGGGTTCGATGATACCCTCCTTGAGAAGACGAGAGATTTCAGAATCTATGAATTTTGAATCTGATAGCGAATATCGTCGAGATTTATCTGCGATTGGTCGGCAGTCAGGCGTGAGGTAGGAAAATAGAGAGGGTGGAGGCACCGACACGGCAGCAAGACTACATAATTTGAAGTGACTAATTTTGAGTGGAGGATGGCACCATTAAACGCTATTTCCACTCGTTCATGCTCACCCAAAACATCATGCCCCAGTATTACATTAGCGCATAGATGCTTTAAAGCAGTGAATTTGACGTCTTGAAAAACATGAGTATCGTACTCAAGTTGTGCATGACACATACCAGCGGCCCTCGCTGAAAATGCTGTAGAAGCCATGGAAATGCTATTGGAGCAGGGAAGCAATTGCAAAGAATTGTGCAGACAAAACTCTGTGCAGATGAAATTTTTCGAGCTTCCAGTGTCGACGAGAGCGTCGGCCGTTATGCCATTAATCTTTACTCGTAGGAGAGCTTTCGATAAACTGCCAGGAACTGATGCAGAAATGGTAGCCAAATATGGAGCTGCCGCAGAGGTAGGTTTAGCAGCAGCAGATCGGCAGACTTTAGCGAAGTGTCCTTTTTTAGTGCACCGGCCACAAACAGCCTCTCGAGCAGGGCATTTGTTCCGAGGGTGTCGAGGAAATCCGCAGAAGTAGCACTTCTGCACTACAGCAGCTGACATGGCAGAATCTTCAGGAGCGTCCGACTCAATTGGACTGTATTCTGATCGGTTAGATAAAGGCGTTTTTGGCTTGTTTTCTGATTCGGCCATGGCAACAACAGATGAATGATAAGTGGGGTATGATTCGGCCTGTAGCTGTGCAGCGAGCCAAGGCCCGAGCCTGATCGTAGGCAGTTTGAAGATCTAAAGTTCTGTTTTCCAACAATCGCTGGCGAATCGCTGAGGATCGAAGTCCACTGATGAAGGAGTCACGAATGGAGTCATCACGACATTGCACTGCAGTACTGTCGCGAAAGTTGCAGTCACGACTGAGTTGTTTCAGTGCTTGGAGAAATGTATCGAGTGACTCCCCAGTCTCCTGTTTGCGGACTGCAAGCAAATGTCTAGCATAGATTTCATTCTGAGGCTTTACGTAAATTCCTTCGAGGATAGCTATAGCGTCTTCATAGGTATTGCAGTCACTTATAAATTCATAGACAGTAGGTGTAACATAGTTTACCAGAAGAGCCAATTTGTCCACAGTATTGTCAGCTAATGATGAGAGGAAGTTATTGAATGTGCGGAACCAGTGATTCCATTCCTTAGCTGCGTTAGCACAGTTGGAGTCTGTATTAAATCTTTCAGGCCTCAGAAATTTTTCCATGATATGAGTGAGTTGAATAAATTGTTATGAAAAAGCCAATGAATTCAACGTTTAAAGGCTTTATTCAACTAATTCAAACATAATTCATAATCGAGATTACATCTGAAACAGAACAGAAATAATAATTAAACACAATGAAAACATAATAGCACGTTAGCAAAAGTAAGTAAAGTTAAATTTACAACACACTGACATTTGTTCTGTATGACTAACATCTGGGGTGCAATCTAAAATGATAGAAAAGTACTTTGATTGCTTGATCTCCTGCACCATTGTATGAATGATCTTGGTACTGATGGAGTCAATCAGTTCGTTTTGAATGTGTTTGCCCAGATAGCTTTCTTCTCTGTGCACCTGAAGGCTTTGTCCTCTTCAACATGATGCTCGGCCAGACACGAGTCACTGTAAACTATTGTAGAACACATACGAAATTGTGGAGTGGAGAAAAATCCGTCGCTAGCCACACTCTAATTTACTCTGCTTGATTTTAATTATTATAAACAGTTTTAACTTATACCTATTTCACTGCTTGTTTATTTTAATGAAATAACTTTTAATTTAGTTTTATAAATTGATTTTTACAAGCAAAATCGATACCTATCACCAAGGATAAATATCTATCTCCAACCGGGGTTGGTGAGACTGTGAGTTGGTAAATTTCTCGAGCCCTGGACCGGAGCCTGTTTGAGAAAAACAAAAAAAGGGCGTGCTATGTCGCCCCCGCCACCAATTGGCGCCCTAGGCGGCCGCCTATATCGCCTATGCCCAGGACCGCCACTGGCGTGTGTTGAGAGGGTGTTCTCTCAGATTAACATCATTAATTAAAGCTAAACACACAAATAGTCTTTCTACAATAATTTCAACTTTATTGCAGGCGAGATAATTGTGCTAATTGATATTCTAGCCTTAATATTAAGACCGGTAGTTATTTATATGTTTTAGTGTAAAACTTGTGGGGTTTTTGGCCTATCTTGGAGTTTTTTGCCAGGCTTTCTTGGCTTTTTTTAATTTTCTCCAGTGGCAACACTGCTTACCAGTAGAACTTACCAACTTAGCAGTAGAAATACGCGAATAAGTTGCACATACTGGTGCTTTATTGGTCGCGTCTGGTTACTTGTCTCTGTATATCATATTCTACGTTTTATGTTATTTATATGTTATCATATCTTTTCTTAAGTCAATTTTCATTAACTGAGTTTATAATATCGGGAGATCATGCCAACTGTCTACTATTCTCTGAGAGAAAAAGTATTTCCTAACATTCTTATCGCTTTGCTTCTTACACATATATCATAGTTTGTAAGCATTTCTTCTTAGATTATTTGTTTTCTTAAAACAAAAAGGATCTGAACAAGGAGGGGCTCCGCCCTTCTTTGTTTAGGTAAAGGGGAGCGCAGCGCCTCAGCGTCCCATAGGTTCCACCGCCAATGATCACATCCCATTTATAGTAAGGATTGATTGTATGGTAGCACCTAACTTAGACAATGACTGTGATAATGCTGATTACTATAAGGTTAATTGGTCAAATCTTAGCCACTCTGAGGTAGATTACTATACAATACAGACTGATGCTCTGCTAACTTGCTAAGGCTTGTGAGGATTCCTGTGGAAGCTTTGGCTTGTAGGAACCCCTCCTGTGATGATGTAAAGCATATAGATCTCTTAAGTATTACTGTGAGCTTGTACATGCCATTAAGGCTGCGAATGAAAATAGCTTTAAAAATAAAAAATGGGGAAAAGTAAATGTCACTCCAGGGTGGTCAGAATATTGTGTTGATTTGTATGATGTAGCTAAAAATGTATTTGTGAAATGGGTAACTATGGGGAAACGTAGGCAGGGGGAACACTTCCAACTGAAAGATAGAGCTCGTGCTAGATTCAAGAGTGCTCTTAGATTTATAAGGAAAAATGAAGAGACTATTTGAAGAGAATCCCTAGCCAGAAAATTAGGTGATAGCAATACTTCCGAAGTAGCGAATTCGGGAAGGAGGTTACTAAAATTAACAACAGTAATCTTACCTTGTCAAATGTAATAGAAGGTGTAGTGTACATGGTGCAAAAAAGAAAACCATTGCAAAACTGGAAAATCATTATGAAACTCTATTTAATTGTCTCATGGGAATAAACCAAATATATGCCCAGAGTTGGGCACGTTACTTTGTATAAGTGACGGCGTTACCACTACCGTTACATTGATAAAAAGTAACATCGTTACCACTTCAGTTACTTCTATGAAAAAGCACCGCTTCCCGTTGATCAGCGAAGTTAAGCGACATTGGGTTTAAGTAGTAGTTGGATGGGAGACCATCCACTGCGTCCAGACTATGTAGCGACCCGTGGTTCGGATCCCACATAAATCTGTAGGTCCCCTCCGTTATATGACCTTAGATGTTGCGAAGGAGGTTAAACAAAAAAATAATTATTATTATTTATGAAAAAGTAACGCGTTACCGTTACTGCTACCGCTACCGTTACTTTTAAGAAAAGACTAGAGTAAAAAAGCCTTAATAATACCAAATTATACTCTAGATGACAAAAATCAAAACATAAACTCAAATAAAAAACTGGCCTGTCCAAAAAAAACAAACTAGTCTTGCAGATTTTTTTAGGAGTGTGTTGTTCTATTTCAGGAACACTAGTTTTTCAAAATTGGCATCTGATAGTCCTCTTCGTTTGGAGGAAATAACAGCTAATTAACAGCTAATAAATGACACAAGTCAAATGATCAGTTTGAAAGTAACGAGTAGGAGTAACGATTGAAATCGCTCTAAAAAGTAGTGCCGTTACCATTTTCATTACATCTCAAAAGTAAAACCGTTACCGCTACAGCTACTAAAAAAGTAACATTGTTACGTAACGCCATTACTTCCAACACTGTATATGCCTAAATGTGGAATGCTCTGAGGACTACTAATTAATGACTCAAAAATCTGGCAGGCTATTCATAAGTTAGATGATAAAAGTTGTGGCCTAGATGGCATACAAGCAGAACATTTAAAATGTTGTAGCCCTCGTATAATACCTATGCTTGCAATGTGTTTCACAAGCTGTATGATACATGGGTACTTGCCACAGTCCATTTTGTTAGTTGTATTGTTACCAGTTGTTAAAAATAAGGGTGCTAGTATCTGTGATAAGAATAATTATAAGCCAATAGCACTTGCCAGTATACTTTCTAAGATGTTAGAATACCTACTGACATGTGTATTTATATGCTAAAGGAAGCCGTCCTAAAGTACAAGATGTCAAGTAGCAATGTATATTCCTGTTTTTTGGATGCATCAAAAGCATTTGATAGAGTTAACCATCATAAACTTTTCAAGAAACTCTTATGTCGAGGGGTACTTAAATATATACTTAGGATACTTGCGTTCTGGTATACAGAGCAGACATGTTTGTAAGATGGAAAAGCACTGTATCACTAGGTTTTAAGGTAACTACTGGTGTTAGGCAAGGGGGTATATTATCACCCTATCTTTTCTGTATATACATGGATGACCTTACCACTGAACTAAAAACTGCACGTACTGGCTACGTCATTGGAAAGGAAAAATTAATAATTTAATGTATACTGATTACCTTGTTCTTCTGTCACCCTCTCCCCATGGGCTGAGAGTACTATTAGAGATATGTGAACAATATGGTATAGAAAATGACATCACCTATAATGGGGCAAAGGGTTGTATTTTGATTTTTAGGTGTAATCTACTGAAACATGTATGATGTGGGTCTTTTGAAATGAATGGTCAGAAAATACTTGTAATCTCAATATCAAGAGGAACTCGATATTGAGAGGCAACGTAAAAGGCTGTATGTACAGGGTACCATGCTAGTAAGGAAATTTGGTATGTGTTCAGAATCAGTTAAAACTTATCTTTTTAGAACTTACTGTACTGCATTGAATCTGTGGTGGAACTATAAAAAAACTGCTATAAATAAACTCTCTGTTGATTATAATAATATTTTTGAAAGCTATGTAGGGAACCAAAATGGTGCAGTGCCAGTTTTATGTTTACTACGCGTAACCTACACTGCGTTCGCACTTATTAAGCAGATTACATTTTCTCCAATGTTTTCAAGTTTTTCCCCGATTTCGATGAAATTTGTAGCAAATAATCACTATATATAGCAGCACTGATGGCATTAATTTCGATAAAATATTTTGATAATTAAAATAATTATCTCATTTTATTGAAAAATATGTAAAATAATTGTGTTCCGAATTATTAAGCAAGTATTCTATTTACGGATCTAAATGGTGAAAATGGATAAGAAAGATTTAACACTAACTGAGAAAAGAAAAATAGTCAAGTTACTCGCTGAAAATATAAAATCTATTGAAATTGCGAAGCAGTTTGGCAGAGCTTATCGAACTTAAACAGGTTTGTAGCGGAGGGTACCAAACTGAGGCAGCGAAGTGATAAAGGAGCTATAAGAAAAGTGACAAGGCGGCAGATATCTGTAATCAAGCGCAAACTGCAAAGCAGCCATTACCCTTAAGTAAAGAGGTTTTTGAGCAGGCTGGCATACATAATGTACCAAGAACATCTCGATGTGGGATCCTCCAAACAATTGGTAAGACGTGTAAACCTACGATTCAGTCACCATTAACACCCAGGTACAAGAAGCAGCGTGTTGAATGGGCGCGTCAGTACGTGAAAACAGATTTTAATACTGTATTGTTCACCGATAAATGAAAAACAACCCTTGAGAGACTTGATGTTTGGTCAAGAAGATGGATTGCTGAGAGCCAATTTCTACCATCGAGATTAAGACGCCAACAAGGTAGAGGTAGTGTCATGTTTTGGGCACGATTGATAGGCAATGAAGTAGCTGTCCCATACAGAGTGCCTGATGGTGTAAAAATGAATGCCCAGTCTTACACAAACTTTCTAAAAGAAAACCTCATTCCATGGTAGAGATTGACCCTTAGCAATCCATCTTCTTGACTGTGATAGCGTGGGGTAGACACCCAGTTAGGTTACTTAGGTTCTAGCAAACAAAGGCACTTACCGGTGCGTTGAATTAGATCTTCCTTTGGGAGCCTACCATTAGATTCCTGTGTCCCACAAACAGCCTACCTAACTCTCTCTTACATTACCAATTTAGAAGCTATAGACATTACCCCTAACTATACTTAAGTACGGACAACTTCCTACCCCATTTGTCACCTTAGAAACACCATCTAATTACACTCAGCACCAACGATTAGGTCAGATAGGAAAAAAACATCTCTAGGCTAGCCCAAAACAATACGAACAGCCGCGTTGGTTCGTTTATGCCTTCCTGTTGCCATTCAGCTTAGATTTAGTGATATTTCCCTTTTAGTGACTTTTAGACTATATACATATATATATACACACGTCACCTCACTCCTCGCCAACAAGTTTAGTCTGTCAGGGGGATGAGGGACCCTAGACGACCTGCGGAGCGGGGTTGATGTAGTAGGATTAGGTGCAACCTGCATAGGCGGGCGAGTTGAATCATTTTCCGGAGGATCAGTTCTCTCTTCCGGAAGACTCTGGTCCTTCTGCAATTCACGTTCCCATATCTGGTCCTGATGGCGTTTGATACAACGACCGTCTTCTAGTTGGCACTTGAAGGAAACAGGGCCCGTTCTCTCCTGCACAGTTGCAGGAACCCATTTTGGTCCAGCCCCATAGTTGCGAATCATAACTGGATCATTAGGTTGCGCTTCTATAACTCTCCCTCTTTTAGTGTCGTGGTACAACTTCTGTTTCTCCTGATGGCGTAAAACTCGTTGTTGTAACGTTTCGTTTGGACGTAACAAATCGAAAACTGAACGAATTCCCGGCCAATCATAAGTTTAGAGGGAGACACCCCCGTCGTGGTGTGAGGTGTTATTCGATATTTAAACAAAAATTTATCCAACACCACTTGCATTTCCTCCCCACGAGAATGACGCAAGGCCGACTTGAAAGTACGGACCATGTTTTCCGCGAGACCGTTAGTAGACGGGTGGAAAACACTAGACCGGACATGTCTAATGCCATTTAGGTGGACAAAAGAACGAAATTCCTCACTGGTAAAACAAGTACCATTGTCGGAAACCAGGACTACGGGTAAACCCCATCGAGCGAAAACCGAACGGAGTAAGCGAATAGTAACACCCGAAGTCGTGGAAGTGGTTGGAAAAATTTCCACCCACTTAGTGTAGGCGTCCACAATGACTAGGAAATAAGTATTATTTATAGGACCTGCATAGTCAACATGGATCCTATGCCACGGTATAGTAGGCCATTCCCAAGGATGAAGTTGACTTTTCCTTGGGAGATCTCTGTTCTCTAGGCAGCTTTGACAGGAACGAACCAATGATTCGAGTTCTCCATCTAAACCAGGCCACCAGAAATAAGCTCTCGTCAGCTCTTTCATTTTTGTTGCACCCATGTGTTCAGCGTGAAGTTCCTTCACTAAATTCGACCTGCCTTCATTTGGAATTATCACTCTGTGGCCCCATAAAAGACAGCCATTTTGAATCGATAGGCCAGACTGACGTTGATAAAAAGGCTGTAATTCACTCTCAACCTTAGTAGGCCAACCAACTGAGCAGAAATGGATGACCCTAGACAGAATAGGGTCTGATTTTGTCCACTGCTCTATTTGTATCGCAGATACTGGAGTGGATTCCAAAATCTCCACCAAGTGAACCCATTCTGTAGGTATACTGTAGGTACACAATCATTTGGATTTTCTAAGGGCAACCTACTTAGCGCATCAGCCGTACCTAGAAGTTTACCTGGCCGATGTACTAAGTCAAATTTATAGGCTTGTAGAATCAGTGCCCATCGTTTAATCCTACCTGAGGCCATAACTGAAATATTTTTATTAGGTGAAAATAAACCTAAAAGAGGCTTATGGTCAGTAATTACCTTAAATTCATGACCCCATAGATAGAAATGAAATTTTTTTACTGCAAATACTAAGGCTAATGCTCCACGTTCCAACTGTGCATATCGTCTTTCAGTCTCAGTTAGTGTTCTAGAAGCAAAACAGATAGGCCTATCTACACCATCAATGTGGTGAGATAACACTACCCCAATTCCATAAGAACTGCTGTCTGCTGAAACTACGAGAGGAAGTTTAGGATCATAATGCACTAGGAGAGTGGACTTTAGTAATACGTCCTTGGAAGCCTCAAATGCTTCCTTTTGAGTTTTCTCCCATCTCCACTGTTCCCCAGATCGTAATAACTTATTTAGGGGTTCAAGGAAAGTCGATGCAATAGGCAAAAATTTCCTATAAAAGTTTAGGAGACCTAAATAAGCTTGTAACTGTGTGATGTTTTGTGGAGGTGGTGCATTTTTTATTGCTTCTAGTTTATCCACCGTTGGATGAATGCCTGAGGCATCTATGCGGAACCCTGAATATGAAACCTCGTTAGTGACCCCATGAACACTTTTCTCTCTTTAGCTTAAGTCCGGCATCCCGGAGTCTTTTTAGAACCGTGGTTAATCTAGTTAGGTGTTCTTTTTTAGACGAACCTGAAATGAGGACATCATCTAGAAAGCAAAGTACCCCTGGAATGTGACCTAGAACTTGGTCCATTGTCCTCTGAAAAATACCCGGAGCCGATGCTATTCCATAGCATAGCCTATTGTACTTATATAGGCCTCGGTGCGTATTTATGATAGTCAGTTCTTTAGAGTTTTCATCTAAACTTAGTTGAGCATAGGCTTGGGACATATCGAGTTTTGTGAAATATTTATCCCCAGCAAGAGAGCTAAATAACACTGGGCAACACGTATTTTATTGAATGATATCTGACACTTGATTCTAGGTAATTTGGGTGCGCTGAATACGAATTTCAACTCGGTTTGGGTCTATCAGGTCCTGATTCTTGTCGACAGCCTATGTGCCATTTTCCAGATTTTTCAAATTAGGACTAAAAAATTAAGTCATGTGTTAAATTTTTTTTTTCAAGTTTCATGAATACAAGCAGTTCAAACTACAGTAAAATTACATTATAACGATAGAAATGACTTAAAATAAAAAAACAAACAGATATGAAGCTTTCACTGTGGCAAAAATTTTCTTTTGTAAGACTTTCTAGCGTATTTGCTTGTTGATGGCAGGTCTCTTTTCAAGCACCAGCAGTAATCAGCCATCATGTGGAATCCCAGCGGCCTTGGTACCGTTCCTCCATAATTTTTATATCTTGGTGGAATCTCCCCTTGTTCGTCACTTACATCACCTAAATTACTTGGAAATTGGTCAAGATGGCTATTCAAAAAATGCATTTTTATGCTCATATTGCAACCTAACTCTTTGTAGTCCCTTAAAAGTTTTTTTACGATTCTTCGTAGTTATCTGCCCTATAATTGCCTAAAAAATTTTCTATCAAGTCCACGAATGAGAACCAGCCATTTTTTTCGCGTTCATTCATGACATTAGGAAAATTGCTGTCTTTAATCATTGTTCTTATTTGTGGACCGTCGAAAATTCCCGCCTTGATTTTTTCATAACTTAAACTTGGAAATTTTGAAGTTATGTATTTGAAACACTCGCCGTTCGTATCTAAAGCTTTTACATATTGTTTAATGAGGCCTAGTTTTATATGCAGAGGAGGAAATATGATTTTATCTCTGCTCACTAAAGGTGGATTAATTACGTTTTTTTCTCCGACAGTAAGTGATGTTCGTGCTGGCCAGATTTGTTTGAAATAATGTTCTTCCTTGGCTCTGCTGTCCCATAAGCAAAGGAAGCAGGGATATTTAGTATACCCTCCTTGTTGTCCTAGCAGAAAATTAACCATTTTTAAGTCAACACATATGATCCACTCGTGCTCCCTATATTTGATAAGATTTAAACCTTTCTATATGTTCATACTTTTCTTTTAATTTTGTTGAGTGCCCAATCGGTATCAAGCCGTATAGATTGCCATTATGCAACAACACACACTTAAGACTTCTTTTCGAACTGTCTAAAAACAAGCGCCAATCATTTGCATCGTAAGACTCAACCCCCATCTTCTTTAACAAACCAACTATGTCGCAGCAATATACTAAACTATCCTCTGTTCTAAAATATTTAACAAGTTCTTCTTCTCTTTTTCTGTAAAATGAAATGTATGTGTTTGAAGTAAGCAAGTTTTTCTCTTTAAGTCTTGAAGCTAAAATTTCCGCAGCCTTTTTTGGCAAATTTAGATCCCTTACAAGATCATTCAACTCGGCCTGGTTAAACTTTTGCGGATCGTTTTGACTTTCAAATACGCTGGGGTCAAAATCGGTGTCTGACTCATCAAAGTGCATAACAATATTTTCAGGAACATCTTCAACTAATTCTTGAGTTGGCAGACCCTTAAATTTTGGAATGGGGATCTCATTTGAATGTAGCACAGGTCGTATCGCGGTGTCGAAATTTGGGTACTCGATACAATGTTTATTTTTCTTAGTGAAGCCCGAAGTCTTGACAAAGCAAAGGTAGCAATCGGTCTCGTGGTTAGTAGGCTCTCGCCACACCTGATATGGAAAAAAAATTGTAAAGCGTTAACAAAAGCGACGAGAGACTTGTTTTTATGAATTTTATCAAAAGTTATCACCCAAACATTTAACATTTCTATGTGTTTCAACCTTATGCAATATTTGAGATTCTTATAAACATTTTCTGTAAATTTTTGTTTATGTACCTAAGTTACAATTACATTTAGGTAAGTTACAGTATACTAGGATTAAATTACGTAGTTTTATGAAATCATAAACTTACCATCGGAACTCCAAAAGGTATTTTTTAATCCAAACCCTTCGTCCAATGTCGCAGTCTTTCAATGCATATAGTGCAGGCTTTATGTGGAGCCCACGATTTATCTTGGTCCCCCAGTTTTATGCCAAAATAAGCTAAGTAAGCTCTTTTTACGAAGTCAGTTATATTTGCTCGTTGATGTGGAAGTGTAAAATTTCCACATATACAGTATAACAGAAGGAATCAGAGTTGTTTTTGCATTTGAACTTTCTAGTGCTTGATGACATATTGCTTGATTGTTCTGCCAATTTGTAAAGGTATTTAAAGCCCTTAATTCATATAAATTTAAGAAAATCTGAAATATAAACACAAAAATTAGTTTAAATAGGTACTTATTATGAAATAGGTACTTACAATCTATGAAATTAAACTAGAAACACGGATGAGTAGGTACAATATAAATTACGTCTAATTAAATCAACTATATTAAATCACGATGACAAAATTACTCACTAAATCATATGCCAATTCAAAATTATGTTAATGCCCAAACTTAATTAACTAACTCAACTGACTGACTGACTGACTGACTGACTGACTGTGACTGACTGACTGATTGAATTGACTGATTAACTCTGGAAACGAGTCGCTTTTATATATTTTAGTTGTCCCTCTAGAATACTCTACAGAGAACAGGAACGCTCGAGAAAATTTTAGAATTCTATGATATTTTTAGCTTAATTTACTAATATTAAAATGGGTTAAAAATGACAAAATTAAAAATATTTTTAGGGTGTTACATATAAAAATATACATAATACAACAATACCATAACAATAGGTACAAATACCTAGATAAAAACCTAGTTGCATAATGTGTAACTGCAAAAAGACAGCGAGTATTGAGAAAAAAACCTTTTTATGAATACGACGAAAGAGGAGGGGTGTTGAGCAAAATCAGGACCTGATAGAGCAAAACCGAGTAAAAATTCGTGCTCAGCGCACCCAAATTACCTAGAACTAACTGTCAAATCTAATTCAATAGACAAAAAGTTGAAATTTGTTCCCCAGTGTTATATATGCATATTAAGTTTGTTATAATAAGATTGTATTTGTATGTTGGGTTAAATGGTTATGCTGGCCTTATTTTTGTACTTGTATGTTAGGTTAAGTGGCTATGTTGGCCTTATTTTTGTATTACGATCAGTGTATAATACGTAAGATTGTACTTGTATGTTAGGTTAAATGGCTATGGATTGTGAATGATCCGCAACAAAGATGTTTTGTTTGTTGTATAATTAATAATTTAAAATATAGTTTCCACAAAATCATATCCGAACTCAGCTTCCCATAATTCATCAGCATTTTTATTAAACTCTTTTTATTTTCATAATTTCTCTGATTTTTTCATTAAGATACAATTATTTTTTCCTACGTATACAAATGATCTTTTTCAGTTAATGATGTCTCATGTAATAACAATATACATAAAATTGTCAGATAATTAATCAAACAGTATGCCAGTATGCTTGGTTAAGTGCCTATGTTGGCCTTATTTTGTATTAAGTTCAGTGTATAATACGTAAGATTGTACTTGTATGTTAGGTAAGTGCAGTGGTGTAGTGCTAAATAAAGAAGTGAGGGAACGCATTTTGAAAGTGTTACTCAGATGCGGGGGGGACAATGGCGAGCGCGGCGACCCATACAGCTGGGAGTCCGGGGGCACTGTAAGCCCCCCGGGAAATTTTTTGAAATCTGACCAATTTCAGGGATATTTTGAGGTCATATGCACTAGATATTAGGATATATTCCAAGGTTGAAGATGCAGTATTTCCAGTGTCATTAGATATACGACATCCAGTACGATCAATAAAAATAGCTAACAACTGGAATGATTAACTAAAAAAAAGTTAACAACTGGTACGCCGTGGTGACTGTTTCACCATATCTTTATAGGCTAGCATTGCCTCAGTCGAAGCTAAAAGAAATGAAGCAGTTAATGATTCTTTCTCATATTTCTTCTAGGGGTGGGAATTAAAATTTCATGACGTTAGAGATTTGTAAGTTCGGATTTATTTGAAATAGTGAGGGAACGCCGTTCCCACGCGTTCCCACAGCACTACACCACTGGGTAAGTGGCTATGGATTGTGAATGATCCGCAATAAAGATGTTTTGTTTGTTTGTTACTTCCTTAAAATATTAAATGTAGGAAGGAAGGGGCAAGGGCGAACGCATGCAAAAACGCCTCCGTCCCTATAGAAGGGAAAGCATAGAGCCGAAATAAAGGTCTTTGGGGGTTCTTAAAAAAGTTGCCTTTTTTAATTTTGAAAAGATTATGTAGTGTGCAAGATGCATGCATGTGTAGAGAGGAATAGAGGGGGAAGTGTGCGTTTGAGAGCATGCTGGACTGCTCATAGGGTTGCTACACGGTAAAAGAACAGCTAAAGAGGACAATGACAGGAGAAACGGGAGTTCCAGCACACTGTCTCTTGCTTAACATCCCCCGGAGTACTTCCTTGGTCGATTGGTGATTTTCTCCATAGTAAGTATAGAAGCTTGGCAATATTCTCTTTACATTTTTTCAGAAGCGTGACACTACACATGTCTGGCCCTGGTGCCCAATTTTCTCGCATTTGTGATAGTCTTAATTGCATCTCCTTCCGAGAACTTCGAGTGTATTAATAGGTTCGTTCCGAACTTGTTCTTGGCGGATGTATAATGGTGTCAGGCAAGGAGGGATATTATCCCCCTACTTATTCAATGTTTATATGGATAATCCATCTGTTGTGCTGAACATCTGTAAAATAGGCCGCTATATTAGTACAATGATTGTTAATCATCTGATGTATGCAGATGATCTGGTTCTTATTTCTCCATCTGTAAAAGGGCTCAGCACACTTTTGAAAGGTGTGTGAAAGGTATGGGAAGGATAACCACATAAAATATAATCCTGCTAAAAGTCATGTTATGATTAAGAAAACCAAGGCCTACAAATATATAAAATTTCCTGAATTTCAATTGAATGGTATGGTGCTGTCAGATGTAACCCAGACTAAGTATCTTGGTCACATACTAACGGATAGTCTTTCAGATGACTGTGATATTCTAAGGCAATGTAGAAAATTATATGCTCAGTAGGGTGTATCATGCTCATTCAAGCGCGAATTTCAAGATTGGCAGTATGTATTCCTATGTAAAATTAAATTTTAGGAGGGGTTTGTTTTCTTGAACTTTTGCTAAAAATCACGTTTAAGTGTTCAAATTTCCACTTTTTTGTTTTCTGGTTATGTATAGAACAGCTGTGCAGGACATACACTGTAGTACAAATGTAACAGACCAGTTTCTTAACAAACAAAACCATTGTAACAGCTGTTATAGGCTACTAGAGTTTCACTGTGATAATTTTCTGTTTCAGATACAAAGCTTGGTGAAGATTGTGTAGCCACCATGGCTAAGCAAGGACGAAAGACCAGAAAAAGTTCTGGTTCAAAGCTGAGTGATCTGGTGGGTCCAGGCAAGCGGTTATTTCCCACAGAAGTTTCAACCTGGAGAGTTGTGTTTCAGAGAGGAATCCTCCTCCAGGAAGAGAAGCTGCTTCTGGATGATATGAAGAGAGCTCAGTACCCTCTGCAAGATTTGGCTAAGGACTTGGCATCACTGGTACTGGCACAGTGGCGCAAAAGTAATGCCAAGTTCACTCCTCCTGTGATCATTCAAGAGAGATCCATTGCCAGGAAGATTCTTGTCAGGTGGAATGAAATGATTGACTTAGTGAATGGCAGAGTGAAGGCTGCAAAGAGAGAGAAGAGAATATCTGAACTTGATACATTGTTTGACATAACCTGCAGACATGATATCACTCTCTGTGGAACTGAAGCATCTGGTTGCTCTGGCTGTGCTGCTAGAGTTGTTGTTGTTGTTTAGCCGATCAGCCCACCCTGATCGAGCAAGCCGGCGGCACACAGGTAACCGATCGCCTTCTCCGGAGTGGACCAGAGGTTCAGCGCACTAGTGATGTTGTGTTGTGTTCGTTGTTGTGCTAGAGCGGTACAGTCTGTCATAATGTGTTCAATTGTTTGTGGTGTGTCCTGGCACAGTGGCAGGTGTCGTCTGTGGAGTTGCCAAGTCTGTTTATATGTCCGTAAGTTGGGGTGATGTCCACATCGGAATCGTGCTAAGTTAACTCGATCCGATCTGCTCAGGCTGATCTCTGACCTGTTAATGGGTGGCGGCTTCGCACCTAGGACCGCATTCCGACAGAGTCGTGTCAGTGATTTGTGGGTTAGGTGTGTGTGTGTGTGTGTGTGTGTGTGTGTGTGTGTATGTGTTTTCTGTACTGTGAGATGTCTGTGGGGCGTGGTATGGAATGGAGTATTTGGTTATAATGTCTCTCTGGTGTTACCTTAATGGTGCGAGGTGTCGGTGCATGATTGTACATGTAATGGCAAGGGTGTTGTGTGTTAGTTGTCGCTGCTGCCATGAATTGTGTTCCTCTCATGTCTAAATGTTCCCTAACTTTCAGTATTTTTGTTTCTGTGTGCAGGTGTTCTATTGGTGTTGTTTGAGTGCATCCTGTAATGATACGAAGTGCGTTGTTTTGTATTGTCTGTAAGGTGTTTATGTGTGTGTTTGAGATAATGGGTGCCCAGCATGGGCTAGCATAGTCCATAACTGAGCGAATATATTGTTTGTATATGAGTGATGTTGTTTCCTGCTGGTGTCCAAAGTTTGTGCCTGTTAGTACCCTAAGCGTGTTAAGTCTTGACGTACATTTGTTTTTAATGTCCTGAATGTGGTTTGCAAAAGATAATGATGTGTTGTATGTGACCCCAAGTATTTTGGTCCTGTGAGTGTGTGGAATGTTGGTTTTGTTTAGTGTAAGCTGTGGAGTTATCTGGTGTTCTTTTGTATTGCTTGTAAGCAAGGTGATGGTTGATTTTGTGGGCGCTACTTTGAGTCTGTTGTGTGTGAGCCAGTCTTGTATACTGTTTATGTATGTTTGTAGGTTATTTGTAGCGGTGTCGATGTTGTTGTGGGTGGATGTTAGAGTGATGTCATCTGCATATGATGATAAGGTAAGCTTGTTATCTATGGGTGTTGGAATGTCATGCATGTATAAGTTGAACAGTGTTGGTGAGAGAACAGAGCCTTGAGGGACCCCGTTTGGAAAAAGCTTGTTTTTGGATGACTTGCCATTAAATGTGACATGTGAGTATCTTCCTGAAAAATAGTTGCTCAGCCATCTTTCAGTGTTATTATGCATGTTTGTGTTGAGTATTTTGTTTATGAGAGGGAAGCGTGGATAGCATCAAATGCTTTACTAATGTCTATTGTTGCTAATAGTGTACGTTGAGCTGGTCGTCTGGAGTTGATGCCATCCATGATGTGCTGCGTGAGGTTAGTGAGTAATGTCGTGGTTGAGTGGTGAGGTCTGAATCCATGTTGAGTAGGCGATAGTGGTATGTGTGGGTTGGTGATTTGTAAGATTAGTCTTTCTGTTACTTTGGAAGGTGTGCATAGTAAAGTAATAGGTCTATAGGAAGCTGGTTCTGTTGGATTTTTGTTTGGTTTGAGGAGTGTAATAATTTTACCTTGTTTCCTTATGTCAGGAATAATACAGTGTTGGTATGAATATGTGCTGATATTTGTGAGAGCTAGTATTCCTTATGGGCCCAAGTGTTTAAGGTGTATGTTAGATGGGTGCCGAACAAAATCCCGAAAGCCGAAATCCCGAAAAGCCGAAATCCCGAAAAGCCGAAATCCCGAAAAGCCGAAATCCCGAAAAGCCGAAATCCCGAAAAGCCGAAATCCCGAAAAGCCGAAATCCCGAAAGCCGAAATCCCGAAAACCAAAATTAAGAAAAAACAATATTAAGAAAAAACAAAATTAAGAAAAAACAAAATTAAGAGCAGCTTCTTTACTTTTTTTAAATTTTAGACCCTAGCCTTTGTAAAGGTTTTAGAGATGTTCGAAATATACCAAAAATCTAGGCTAGCCAAACCTAACCTACGATACGCCACATATTTAGGCCTAGAAAATTTAAGATTCAGCAAATCACTGAATTTATATAAATATAGTCTAAAATGCGGGAATCTGTAAGGTATCTCCAACCTAACCTACCCTAACCTAAACAGGTCTGGAAAAGTTTAATAAATCCTACTTGTTTCTACGTTTGCTCCCCCCCCCCCCCCCATTTCCAACCAAAGTCTTTAACAAGTTGCGTGATCCCTTATCTTTTAAAAAAGTTGTTGTTTCGGGATTTTTGTTTTTCTTAATTTTGTTTTTCTTAATTTTGTTTTTTTCTTAATTTTGTTTTTTTCTTAATTTGTTTTTTCTTAATTTTGTTTTTTCTTAATTTGTTTTTTCTTAATTTTGTTTTTTCTTAATTTTGTTTTTTCTTAATTTTGTTTTTTCTTAATTTTGTTTTTTCTTAATTTTGTTTTTTCTTAATTTTGTTTTTTTCTTAATTTTGTTTTTTTCTTAATTTTGTTTTTTTCTTAATTTTGTTTTTTCTTAATTTTGGTTTCTCTTAATTTTGGTTTCTCTTAATTTTGGTTTCTCTTAATTTTGGTTTCTCTTAATTTTGGTTTTTCGGGATTTCGGCTTTTCGGGATTTCGGCTTTCGGGATTATGACCCAGACCCATGTTAGATATGTTGTCTGGTCCAGTAGCCTTCGAATTCTTAATGTTTTTGATGATCTTGGTGGTCTGGTCTGTATTGAAGGGCGTAATGGTCGTGTCGAGTCTGTAGGTTTTCTTGTGTCTGGCTGTTTGGCTGTCTGCGTGTTTCTGGTTGTTGTCTCTGTTTAAGTGACTTATCTTTGCGTAGTGATTAACTAGAATGTTAGCTTCTTGTGTGTATGTTGGGATATTATTTTGGCTGCGACAGATAGCCGCGTGTGAGGTGTGAATGCCGCTGTTAGAGTGGGTAATGCTGTTTATAGTCTTGTATAGCCTGGATGTATCTGTGGAGTGGTTTAGTGTTGTTATGAATTCCCTGAATGTTTCTGTTTGTTTTTCTTTGAGTTTGTTGTTTATTTCTGTGTTGAGCTGTTGTATCTGCTGTTTTATGGCTTCTGTGTGTGGTGTTTGTGTGTTATATTTGAGGTTGTTACGTTGCCTTATGAGGTGGGCTATTTCTCTAGTGTAATTTGGGTTGTATTTCCTAATGTTGCCCTTGGGTATGTATTTGTTTGCATTATTGATGATCTGATTAAATGTCTTGAGTGTTGTTTTGATGTTTATGATGGGGGTGCTGTTTAATGTGGTGAATTGTTCCTCAGTCTGTATTTTGAACTGTTCCCAATCAGCTTTCTTGTAATTTCTGTAAGTGTGCCTAAGACTGTTGGGGCAGAGTGTAGAATGTGTTGTAATGATGATGGGCAGGTGGTCTGATGACAGTTGTTTTTCTGTTCTCCAGTGTGTATGTGTTGCTAGTGAGGGAGAACAGAACGTTATGTCTGGGGAGGAGTTTGAGTATCCTGCTTGATGTGGTATGTTTGTATGTCCTTCTGTATTGTTAAGAATTGCTGCTAGAGTTCATGTCAACTGTGACTGTCCTCTGCCTCAGAAGATTCCAAAGCTAGAGCTAAAGTGGCTCCATTACCAGAGAATCAAAACCTCAGAAGTTTCTGGCTTCCGGATGGCGTCTGTTGAGGTGAAGGAAACAGTGAAGCAGGTGAAGGCTGCTAAGAGGAAGGAGGAAGAACAGAAGGCAGCTGAGAAGAGAAGCAGAAAAGAGGAAGAAGACAAGGAGCTACTGCTTGGAGCTGATGATGGTGATGATGATGAAGATGAGGTGACTTCCTTGCAAGAATTTCCAGGCAGAGCAGCTCCTACTGCTGACACAGTTTTTTCCAGTACTGCACCAGGCACAAGCTCCAGTGTCAACACTGGCAAAGTCTCCACCTCTGCCAGGAGGAACTACATGGATATCTCAAGCACTGCTGCGGCTGCAGTCAGGTTCAAGGTGGCAAACACTCCTGCAGCAGCCACTGCCACTGGTTTCTTGCAAGATCTCATCAAAGCTGGCCATCTATCTGCTGATAAGGCATATCTAGCTGTTGACAGGATGAAGATGTGGAGGGGCAAGGAGTCTGTAATAGATGCCTCGGTGGAGGCCCTGGAGAAAAGGACAGAGGGAGAGGAGATCAAGGGAATTTTCTTTGATGAAAAACAAGAAGACAAAGATCATGAGGTACAATGAAGAAACTGGCCGCTTCCATCCTGATATTACAACTGAAGAGCACTATAGTGTTACCTGGGAACCTGAGGGGAAGTATCTCTTCCATTGTACACCAGAAGAACCTGAAGGAAATGAGAAACCTGTACTGAAGATAGCTCAGGCTCTGTTTGAGTGGATTAGTGCTCATGGTGCTGAAGATATTACTGTGGTCCTGAAGATATTACTGTGGTCCTTGGTGGTGACTCCACCAACACAAACACAGGACCTGATGGAGGAGCCATCACTCACTTGGAGAGACTGCTAGGTCACACGTGTCACTGGCTGATATGCCAGTTGCATATTAATGAACTCAGCCTCAGGCACATGATCATCAAGCTTGATGGTCCCTACACGCACAAGTCTGGGTTCAGTGGCCCAATAGGAAAACTTTTGGAGAAGATCAATGACATACCTGTCAACTTTAGCTTCAAGGCTCTGCCAGGAGAAGATATAATTAAACTGCCAGAAGACATTGTACAGAACCTTAGCACTGATCAGAAGAACTGCTACCTACTGATCAAAGCTCTCAAGACAGGAGATTTGAGCAAGGAAGTTGCTGGTCTGAAGTGTGGCCCACTGACTCAGTCACGCTGACTGACTACAGGTGAGGTTCTGTTGATGCTGTGGATGAGGCAGCATGGTCTGAAGGGGGAGGTGTTGAAGAAGCTGGAGGTGCTGCCGAAGTTCTGCCTGGACTTCTACTTCAAGATGTATTTTGAGATCAAGGTGAAGCACCACATGAGGTATGGACCTCACCATATTGTGACCGCTCTAGGACTGTTGAGAAGCCAGACCTCTGAAGTCAGGAACATAATCACTCATGTGATAGTTCGTGGAGCATATCATGCTCACAGTGAGAACCTCATTGCCTCTCTCCTGTGCAGTGAGGATGAGGAGGAGAGGGCATGGGGTGTTGAGATGATCAAGAAGATCAGAGGTAAGTCTGAGTATGGAGACATGAGTCTGAGAACTCATAGAAACCCTAAACTGAATTTTGATGCCATTTCTCCAATTACTCTGATTAATTGGGATAAGGAGAAACTGTATGAGCCACTCCTCCTCTTGACATCTTACAAGTGAAAAGTTGAGGAGCTTCCCAGGTCTCCACTTGAAGTTGAGAACTTCTCAGTTCACACTGAAAGCTGTGAAAGAGCAATCCAGGAAGTTTCAGCTGCAGTTCATGCAGTGTATGGGCAAGAGAGAAGAGATGGTTTTGTTCGTGCTAGGATCGATCATAGAGAATTGTTGCCAGTTTTCAAGTCAAAGCAAGACATTATGAACATGTTTTAGATCTCTACAAGACCTGCTAGACAAATCAAGATGCTTTCAGAAGAAAAATCTCAAAACATTCAGTTGATCAGCATATCATTACAAGCTGGGGGTGGAGGAGGGACTTATACAAATATTAAAGAAGAATTGCAATTGCAAAAAAAAGGTGGGATCAGCTGCCATCACACTCAGTGATGCCGAAAAGAAAATAAATAAAAATTGGTGGAGGCGTTTTTAAAAAAAAATAAAATGCAAGACCAAGAAAGAAGAACAAAAAGATTCTGCTTGATGAAGAGAACAGCCGCGAAATCTGGTGTATAGGAGACTAAAAATCATACAATTCCTTAGTTTTGGGCCATTTTGGATTTTGGTTATTTTTGTGGTTATGAACCACTTTGGCTGATCTTAAATGGGTCCAAGCCTGCCCCTAGAAATGCTTAAGGGTGTATGTGAACAATATGGAACATATGGAGGTCATTTGAGGCTACCAAGTCTGAAATTGGCTAAAAATCCCACTTTTCGACAAAAAAGTGCGATTTTGAACACTTAAATGCGATTTTTCGCAAAGTTGCAGAAGACGAACCCCTCTTAAAATTCAATTTTACAAAGGAATACATACTGCCACTCTTGAGATTTCAAGTTTTTCAATGAAAATAAAAACCCACTCTAATAGACAGAGTTTATTTCCACAACAGTTTCGATGCCCACTGGCATCCTCCTCGGATGGATACAGAAAAACGAATGAACCAAAACAAGAGGGAAAAACAGTCCAGGGACCGACCGTTAAGAAATTCGCACCTAGGTTAGATCCCATTCTCCCGACACCGGAAGGGCATTTTCATTAAAGGGACCCGCTTATAAGTACATTCGCACAAATTTAAAACTATCTTCCTGTTCTAAACATACAGATTCTCTTATTTTTTTACCTAATTATTACATTTATTATTAAATTTATTACATTTAATATTGCATTATTATTTATTACAGAAATTATAAATTTATTATTACATTGGTTATTACTTATTACATTGTTGTTTATTATACAAAACTTATAAACCGAAAACGAATGAAAAAGGCGAGAAGGAAACAATCCAGAGACCATTGAGAAATTCGCACCTAGGTTAGATACCGTTCTCCCGACACCGGAAGGGCATTTTATTACAGGGTCCCGCTTATAAGTACATTTGCACAAATTAAAACTATCTACTTGTTCTATACATAGATTCTAATATTTTGACGTAATTACTGCATTTATTATTGCATTTACATTTTTTTTAACATTTATTATTATTACCTTTACCCTAATTATTAAATTTATATTACCTTTATTATTACATCTGTTGCATTTATATTTATTTTCACATTTATTACTTCCATTATTACATTTACATTTACGTTTATTATTCCATTAGAGTGGGTTTCCATTAGAGTGGGTTTTTATTTTCATATTTTGACCTTCACGTAGAAAAAAGTGAAGTTTTTGCATTTAAGTTTTTCAATATTCGACCTGAGCATGATACACCGTAATGCTCAGGGAAATACTGTGGTTAGAAAATTTCATATGTGTACATTAGATGTTAAGTTGATTTTATTCAAAACTTTTGGTACTCCAATGTATACAGCTCATTTGTGGTGGAACTACAGGATGTATATTTTGAGAAAATTATATGTTGCATATAATAATATTTTTAGATGTTTATTAAGAACTCCAAGATTTATAAATGGTGCTCCTTCTAGTGTTAGTATGCTGTTTGTAGTCAATAAGGTGCCTCACTGTGCCAGTGTCATTCGCAATTTTGTATTTAGATTTATCACTAGGCTTGGTGAGTCAGTCAATAAGATAATAGAAGCCATGGTTAGTGGACTGGTCTCCGATATATTTTATAAATCTCAAATCTGGAAGCATTGGTGAGGTGACGTGTGTATATATATATATGTATATAGTCTAAAAGTCACTAAAGGGAAGTCACTAAAAGAAAGCTGAATGGCAACACAAAAGGATAAACAGCGGAACGCGGTCTGTTCGCTTTTTGGGCTGGACTAAGACCATGGTTATTCATATCTGACTAAATCGTTGGTGCTAAGTTTAATTTGATGATGTTGCTAAAGTGTTAGAATGTAACCAGGAAGTTGTCAAATAGTACCGTATATAAGTGTAGGGTTAATGTCTATAGCAACGGTGGCCAAACCCCGGCTCGCGAGCCGCATGTGGCTCTCGAGGTTGTTAACTGCGGTTCGCGAGACAATTTTGGTTTTTATTGTATTTATCATAAAAGACAAAATTCATAATACAAATATAATTTTTTTTTCACATAATAAAAAAAATATAAAAAAAACAAGGAAAAATTAAATTGACAATAAAATGCGTCATGCGTACGACAATTTCTTTTGCGTGACAGGCACTAAGCGGGATAATGACGTAATTAACACCAATCGCCACTCACCAGTGTCCAGTACCCCTCGAGCTACCCTGGGGGCCGCGTGTAGTAACGAGTGAGTGTTTTAAAATTGGCTTCTTAGATCAAATAGTGGCTATTTTTCTCAGCTATACAAGTGAAAATTATACAACCCCTTAGTTGATTAAAATGACTGAGCAGACAAAGTGTAAGAAACGGAAATATGAAGAAGAAAATAGAGTTTTTAAACAGGAGTGGGAGGAGAGCTTTGCCTTTACTGTTAAGGGTGGGAAACTTGTGTGTCTTATCTGCCATGTGGCACTCAATCACTTTAAAGCCAGTAACTTAAAAGCGTCATCATGAAACTAACCATAAAAATTTTATTACGGAATTTCCTCCCAAATCAGAATTGCGGAAGACTAAGTTAACAATGTTGAAATCTAACCTAGTTGCCGAACAAACTGTACTTTCATCATTGTGTAAGACAGCTGACTTAACTACTGAAGCTAGTTTTGTTATGGCATGGAATATTGCTCGTGCTCAACTTCCCAACAGTAGTGGAGAATTTGTGAAGAAGAATATTGCCGATGTTACTGCAATTCTCGCTCCAGATAACACAAAGCTTCGAGAACAAATAGCAAGTATTTCTATTTCCCGCCACACTACAGAGAGAGATATTTCCCAGATCAGTGCTGAAATTACATGCTCGTTGCAGAGTGATTTGAAAAATTCTGTTGCATTCAGTTTGGCCCTCGATGAATCCACAGATATTAAAGATAACCCTCAACTGGCGATATTTGTTCGTTATGTTACTGGCGATGGAAATGTGAAAGAAGAACGCTTGGACTTAATGGACCCTAAGAGAAACCACCAGAGGGGTTGCATAAAGAACGCACTTCACGAGGCATTATCAAATGCTCAAGTACCATTGAATAAACTTGTCAGTGTTGCAACAGATGGAGCACCAGCTGTGGTAGGACAAAATGTAGGCCAAGTTGGGCTCTTGACACGCGATCCCAAGTATCCTGTGTGTCTCTTTATTCACTGTATCATTCACCGTGGTCATTTGGTAAGCAAGTACTTTAGGTATGACAGTGTTATGAAATGTGTTCTAGAAATTGTGAATTTCATTCGTTCAAATGCAAAAACGCACCGAGCGCTTAGAAATTTTATCGAGGAGCTGGATCTTCAAGATAAGCCAGATGACCTTTCATTCTACTGAATGTAAGGTGGTTATCAACTAGTAATCTCCTGAATAGGTTTGTTGCACTGTTGGAGCCTATCATTGATTTCTTGAAAGAAAAGGGAACGTCATACCCACAATTAGAAGATCACGAATGGGTGCAGGATCTGATGTTTTTTACTGATGTAATACAACACCTTCAAAATCTAAATTTGACACTTCAGGGAAAGGATAAGGTCATTTCTGACCTTACACAGACAGTTTTCAGTTTCCAGAATAAAATAAAGCTCTTCCAAAAAGATCTAGTAACAAAAAAATTTGACCACTTTCCCCACCTGAAAAACCGAGCAAACACTTTTCCTGATATTGAAATAAAAGATAGTAAATTGGAGGAATACAAAGGCTGTTGTTGTTGTTGTTTAGCCGATCAGCCCACCCTGATCGAGCAAGCCGGCGGCACGCAGGTAACCGATCGCCTTTCCGGAGTGGACCAGAGGTTCAGCGCACTAGTGATGTTGTGTTGTGTTCGTTGTTGTGCTAGAGCGGTACAGTCTGTCATAATGTGTTCAATTGTTTGTGGTGTGTCCTGGCACAGGTGGCAGGTGTCGTCTATGGAGTTGTCTAGTCTGTGTTTATATGTCCATAAGTTGGGGTGATGTCCACATCGGAATCGTGCTAAGTTAACTCGATCCGATCTGCTCAGGCTGATCTCTGACCTGTTAATGGGTGGCGGCTTCGCACCTAGGACCGCATTCGGACAGAGTCGTGTCAGTGCTTTGTGGGTTAGGTGTGTGTGTATGTGTTTTCTGTACTGTGTGATGTCTGTGGGGCGTGGTATGGAATGGAGTATTTGGTTATAATGTCTCTCTGGTGTTACCTTAATGGTGCGAGGTGTTGTGCATGATTGTACATGTAGTGGCAAGGGTGTTGTGGGTTAGTTGTCGCTGCTGCCATGAATTGTGTTCCCCTCATGTCTAAATGTTCCCTAACTTTCAGTATTTTTGTTTCTGTGTGCAGGTGTTCTATTGGTGTTGTTTGAGTGCATCCTGTAATGATACGAAGTGCGTTGTTTTGTATTGTCTGTAAGGTGTTTATGTGTGTGTTTGAGATAATGGGTGCCCAGCATGGGCTAGCAAAGTCCATAACTGAGCGAATATATTGTTTGTATATTAGTGATGTTGTTTCCTGCTGGTGTCCAAAGTTTGTGCCTGTTAGTACCCTAAGCGTGTTAAGTCTTGACGTACATTTGTTTTTAATGTCCTGAATGTGGTTTGCAAAAGATAATGATGTGTTGTATGTGACCCCAAGTATTTTGGTCCTGTGAGTGTGTGGAATGTTGATGTTGTTTAGTGTAAGCTGTGGAATTACCTGGTGTTCTTTTGTGTTGCTTGTAAGCAAGGTGATGGTTGATTTTGTGGGCGCTACTTTGAGTCTGTTGTGTGTGAGCCAGTCTTGTATACTGTTTATGTATGTTTGTAGGTTATTTGTAGCGGTGTCGATGTTGTTGTGGGTGGATGTTAGAGTGATGTCATCTGCATATGATGATAAGGTAAGCTTGTTATCTATGGGTGTTGGAATGTCATGCATGTATAATAGGGCGGCTCGTTTTTACACTTTTTTCGATATTTGATTGGGGGTAGTGCGGAAAAGTTGCGATTTGGAGAGAAAATAAAGTGTGTAAATTTTTTTTGATCTACGTCAATACCTTCCGGTGGCGGCGAGTCCTTCAAAATCGAAAAATAGGCCTAACGGGGTAGATTGGAAAATGGTTTTAAAGACTTACAAAATAAACAATAAAAATTTCAGCACAATCTGTTAATAACTTCCGGTGGCGTCTTAGCCGTTAAAATATCCAAAATATTGATTTAAAGCAAGTTTTAACAAGATGTTATACAAATGTTAATTCCGGTATATTTCTGTGCAAACAACCCTGAGAACACTATTATAGGCTTGAATAAATTAATAGCAATCATTGAACAATGAACATTATATAAAATTATATAAAATTTTTGTTTTTAGGCCTATTTCTCGATTTTTAAGGACTCGCCGCCATCGGAAGGTATTGACGTAGATCAAAAAAATTTACACACTTTATTTTCTCTCCAAATCGCAACTTTTCCGCACTACCCCCAATCAAATATCGAAAAAAGTGTAAAAACGAGCCGCCCTAATGTATAAGTTGAACAGTGTTGGTGAGAGAACAGAGCCTTGAGGGACCCCGTTCGGAAAAAGCTTGTTTTTGGATGACTTGCCATTAAATGTGACATGTGAGTATCTTCTTGAGAGATAGTTGCTCAGCCACCTTTTGGTGTTTTGTGCATGTTTGTGTTGAGTATTTTGTTTATGAGAGGGAAGCGTGGGATAGCATCAAATGCTTTACTAATGTCTATTGTTGCTAATAGTGTACGTTGAGCTGGTCGTCTGGAGTTGATGCCATCCATGATGTGCTGCGTGAGGTTAGTGAGTAATGTCGTGGTTGAGTGGTGAGGTCTGAATCCATGTTGAGTAGGCGATAGTGGAATGTGTGGGTTGGTGATTTGTAAGATTAGTCTTTCTGTTACTTTGGAAGGTGTGCATAGTAAATTAATGGGTCTATAGGAAGCTGGTTCTGTTGGATTTTTGTTTGGTTTGAGTAGTGTAATAATTTTACCTTGTTTCCATATATCAGGAATAATGCAGTGTTGGTATGAATATGTGCTGATATTTGTGGGAGCTTGTATTCCTTGTGGAATACAAAGGTAAATTATAAGGACTAATTGATGATTTTTACTTCAGGTTTGATGAACTAAAGAAGCTAAAACCTTGCTTCGAATTTCTTGTAAATCCTTTCCTGATTGATGTCGTCACCGATGGCTGTCCTGTTACCACACCTTTTGTTACGGAAGCTGCTTCAATACAAACAACTTTTCGAGCTACAGGAGGACGTGGTTTAAAGTTGATACATAAAAGCTTATCTGCAGTTGAGTTTTGGAAGCAAGTACCAGAGACAAAGTATCCTTACCTTAGGAAAACCAGTTTCCGACTTATCTCAGTTTTTGGGACAACTTATTGCTGTGAAGCACTCTTCTCGGTAATGAAGTTTGTAAAGTCAAAACATCGTGCTGCCCTCACTAACGAACACCTGACTGAGCTTCTTCATACCGCCTCAACATCACATCAGCCAGACTTTAAAGCATTAACAGCCAAAATGAAGACCCAAACTATGCCTTCTACAAGCAGTAATTAAACAATTTAATAATGTGAGTATAACTATATGTATATGTTTTTAATAATTAAATTCTTTTTAAAATATTTTGCGGCTCTCGTACATCTGAAAAACGTCGTATGTGGCTCTTGGGTCCAGGAAACTTGGCCACCCCTGGTCTATAGCTTTTAAATTAGTAAAGTGAGAGAGTTAGGTAGGCGCTTTATGGGACGCTGGAAATCTATGCTAGACCCTAAAGAAGCTCTAAATCAAAGCACCGTAAGTGCCTTCGTTGTTGTTTAGAAACCTAGTAACTTGGCGGGGTCACTCACCCCAAGCTATTTCAATTGGAGTAGGCAATTGTATGTTCATTATGCACAGTGATTCACTGGCCTACTTAGTCAGTGCTCCAGACAACTATCTCTTAATCTTCTATGGACCACTTGTATAATAGTTGTACCTGTTGAGTCTGAAATAAAGTGTTTGTTTGTTTTTTGTATCAATGTTAAAATAATCATCTGTATTTTCTACTTTCTTCTTAGAATTTGGGGTGCTAAACACAGAGTTAAATTGTTCCTTTAGCAGTTCGCTCATTTTATTGGGGTCATTTGTGTATTCGGTCGCCCACCTATCAATGGACCAATAGTCTCTTTACACTGAATTTTTTTCTTTTCGCAGACGTGTAGAAATGTTTTCGGTTATTTTTTGTTTTCTGCTACCTTGTTTTCCTTCTCGTTTGTCTTATGGATGAATGTTTGTTTTAGGTCCACTTCTATTTCGCATATTCTTCTTCTAATTTGAGTCTCCTTTCTTCAGTTTTGCACCTGTCAAGATTTTTTACGGTTTGTTTCCGTTGTCTAAATATTGTCCTGATTTTTCTCTCGAGCTTGCTACGTTTTCTTTCTTGTCTGCTCGGAACATGTTTCAGCAATATTGGTTTAGTTTAATTTTCTATTATACATAGTATTTCTTCTGGAGTCTTCTCGTGAAGTAGCAATTCCCAATTTATTTTCTTTAAATCTTCATTTAAATTCATATTTAAACCTTCAAATATTCCTCATGACTCTCTGGGATGCTTTTTTGGACTGTGGTTTTTGGACTGTGGTTGCTAACTTTAATTGCATATCGATTAGGTCAGTGGTTCCCAACCTAGGGGTAAATTACCCCACTGGGGTAATGACAACTATTTTGTGGGGTTATGACATGCGATCCAAATGTTAAAAAATAATATTGTGATAACCCAATTATAAAAATATCTAATGATTCGGGTAATTGAGTTGGATTAGAATTGGGTTTTGGGTACCATACAAAAAAGGCTGGGAACCACTGGATTCGGTTATGGTCGGAGAAATTTGTGTGCGTTACATTTTTATTTATTATTATCTCATTGTTATTTGTAAAAATTAAACTCAAAATGGTATCTTTTTTGTGGCATCAAAGATTTCCTGAGGAAGTGCATAATGTCCCATAATATCTAATAGCATTATTCCCTGGGTTCTATCATCTTTTGTAATGTTACAGTACCATGAACTTTCTCAACATATATACATATACACAGGCAGTCCTCGTTATACGGAAGGGTTACGTTCCTGAAAAGTTGTCTGTAAACCGAATATCCGTATGACGGACCCTATTTTCCATTAAATCCCATTATATAATGGGATGCGTTCCTACGGAAGATTTTTCCAACCCGAAACTGCATAATAAACATAATTTTTGGCCTTTTAAACACATTTAAATAGAAAACAATAATATTTTAATATATTTCTACAAATTATATTGCACTGGAGGAAATAAACTGCATAGTTGTATTCACCTCCCAAAACTGCTGATCGGTGCTTGGTGGTAGTGTTGTGAATGTTATGAATGTTATTTTGTTTATTTTTGTTAGTTTTAATTTAACCCTTTTGCTGCGTATTTGGTTGGAAATTTTTATTCCCTTCAAAAAATGAAGTTTTCTATATTTCCATTGTGATACCATTTTCTTTTGGATTTGCCATAAACTTTTGTAATCTAGCCATAACAATCATCTCATCTTGCATTTTTGTTGCTTGTAGGACATTTAATATACTCCGTATCATTGTTCAGCAGTGAAATTTCATTTTTAACTTTTCCGAGGTCCGTATAATGGACCTCGGTACTAAAATAAAATTTCCGTAACTGTGAAATTCCGTATAAAGAGGTTCCGTAAAGCGAGGACTACCTATATATATATATATAACTTGTTAACCTTGTTTGGGTTCCGTGCGTCGGTCTTTCTTCACACGAAGGTCAAACTGGTGGCCCCACCTCTAGTCCTGGCTTGGTGGAGGAGCAAGTTGCTCTTTTGCGTTCTCCACAGTACATAGCCGGCTCACCTAGTACAGTCCTGAGCCAGGCATCTAGTCTTCTCTTGAAGACTTCTACCTTGACCCCTGTAATGTTTCTGAGGTTCTTCGGAAGCTGGTTGAAAATTCTTGGCCCCCTGACAACCAAGCTATTTTCCTTCAGAGTTGAGGAGGTCCCTTGTCGGGCCTTTAATTTGGGAACACTACACATTCTGCCTTTCCTATTTTCCAGCGTTGTTTGGATGGTAATTGGGTTTAGTTTGAGGTTTGCTACCGGTTTTTCGATCATTTTCCATATGTAGATTATGGTATACCTCTCTCTTCTTCTTTCCAGGGAGTACAGATTCAGATTTAGTTTACGTAGTCTTTCCCAGTGTTAGAAAATCTAGAAGAGGAAGAACCATTGTTGTCCCAAGGCGATATGATGACTAAGCTGATTGATGCAGCATTGCTTGTATATATTAAGTTAAGGTGTATATATATCCATCTCATAATTGTAAGGTTAGTGAAAAATTACTTAATTTAGAGCTAGCATTTTTGCTCTTGTGGCATCATGTTTGGTCACTGTTGGCATCATTTTGGGGCGCTGCGCGTCTTTCTACTCGTTTGTGGGATGTCGTACGTACAGGGTGTGGTCTGTAGATGTAGAGAGCTCTCTTGCAATTCAGTTTGGTTGTTTAGATACAAGATTGTTGCACCGTGCAATAGTCCAGGTTGCGTTGTTGTTGCAAGGTTGAGAAAGAAGACCATAAATAGTACCCTTTTTGTTTACATTAAATTCATGTAACTAAGGTCTAAGGTAGGCCCGCATCGAGTCAGCAACCTGAGGTTACCCTGAGGTAGGACCTAATAGGATCTCAAATCCGTAAGTTTTAATTTAGCTTAACTTGGGCTTCAGATAGAACTGGCCCTTTAGAATTTGGCCGTTCACGGCTCAGCTGGGATTTTGAACCCAACAAATAAATAAAATAACATGGTCCTTCAGAACCGGATTCTACCCCAAGACTGAGTCAGTGACTATTTTTCGGCAAAGTTCTGATTGTGCAAATTGTAGCCCAAGTTAGGCCTAGACGGGTTGAGTATTATTGAATTAAGGTCCCAGGGTAGAAAGTTTGGTAGCCCAATTGCGAAACTTGGCCAGTCGTCTGTCGTTGTTTTGGCCTACATTTTACCGGTTGGTTAATTTTGGGTTATTATTGAATTAAGGTCCCAGGGTAGAAAGTTTGGTAGCCCAATTGCGAAACTTGGCCAGTCGTCTGTCGTTGTTTTGGCCTACATTTTACCGGTTTGGTTAATTTTGGGTTATTATTGAATTAAGGTCCCAGGGTAGAAAGTTTGGTCGCCCAATTGCGAAACTTGGCCAGTCGTCTGTCGTTGTTTTGGCCTACATTTTACCGGTTTGGTTAATTTTGGGTTATTATTGAATTAAGGTCCCAGGGTAAAAAGTTTGGTCGCCCAATTGCGAAACTTGGCCAGTCGTCTGTCGTTGTTTTGGCCTACATTTTACCGGTTTGGTTAATTTTGGGTTATTATTGAATTAAGGTCCCAGGGTAGAAAGTTTGGTTGCCCAATTGCGAAACTTGGCCAGTCGTCTGTCGTTGTTTTGGCCTACATTTTACCGGTTTGGTTAATTTTGGGTTATTATTGAATTAAGGTCCCAGGGTAGAAAGTTTGGTTGCCCAATTGCGAAACTTGGCCACTTGTCTGTCGTTGTTTTTGGCCTACATTTACCAGTTTGGTTAATTTGGTTTATTATTCGTAGGCGAAGGTTGCAGACCAGTGCGCCAGTTACTTGGGTGGAAAAATTGGTATTCCATACTGGTGTTGGTTAGTACCCCACCTAGCAATTCAGTTTATTTGAAAGTAAAATTTGCGTTTGATCAGTTCGGTTAAGTATTTCTGCCAATTCAGCTTATTTGGCATTGAGCCCAATTGTTGTTTGCATTGAAGATGAGTGCATCTGAATTGAACAAATTTATAAAAAGGAGAAGCGCCTACAAAGGTCTAATTACAAAGGTCATTGCCACTATAGATTCTGCCATAGAGCAAGAGGATTTACGCTTAGTGACTGCGCAGCTTTCCATATTAGAAACTAAAAAGGTTGCTCTAAGTGAGGTAAATGTTAAAATTGAGGCTCTTATAGAAGAGGATGAAATAGAAAATAACATAATTTACTTTGAAGAGATTATTGATGATATAATTAACGTAGGCCTCCGAGCAAAAGAGTTTAGTAGCTCAGTACAGTTAGAGACCAGGTCTGATAATGAAACACAACACTCAACAAATGATGTTTGTGAAGTTAAGGTTAACAGATCTGTAGTTCAATTACCGAGGCTTGTACTCAAAACATTTTCTGGGAGTATTCAGGAATGGCAAGGATGGGCAGACAGTTTTCAATCAGCAGTTCATTCTAGTCAAGTGTTAAGTGCCGTGGAGAAGTTTAATTATTTGCGGTCCCTCTTGGAAGGGGAGGCAGCAAAGACTATAGCAGGATTAGCATTAACAGAGGCTAATTATAATGTGGCTTGGGATATATTAAAGAAACGGTTTGGTAAGCCAGAGATCTTAATTAAAAGCCACCTCCGTGCACTTTTAGCTATACCTCCTGTTAATAATCCTAATAGTGTCAAGGAGTTACGGCAGTTATATGATGAATTTGAAATTAGAACTAGGTCCCTGGACAACTTGGGTGTAGGAATGGAAAAGTATGGTATAATGTTGGTTCCTACACTGGAGTCTAAATTGCCTAGCTCAATTTTGCTTGAATTAAGTAGGGGACACTCTGCAGAACATGTGTACATCCCCCTTCAGCAGATGTTAAGTCTTTTAGGCACAGAATTAGCAAGACGAGAGGGAGTTGAGTTTGCACAGTGGGATGGTAAACAAGGGGACAAAGGCAGGCACAGCACCAAAGTTTCCACAAAAAGGAATAGCCCAGGTACAGTGTCAGCTCTACATGCCTCCTCTGAGAATAAATTAAAGGGAATCAAGGAATGCATATTTTGCGAAGGCAACCACAAGTCATATAAATGTGAGGTGGCTGAGGCCTTACCCTTTGAGGAGAGAAAGGACAGGGTAACTAAGTCCACAGCATGTTTTAAATGTTTTTTGAAAGGTCATAGAGCAAGGTTTTGTAAGTTTAAAATTTTGTGCAAAAAATGTCATGGTAGGCATCAGCCATTATTGTGTGAAAACACTCTTAGTAGGCCTACCCCAGAAGTAGAGACATCAGTGGCACATGCCACTGCTATGCAAGGGAGTAAAAGTAAAGGGGGATTATTGCAAACAACTGCAGCCTTATTAATTGGGAATGAGGGAGAAGCTACTGTAAGAGTGTTGTTTGATAGTGGTAGCCAGTGTAGTTTTATTAAGACCAGAATTTCCAGAAAATTGAAGTTTAAAGAACTTAAGAGGGAAAATTTAAGAATTTCTGGGTTTGGGGGTTCCGTTCAAAACCGAACCAAATTTAAGAAGGTAGAAGTTCTGGTTAAAGGGTTGTTACCGCAAAGTCCCACTATCAAGGTCCAAGCTGTAGAGATTGAGGAACTTTGTGCTCCAGTCACTACTTGTTTAGATATGGCATGTGTCCAAGAATTGCAAGTTAAAGGAATTAATTTGGGCAATAATAAGTTTGAGGGAACAGAAGATATTAGTCTTTTGATTGGAGCTGACTATTATTGGGACTTCATCACTGGTAATATTGTCCGTACATCTCAAGGCCCGGTAGCTATTGAAAGTAAGCTAGGCTGGATGCTACATGGTAGTTATTGCAATGAAATGGAAGTTAAGGCTCTTTTTGTTAAGATTGAGGAGAACAGCCATGGCCTGGAAAGGCATTTGAAAGCGTTTTGGGAACTTGAATCTATTGGCATAAAGGACAACCAGGCAAGTACAGTGAACAATGATGTTTTAGAGCAATTTGAAAAAGGGATTGGGTTTAGAGATGGTTGCTATGAAGTTGGCCTACCATGGAAGGATTCTTGCAAACCCGGTTCAAACCTTCAGCTAGCTAATCGGAGGTTGGAGACTTCATTGTACAGGCTAAGAAAAAATGAGTTGTTAATTGAATACGATGAGGCCATCCTAAGTTATGTAAGGGAGGGCTATGCTGAAAGGGTGCAAGGTGAGCTGGTGAGCCAGGAGGCACATTATCTGCCACACCATGCAGTGGTACGGCGAGACAAAACTACCACCAAACTGAGGGTAGTTTTTGATGGCTCAGCCAAGGACAAAGGTGGTGTGTCCTTGAATGACTGTTTGGATGCTGGGCCAAATTTAAATGCAGATTTATTTTCCTTGTTACTGAGATTCAGGTTTGGTAGAGTAGCATTGACTGCAGATGTGAAGCAAGCCTTTTTGCGGATAAAGTTAAAACCAGAGGACAGAGATGCAGTAAGGTATCTGTGGGTGGATACGAAAGACTTGTTGGAAAATGAACCTAAGGTTCAAGCATATAGAATGAAGTCAGTGTTGTTTGGCCTCAGCTCTAGTCCATTTCTGTTGGCAGCTACTATGCAGTACCATTTTAAGAAATATTCTGAAGTCTATCCTAACACTATTGAACACATAAGGAAAATTTTTATGTTGATGATTTGCTGTGTTCCGTGGATAATACAGAAATGGCTAAACAGATATTCATGGAGGCTAGAGCTATAATGAGGGAGGCTGGCATGGAGCTTAGAAAATGGCAGACCAATCATTCGCAATTACAAGAGTTTATGAGTCATTCCTGTGTAGTACCTGATGCAGCAGAAAGTATTGAGGATTCTGGTATTAAGGAGTTGTGGGCAATAGATGCAAAGGTGCTAGGCATTGTTTGGCAGCAAGATGATGATTTGTTTACCTTCAATGGGAAATCTTTAGTAGAGCTGGCTGAGAATGAGACAAGGTGGACAAAACGTACAGCTCTTAGTTTGGCTTCAAAGGTCTTTGATCCTCTTGGATTCCTGGCTCCATTTGTGATAAAGTCAAAAATTTGGTTTCAGAGCCTCTGGGAAATTGGACTTGGTTGGGACCAAGAGTTACCTGATCATATGGTGGTAAGGTGGAAATATTGGTTCAAAGAATTGGCACATCTTGGAGACATTGAAATCCCAAGATGGTACTTTGGAGAGTTGAACAATAGTCCAGACAATTTGGAGCTGCACATCTTTTGTGATGCAAGTGAGGAAGCCTATGCAACTTGTATTTATATAAGAGGCGCATTGCAAGAGGAAGTAAGTTGCAGGTTGGTTGCTGCAAAGAGCAGAGTAGCACCTTTGAAAAGGCTTTCGGTTCCAAGGTTGGAATTGATGGGTGCCGTTATTGCTAGTCGGCTTGCAATTACAGTGCGAAAGTCTTTGGCCCTCTATGAAATTCCAAGCTATTATTGGACAGACTCCACTATAGTTTGGCACTGGTTAAGAAGTCAGGCAAGGAAATGGAAACCATTTGTTGCCAATAGGCAAAGGTGGGCAGTTGCGCCGCAAAAAGTTGCGGCGCAACTTGCGGCGCAACATTTTTGGTTGCGCTTGCGCTTGCGGCGCAACTTTTTGAAAAGGGTTGCGCTTGCGCGTGCGGCGCAACTATTTCAGCAGAGTTGCGGTTGCGGTTGCGGCGCTACAAAAATCGTTGCGCGTGCCCACCACTGCAGATATACGTTAAATGCAAAGGTGGGCAGTTGCGCCGAAAAAAGTTGCGGCGCAACTTGCGGCGCAACATTTTTGGTTGCGCTTGCGCTTGCGGCGCAACTTTTTGAAAAGGGTTGCGCTTGCGCGTGCGGCGCAACTATTTCAGCAGAGTTGCGGTTGCGGTTGCGGCGCTACAAAAATCGTTGCGCGTGCCCACCACTGCCAATAGGGTGGAGGAAATTCAAGCGCACACAGATCCCAAGCAATGGAAGCATTGTCCAGGCATCCAAAACCCCGCTGATTTACCAACACGAGGAATTTCAGTGAAAGATCTTTCACAGTCAAGTTTGTGGTGGAATGGGCCAGAGTGGCTAAAACTTGGAAGTGAAAACTGGCCTTCTAATCAGCCTATTGTAGGAGAATGCCAGGCTGAAGAAGCATGGGTGAGTGAGGTGAGAAAATGCGCTGTGAACCGTTGTCAAGTTATGCAGCAGGACCCCCTATTGAGGCTTGAGGACATTAGCAGTCTGAAAAGATTGTTAAGAGTGACAGCATGGGTATATAGATTTACCAACAACATTAAGGGAGAAACAAGAAGGGAAGGAATTCTGAACAGTAATGAGATTCAGCAAGCCAGGAAATACTGGGTGGTATATATGCAGAAGGAAAAATTTGGTGAAGAGAGAGAATTGCTCACCAGCCATCCATTACAGGTTCTACCAACACATTCTGCGCTCAAGGGTTTGGATGTGTTTTTGGATCAGGATTTATTGAGAGTAGGAGGTAGACTACAGTTTTCTGGGCTTCCAGAGGACAAAAGACATCCAATTTTGCTACCTTCTGGGGGGCACTTTGTGGACCTTTTGATCCTGGATACTCATCATAAGCTGTATACATGCTGGAGTTAGAGAAGTGATAATAGAGATCAGACAACAGTTTTGGATTCCCAAAATTAGACAAGTAGTAAAAAAGGTCGTGCATAAATGTGTGGTTTGCAAGCGTTGGAGTGCAAAGCCTTATTATGAAAAGGTGGCTCCACTTCCAAGAGAACGGTGTGTCTATACTGCCCCATTTGATGTAGTGGGAGTAGACTTTGCAGGGCCAGTCTATGTGTATGAGCAAGGGGAGTTAACAAAGGTTATATATGTCTTTTCACATGTGCTACCACCAGAGCAATCCATTTGGAGTTGGTAAGCAATTTAAGTAGTGATGTATTTCTTTTGGCCTTTAAAAGGTTTGTGAACAGAAGGGGTTTCCCAAATAAAATCATATCGGATAATGCAAAAACCTTCAAAAAGGCTGCAAAGGAACTCCAAGAAATTTGGTCCTTGCTAAAAGAGGAAGGATTCCAATCCTACTTTTCACACCAAGGGGTACAGTGGGAGTTTATTGTTGAGAGAGCACCATGGTGGGGAGGCTTTTGGGAAAGGCTAGTGAGAAGTGTAAAGTGTCCATTAAAGAAACTTTTAGCTAATGCTCATTTGAGCAAAGAAGAATTCTCTACTGTTTTATGTGAAGTAGAAGCAATGGTGAACAGTAGGCCTATCACTTTTGTTTACAACAGTATGCAGGATGCAGAGCCATTGACACCAAATAATTTTCTTTGTGGTAAACGATTAACATCAAGCCCCAGTGTGCCAGAAGACTTGCAGCCTATCCAGAGCACTCAAGGAGAGTTAACCAGACGGTTCAGGTACCTTGAAGAGCTACAAGATCAGTTATGGAAGAGGTGGCAGATGGAATACTTGCCAGAACTCAATTATTACCCATCAGGCAAGGTAAAGGGCTCCAATGCAAATTGTATCAAGGTGGAGAAGTGGTAATGATTGGGGATGAAAGACCAAGGCAATGCTGGAAGCTTGGCATAATTGAAGAGTTGTTTGTTGGCAAAGACAATTTAGTTAGGTCTGCACTGGTAAAGACTTCAGGAGGAAAGTTAAAGAGACCTATACAAAAACTCTATGCTTTAGAAATCAGCAAAAACACAGATAGTCAAGATGAAACATTTGAGTTCCAGCCTCATGGAGAAGGCTTGGCTAACCTTGCAGAAGGTAATGACAACAATGCCTCTTCGGTGGGGAGTGTTAGAAAATCTAGAAGAGGAAGAACCATTGTTGTCCCAAGGCGATATGATGACTAAGCTGATTGATGCAGCATTGCTTGTATATATTAAGTTAAGGTGTATATATATCCATCTCATAATTGTAAGGTTAGTGAAAAATTAACTTAATTTAGAGCTAGCATTTTTTAGCTCTTGTGGCATCATTGTTTGGTCACACTGTTGGCATCATTTTGGGGCGCTGCGCGTTCTTTCTACTCGTTTGTGGGATGTCGTACGTACAGGGTGTGGTCTTATAGAGAGCTCTCTTGCAATTCAGTTTGGTTGTTTAGATACAAGATTGTTGCACCGTGCAATAGTCCAGGTTGCGTTGTTGTTGCAAGGTTGAGAAAGAAGACCATAAATAGTACCCTTTTTGTTTACATTAAATTCATGTAACTAAGGTCTAAGGTAGGCCCGCATCGAGTCAGCAACCCTGAGGTTACCCTGAGGTAGGACCTAATAGGATCTCAAATCCGTAAGTTTTAATTTAGCTTAACTTGGGCTTCAGATAGAACTGGCCCTTTAGAATTTGGCCGTTCACGGCTCAGCTGGGATTTTGAACCCAACAAATAAATAAAATAACACCCAGTGGTTGAGTTCTTGGCTGTGAAATGTCTCTGCATTTCTTCTAGTTTATTAATTTCTTCCTTTTTATATGTGGACGTCAAAACTGAGCAGTATTCAAGTTTTGGTATGATCAGTGTTCTCAGCAGGGGAATCATTACTGTCTTGTCCCTCCTTTTGAACGTTCTTAGTACCTGTCCCGCGACTCTTTTTGCTTTGTTTATTGCTATCTGATTTTGTCTCGAATTTGGCATCATCGGTCATTATTACCCCGAAGTCGACTGCTTTCGTGCTTCTCTGAATTTCTTGTCTATCTGGAGCATAATATGCAGTCTAAGTTCCTCATTTCAACCATATCTCAAGAACTGAAATTTTTCGGTGTTAAATGTCATAGTGTTGTCTTCTGACCATTTATATATTTTGTTTGTGTCCTTCTGCAAGGCCTTTGCATCACTGATTTTTCTGCCGATGTTTGTATCGTCCGCAAATGATGTTACTATACTGTTGCTGTTTATTCCACTGTCTATCTGTTAGCATGATAATGAACAGGAGTGGGGCCAGCACTGTACCTTGTGGTACTGAGCTGCGTACTTCTGATTCTGATGAGGATACACCTTGAATTTTGACCACCTGTAGTCGTTTTCTGAGAAAGTTGTAGATCCATTTTCCCTTTGCCTGTTATTCCCACGTGTTTCATTTTATGTGCTATTATACCATGATCGCATTTGTCGAAAGCTTCAGCAAAATCCGAGTATATGACATTATAGTTTTCATTGCCTTCAAGTGCATCTAGGACATTGTTATAATGCTCTATAAGTTGTGAAAGGCATGATCTTCCTGCTCAGAATCCCTGTTGATTTTCGTTGAATCTTTCCAATATCTCCAAAAAGTCATAGATTTTCTCTCTGAATATTCTTTCAAATATTTTGGTGAGGTGGAACGTCAAGGACACTGGTCTATAGTTCTTTGCTTGAGATCTATCCCCGCCTTTATATATAGGGACGATGTTTGCTCTTTTCAAGATGCTCAGTATTTCCCCAGTGTCTAGGGTTCTTCTTCATATCCAGTATAAGGGTGTAGTTATTTCATTTTTACAGTTTTTAATTAATAGTGCGTTCCATTTGTCCGGACCTGCAGCTGAATGTGATTTCATTTGTCCTCTAGCTCTCACTACATCTTCTGAGGTATAATCAAAGTCTGTTATACATTCTCCTTGCAATTTCTCTTTGAAGAATGCATCTATGTCAGGTATCGCTTTGTCACTTTTTGAGGTACTGAAGACCGATTCATACTGGGCTCTCAATGTTTCAGATATTTCTTTTAGATCGTGTTAGCTCATTATTTCCTTTCCTTAAGGGCCTGATAGTAGGGCGCGTTTTTGTTTCATTTTCGCATGGCTGTAGAAGTATTTTGGATTTTTCTTTATTGCTTCTACCGCCTTTTCCTCTTCCCTCTCTGTATGACCCTTTATCAGAGTTTGTATTTCACAATTGATTCTCTCCAGTTTTTCTTGTATTACTTTCCTGGCATCGTTGTCTCCGCAATTAGCTAACTTCGTCGCTACTCTCTTTCTTTTGTGGAAGATTCTTCTCTTTTGCCTCTCTAGCCAGTTCCTTTCCTTTTGGCTGTGGATTCGAAGCATATTTTTCCAAAATTCTCAGCGTCGTTTCTTCCAAGTTGTTAGCATTTCCTCAGTTGTTTTATTCTCGAAAACTGTTTTCCACTCTATTTGGGCCATGTGTGATCTGATTTCTTCCCAATTTATGGTCTTGGAGTTTAAGTTAAAAGCCCTAAATTTGCTTCTTCCTTCCGTATGTGTATTGTCTTTTAAAGTTATCGCCATATTTGTTGATAACTCGATTATATTGTGGTCTGAGATAATAGTTGGAGTTATTTTTATACCGGCAATCAAGTTCGTGTTATTTGTGAATACCAGATCTAGGCAGTTATTTTTCCTGGTATTTTCTGTTATCTCCTGTGTCAGCGTAAACTCGTTTGTGAAACCCATCAGCATTTTTGCTTGCTCCTGGTCCTCTCTTGTGCCCCCCTTATCTTGCTGTATAAATATATTTCTACCCACCTTTTTGTATTTTCTAAATGGGAAGTTAAAATCGCCGCAGAGTAATATATTAGGGGATGAAGAGCTTACGGATTTTATTAGGGTTCTGATATCATCAATGGCATCCGAAAATTTTTCATTTGGAGAGTTTGGAGGTCTATAGATGACTATCAGTACCACGTTTAGTTTCTCTAATTTCACTGCAAGGTGTGAAAAATGCTCTGTATGAATTGGTCCCAATTAATCCACCCCTAATATTTCCAGTCTAACTATAGAGTAGATTAAGTCTAGCCTTGTAGGGGTCAGCCTAGAGATTCTGGAAATGGTCCAGAGCAGCGGGCAGATAAATTGAGGTCCACAGTAGGATTCCTCACCAAATTAGGTTAGGGCAATCTACCTTCACCTTTGTTAAGCTATGAGTTGATGCTAGGTCTTAGGCCACAATGTAGGCCTAATTTGTCTGACCCAGCTTAATTTACGGCGTTTACTTCTAACTGGGTTAAAAACACAATTAGTCACTTACTGAGTGTTATTAGAGAGTCCCTTTTCCGTCCTTTTGCCCCGTTCCTCGTTTTCGTTCACCTTTGTCCTCCTTTTCGCGGGGCTTTTTCCACCAGCGTCCTCTTGGTTTTTTCGGTTGGTTGATCGGTAATGTATATCTATTACCGAGCACGCTCTTGTCACACAGTATATAAATACTAGTGTGGAGAATAACTCTGGTGAGCAACCAATTGGTTTCATCCACCCAGTTATTGACATAAAAGGAATTTAATAATTGTTAGATTAACTACCTACCTACTCAGTGAACCATTTTCGTTACCTCCCAACTACCCACACATCAGTTTTCCATAAAGGGTTTCCACGAAACTGTTGGATTTACATATTGGCGTCTCTGTCATATGCCTCTCATGTATATAAATAGCACAACCACTTTTACGTCTCGCTGTTCTATCCGCTCTTAGTAAGTTGAATCCATCGATATGCAATTCTTTCTTATCGATACAGTGTTTGCAGTTATCGCAGTTTCCTTGGCAGTCTTTAAGATGTGTTTCTGTGAGGCATACGATGTCCACCCTTGTTTCGTCCATAAAACTTTCAGATACGAAACTTTGTTTTGTGAATTATTCGGTTTTATTCCTTGAATATTTGCCAGGACAATGTTTATATTCTTTGTTTTGCATTGCCCCTTGGGAATTTTAAGTTCGTTGTCCTTCGATATCGCGTGTTTTGTAGCCTTGTGGTCCACCGAGCTGGATCCATTCCCACCTACCGATCTTTGTGCGAATGTACTTATAAGCGGGACCCTTTAATAAAATGCCCTTCCGGTGTCGGGAGAACGGGATCTAACCTAGGTGCAAATTTCTTAATGGTCTCTGGATTGTTTCCATCTCGCCTTTTTCATTCGGTTTTCGGTTTATAATTTCTGTATAAAAAAACAATGTAATAATCAATGTAATAATAAATTTATAATTTCTGTAATAAATAATAATGCAATAATAAATGTAATAATTATGTAAAAAATAATAGAATCTGTATGTATAGAAGAAGATAGTTTTAAATTTGTGCGAATGTACTTATAAGAGGGACCCTTTAATAAAATGCCCTTCCGGTGTCGGGAGAACGAGATCTAACCTAGGTGCGAATTTCTTAATGGTCCCTGGACTGTTTTCCCTCTTGTTTCTGGCTCATTCGTTTTTCTGTATCCACCCGAAGAGAATGCCAGTGGGCATCGAAACTGTTGTGGAAATAAATTCTGTCTATTAGAGTGGGTTTTTATTGTCATATTTTGACCTTCACGTAGAAAAGTGAAGTTTTTTGCATTTGTTCGTAAATACATTCTCCTTTCACATAATATTTACATATATTTTCTTCCCCATTTTTACTTGGGGCCTTTGTTTTTGGCGGTTTCAGTATGGTTTCTTTAGTGTCTACTTGTTTTTTCCTATTGTTGCTAATGCTCTTTGTTTGAAAACTTTGGATTTGATTTTGTGCCTGTTTCCTCTGTTGGTGCTTCTTTTATTTCTATTATTTCTGCTTTTTCTGTTCTTTTCCTGTTCGTTTTTCGCAGCTTCCTCTCGTACTATCTTCGTTCCTTTTATTTCTTTTCTCTGTTCGCTATTCATAAACTCTTTTGCCTTTTCCTCATAGTCTCGTTCTGCTTTAAAAACCGTAAACGAGTTTATTTCGATTATGCAGCTTTTGCAGACTACTTGATTCCGTTCACTTGTTTAGCGCCCGTTATAAGAGATTTCTTCGTCGTTCCATTTCAGGCATTGAAATTCGACTAAGGTCTGGCAAAGATCGCAGCGAATCGACTGTGATTCATCTGTTTCTTTTTTACAGTATCCACAGGGTTGTATGAATTGATTTACCATTGCCATGTTTCTAATGGTGTGTAAATGATTGTGCTCGAAATATTAACTCAAAATGGTAATTTATTAAGTGAGGTATTTGACTCAACTTTAAAAATGAGGGAGGGAAAGTTTTTCCGTTAATCCGTTGGGTGGGGGATGGGGAATGTGGCACGCTGTAGGTTCTCACTGATTGGTGCCCTGGAGTGTACCTCGGGGGATAACTGAGGGATATTGCCTTTCGATGGGCAGTTAGATTTCCTCCGAGAGAAAACACTCGGAATAGATTGTATAGATTAAGTTGCTTTAATTTTATTTGCTTTATTTCAACAAACGCCGCTATTTCACAACTTAAATAGGCATACGACTGTGTTTACTGAATATTCACTAAAAAATTGGCACTACTTAAAAAGGATTAACTGCAGGATTTTTATGGTAGTATCACTTTTATTCGGACTTTCCAACGAAACACGTGTAACCATCACACTGGGCAGGAATATATATATATATATATATATATATATATATATATATATACAGTGGTGAGCTGGAGCCGGTTCGCACCGGTTCTCGCGAACCGGTTGTTAAAATTTTGAAGCATTTTAGAACCGGTTGTTAAAAATTGTTACGAAAACAAATATTGTTATAAAATGATCTTAAAACCGAATAATCTTATAAAACGGTGTACAAAATAATCTTGAAGCTATTTTGTAATTACTACCTAATTAGTAGTAACTAATATAATTAAATATTCTTCATATTTTCTTCTTTTCAAATTTATTCTAAATTTATTTTTTTTATTGCTAAGTACGAGTACAACTCCCAATGACATAATGCATTGCCACTTCTGATGGAGAAAGGTAAAAAACTATATACTGTGGCACATCCTTTAAATCAGAACTTTTTATATAGGGAACCGGTTGTTAAGATTTTGGCAGCTCATCACTGTGTGTGTATATATATATATATAATATATACACATATATATATATTATATATACACACACACACACAGGGTGTTTCAGGCAGGGTTGGCAAAAACCCAGCAAAAACCCAACTACCCATCAAAAAACCAGTTGGGTTTTTGCTGGGTTTTTGCCAACCCTGGTTTCAGAAGGAAAGGTCAATACTTCGGGAGGTGATAGTATCGGTCATTGTGAGAAAAAAAGTTCATATGAACATTGAACATGTGTCTAATTCTGAATGGTTACGGAGATAGAGCTGTTTGAATCTGATGCGCGCGCAGCTCTTCCTCCCCCCGCGGTGGTCCCATTCAATGGCCACCAAGGTCTCCAGACCTCTCTCCGTTAGATTATTGTTTGTGAGGGTGGATGAAAAGTCAAGTTTACAAAAGAAAGGTGGATACACGAGACGAATTGCTCGCGCGCATTTTGGATGTTGCTGCCAGCATAAAGGAACGTCAAGATCAACTCAAACGAACAACACGCGATCTTCGCACAGGAGTTGCAAAGTGCATTGAGGTTGACGCTGGGATTTTCGAAAACGTATTGTAAACTGTAACAAATTTGTCATTTCTGTATCTGATACCATTCAAAATGCCAATGTTTAAACATTAAATGTTACAAACAGTAATTGGTTTCTCTTTCTTGATTACCATTAACAATGCGTTTGTATTTGTAGATTCAAACAGCTCTATCTCCGTAACCATTCAGAATTAGACACATGTTCATATGAACTTTTTTCTCACAATGACCGATACTATCACCTCCCGAAGTATTGACCTTTCCTCCTGAAACACCATATATATAACCTTTGGATAACCTTTGGTTAGCTTCCGCCCGAATTGTTCATTCTGACGAAGGTCAAGCTTTTCACTCCACCTTAGACCTACAGTTTAACGTGGAATCCGAACCACGCCCCATCAGCAGCCCAGCGTCTTAACCATAGGCCACCTAGGGTACCCATTTATCTACCAACCACTTTCTTTATTGTGTGGAACGGCTGCCGTCGGGTCTCGAACCCGGGGCCGATGGATTCGTAGTCAGCGACGCTAACCACTACACCACCACCATATATATATATATATATATATATATATATATATATATATATAAATATAAAATGGTTAGGTTCAATTCTTTTACTTCCACAATAATAATTTCGACTGTGCTGTTTGATTTGTTTATCTTCACCTCACATGTGTATGTGTTCATCACGTAGACGCAACACCCTCCTCCTCGTCTTGCAACTTTATTTGCTGTGTATACTGTATGTTGTAGACCAGTATTGCTATTTCAGTATCTTCGATGCAGTTTTCCTAGCCTTTTTGACATTTATGTAAGTGTGTTTCCGTTAGGTGTGATAGCTATGCTGGTTTCCAGAGCTAAATTTTGCAAATATTGTAATTTGCAGCCTGCATGGTCGGTATACAGGCATTGTATATTTGTGTATAATAAATTTATAGGGTTTCTGATCGTGCTCGGTTTTCTTAGATAATGGTCATTTCCTGGTCGATGTTGTCAGTTCCTGTTTGGTGTTATTGGTTGGGCCGCTGCATTGGGAGTACT
>JAJOZX010001971.1:0-267500 GCA_023014485.1 Bathynomus jamesi
GGTGATTCTGGTGGACATTATGAAGAAAAGGACAAACAATCAACTCAGGGCATATATTGCTACCCATACAGAGACTCCTAGAGACGTTATAAAGCGAGTTCGACTGGAGAGAAACTGGAAAACATACTTATTTTTGTACGATAACGCAAGACCACACAACAGTTTACAAACAAGAGAGGCCATCACAAAAATGCACTTACCCCACCCTCCATCCAGCCCGGATCTGGCACCTTCAGACTTCCATTTGTTTGGGCCAATGAAGGATGTTATTTGTGAAAGAAAGTTTCAGAGTGACGATGAGGTTGTTGAGGAGGTTGAAAGGTGGCTCCAGCGGAACCCAGTGGACTTTTACCAGCAAGGAATAAAGGCCCTTGTTTCGAGGTGGAAGAAAGCCGTAGAAAAGGATGGAGACTATGTGGAAAAATAAAAACTTGTGAAAAAGGTATGTAACTACGTGTGTACAAAATTTCTGGAACTTACAAGGAAACTTGGAAAGAAAAAAAAAGTGGGACAAAATATATTGACTGGCCCTCGTATATATATTAAGGATTGTATACAAAGTTTTGTCCGATGAATAAACGCTGATATTCTTGTAATTATGAGGTCTATGGCTACTGAAATTCGGTTGATTTATTTAATATATAATTCTCGTGCTTCGAACACTATGCGTAGGCTATGCGTAGGCTAGGCGCTACATAGCGCCTAGCCTACCCAACCGTCAGCCATCATCATTTTCTCTTCATTCATTTCTCGCTGCATTTATCATTTATTGCTTATTTTTAAGCATGGAATTTGAACGAAGAGACGTACGTAAGCTGATTTATTTCTTCTGGAAACGTGGAATGTCACCTGCAATCATAGCAGCAGAGAAAATTCGGACACTTGGTGCTGAAACAAAAATGAACGTAACATGTCATCGGTGGGTGGCTCAATTCAAGGAAACAATTTCAATGTCGATGATAAACCACGTTGTGGTCGACCATCACTGGATTTGAACACAGGTATACAAAACTTTCTGGATACAGAGAAGTATGCTACGACAAAGAGTATTGCATTAGAACTGGGAGTTTGTCACAGAACAATTCAGCAGCATCTTATTCAGATGGGGAAACGTTATTTATCTAATCGATGGATTCCACATTATTTAACTGTTGAACAAAAGGCAAACGGTGAACGAATATGTTTAGAGTTGTTGGAGAAATATGCTGCAAATGATTTCTTGGGACAATTAATTATAATGGACGAAGTTTGGATCTATTGGGACAATGATGGCAGCTATCACCATATGAGTTGGAGAGGAGATGGTGATATCCCAAATGTGGAAGTTCAACGGACGTTGACCATTCGTAAACATCTGCTCTCGATATACTGGGACTGCAAGGGTGTTCTCCTTTTGGAGGTATTGCCACGTGGACAAACAATAAATGCTGATATTTACTGTCAGCATTTAGATCGCTTGAAGGTAGCAATTCAGCAAAAACGTCGGCGACTAGTTAATGGGGGATACCACCATCTTCACTACCTCCATGATAACGCGAAGCCTCATACAGCTGCTAAAACTGTTCAGAAACTGCGCGATCTCGGTTTTACAGTATTGCCACATCCCCCATATTTACCAGACCTCGCACCGTCTGATTTTACCTTTCTCCCCACTTAAATCTTCAATTCGTGGTAGGAAGTTCTCATCTGCGGAAGAAATTCACGCTGTTCTAGATGCCTGGATTACCGCTAAACCACGGACATTCTTTGCACATGGCATCAGGAAATTGCCAGGAAGATGGCAAAAATGTATTGCAAATAAAGGCGATTATTTTGAACATCTTTCTACCACTGAAGATTAATTATGTTTGGTTTTATTGAATAAATTTTATTTATCGGACAAAACTTTGTATACAATCCGTATATACATGCGCCTCCCTCTGTGGTGTAGTGGTTAGCGTTGCTGACTACGAATCCATCGGCCCCGGGTTCGAGACCCGGTGACGGCAGCGGGCGCACAGCAAAACCCAGCTGTTCATCCTTCCACACAATAAAGAAAGTGTTTGGTAGATAAATGGGTACCCTGGGTGGCCTAGTGGTTAAGACGGTGGGCTGCTGGTGGGGCGTGGTTTGGATTCCAAGTTAAACTGTAGGTCTAAGGTGGAGTGAAAAGCTTGACCGTCGTCAGAATGAACAATTCGGGCGGAAGCTAACCAAATATTATATATAAGTTAAGAACAGGAAAACGAAGAGCTGGTACATGTAATTTTATTAACAACTGTTTCTGAAAGATAGGAACTATCTTCAGTGCTAAAATGTTAAAATGAACAAGTAATTATGATATACGATAAAATGGTTAAATATAATGAAACAATAAGAATATAAGGGGTGCTAAGATATGAACAGTAAACAAATAATTCAAATCTATACAACGTATAGGGTGACCACAAAGTCCCTTTGCATGAAAAACCAGGGCAACATACAGATATGATGTAATGTCATTGCAGAGATACTTTGTGGCAACTCTGTAGTTACGTGTAATGAGATTGTGAAGGTATAACAAATTTATTACTGAATTTATAGGAATTTAGTGGGAGGTTATAAATAAAGGTTGCAGAAAAAAAGGTCTACTAAATTTAACTATGAATGAAAAGAACTTTTATGATAAGTTTTGGTAAATTATAAAGCATGGTTTAAATTATATACTATATTAATTTATCAATTAATTATCTGTCTATCTGAACGTCCAATACCTTAAAGGGTAGCCTACTTAAATTAATACACCTTAACAAATATATGCTATTCTATTTGTAGCCTTGTTAATATACTCGCATATTATATATAGTATATTATATAATATATGTATTATATATATATATATATCTATATATATATATATATATATATATATATATATATAATATATACACAGGGCGTCCCAAAAAAATGTATACACACTTTAACAGCTGATAGCTCAATTGATGTTTCTTTCTTTCCAAGTTAAACCCATTAGAATTAATAATGGCAGTCAGACTAAGCTTTGAACAAAGGAAATTCATTCTAAAATGCTACTGGAAGTGTGAAAACGCAGTTGAAGTGCAAAGACAGTTTAGGAGGGAGTTTCAAACAGATCCATCAACGCGACTTACCATCACTCGAATTAGAGATAAGTTTGAAGCCGATGGAACTGTTCAGAATGTCCACAAGAAGCGTTCCGGAAGACCACGGACATCGACAAGCCCCACAAAGCAAGAAAGAGTACTGGAAACGTATCACCAAAGTCCAAGAAAATCTGTGCGGCAAGCGAGTCGTGAGGTAGGAATTTCAGAATCGTCTGTCCAACGCATTTTGAAGCGCTGTCAATGGAAAAGTTACATTCCAAGATTAGTCCATGCTATTAATGAAGATGATCCGGACCGAAGAGTGGAGTATTGCGAGTGGTACTTGGCACGATGTGGATGTGGATTGGACGAAGGGGTTTCGTAGAATACCCTCCGCGTTCACCAGACCTCACACCACTAGACTTTTTTTTATGGGGATACTTAAAAGACAAAGTCTACGCTATAAAACCTGCAACAGTCGCTGAATTGAGAGCAGCCATTGAACGAGAATGCACACAAATACCAAACGAAATGTTTCGTGATGTTTGCGATTCCATTGCTTCGCGTTATCAGCAGTGCCTGGACCAGAACGGACGTCAGTTTGAAAACAGGCGTTGACAAAACAATTAAATAATGTCTGTAGATTCTATTACATTTTGAAAATGAAATGTATTTTAATAAACACTACTTTATAATTATTTAAAGTGTGTATACATTTTTTTGGGACGCCCTGTATATATATATATATATATATATATATATATATATTACATATATATTATAATTTCCTCAAATTTGCCAGAGCTCATGGTGGGAAAGAAGTTGTTTTAAAGAAAACTGCAGTTTGGTCCACCTGAAGGGAACAATCCGAATGCAGCCACACCAAAATCAATGGAGAGAATATCAGGATAGTGAGCCTGCTATCCATCAGCCCCATCTGGTCCAAGGGATGCAAGAATACCCAAGATTAAATACCATTCCTGCACCCAGATCTTCTGCTGATGTAGCAGGTCCAGGTAAGTACACTGGTGATACTAGTACAGCAAACAACCATGAAACCCCATTGGGGTTTTATCACCTCATGAAACAAATACAAGACATTCAAAGCTCACTTGGGCTCCTTATACAAAAGCAAATGACCCCCCCCAGCAGGAACCTTACAAATGCCCTACATGCGGGAGATGAAACAAATGACATCCAAGGCCTTTACCCAAACTCAAACCATACCAAAGTACCTTACCTAAAGAGCTTAGTGGAAAACACTACTAGCACAGTTATAGCCCTCACAGAAACACACCTGAACCCCATGATCATGCGTAGTGAAATTCAGTGGTGGGCACCGTTAACCAAAAAGTTAACTTCGTTAACCGTTAATCCGTTAATTCGTTAAACATGTAACGGAAGTTACCGATAAACCGTTAACGTTAACTTTTATTATAAAAAAAATGAAAAACACAATATATATAATTTAATTTTCCCTCTTCTTCTCGTTCTCCATTTTGTCCATGAGATGCATGTTGCCCTTCATGAAAATTAGCATATCAAAGTTTTCATCAGACAGGGATGATCTCTTGGCCCTCAGGATGTCCTTGCCCATAGAGAACAAACGCTCCACTGCAGCACTGGAGGGGATGGCTGTGTTGAACTTGATGAACAAGTCCACCAACACTTGCTCACCCAAGAAGGCAGCATCTGTCAGCAAGTCCTTGGAGTTGGTCTCCAGCCAGGTCTTGACCAAGTTCTGGGCCTTGCCCTTGAGTGACCTGTGGCTTCTGCTGCTCTCTTTTGTCTGGATGACAGCACTGAAGAAGTCATCCTCCTCCTCCTCCTCGTTGTTGCTGCCTCCACTGTTGCTGCCCACTTCGTTGGACTGCTGCTTCATGGCCTCCTCGACTGTACCCTCCATGCTTTTCCTCACCCTGGCGACCTTGGTGTTGTCATACTTGTCCAACCAGATGAGGTGAAAACGCTCCCATTGTAAGACATCAATTGACTTAATTTATGTCATCAAAGTGACATGAGAATTGAAATCTTACCTGATCAGTTTTATGGTTCTTGAAATGTATCAAGGAGACTACTAATAAGGCACTCACAGACATATTATAAATATACATGACTTACTTGACAACGATTATTTTTAAATATTCACTAGCACAAACATGTTGCGCAAGAGACAGACTGCAAATGAAACGAATGTAGTTATTTGTTGTAATTGTTACATATATATTATTGAAAGTGCCTTAAAATGCTCGTGATATTTCTTGAAAGAAGTTGAAACATTCAACTCAAATGGCAAATCTTTCCGCCTGATTTTACAGTCGACCATGTTTTGCTCAAACCAATGCCAAATAACTACCATATTTGGTAAGACACAAATTGTGGCGACGGAAACAAATATATCGCCTGATTTTGCACTGCGGAAATGGAAATTCGTTCATCACTATTAACAGTGGCGGATTAATTGCGCACCTGCTCAGCACTGAAAATAATAGAAACTTTTAAACGTTTATTTATGAATTTTTTGGGTTAACGGACTTGAGTTAACGGAAGTTAAATGTAACGGAAGTTAATTAGTCCGATAATGATTTTCAAAGTTAACTTAAAAGTTAAATCGTTAACGAAAAAGTTAACTTCGTTAATTAACGATTAACGGATTAACGGTTTGTGCCCAGCTTTGGTGAAATTGCAATCAAAGGGTATACCACCCATATATGCGACAGAGAAGGCCGTCTAAATGGTGGTGTCCTGATGTACATGCCTGAAAACATTCAAAGTGAACTGCTCATGGCATACTCAAATGGAGCCTGTGAACTCCTAATTATCATGCTCCGTATAAATAAAGAAGACATAATACTAATGAATATCTATAGCCCCCAGATAGCTCCCATCTATTGCTCACCGAAGTTCTGGAAAAAATCAGGCAATGCCCAGCTATCATAGACTCAACAAGAGATTTAATAACTACAGGAAACTTTAATCTCCCAAATTGCACCTGGAACCAATATGGTGGTATGAAATCAGGGACAAAACGATCCAAATCAAAACACCTGGATGAGTTTATGGAAAAACTCCTCCTAGTACAGCATGTTCACTGCCCAACTAGAAAAAATAATATCCTAGATTTACTGCTGACAAACAATGCAACCACAATTGACCACATTGTTATAACACCAACTATACACTCCGACCACAATGTCATGCACATATTCACAAACTTCTCTCTACAAATGTAAGCAAGACCCATGCCAAATGGACTTGCCATACTCTGACCTAAACCTGCACAAGTCAGACTGAACATCAATAAATAACTGTCTGGGAAAAATAAACTGGGAAAATGAATTAAAAAACCTGGAACCAGAAGAATGCTGGAGTAGAATACAATACCTACTATCATCGGCATTATACAAGTACGCACCAAAGAAAAATTATATTGCAAAGAAGCACCTGACAAAAGAACACAGATACAGAAGGACACTTATGAGAAAGAGAACAAAGCTATCTAAACAACTGACAAAGCAATTAAGTGATACAAGACGTAGTAACATCCGGAAACAGATTGATGTTAGAACTAGGCTGACCATATTTCCTTGAGACAAAAACGGGACATTGGGATGGCAAAAAGGGGACGGGGTTATGTAATATTCTGTATTCATGAAAAAGTAAGTACATAAACCGGGACAAAATTGACATTTTTATTAAAACGACGGGACGGCCAGGAAATATAAAACAAACGGTACTGTCCCGTTCAAAACGATACGTATGGTCAGCCTAGTTAGAACTTAAAATAAAGGAGTCAACCATAAGAGAATATTGATAATGAACACAAAGCTATTGGCACTATAAAAGAAAATAGCAAATTCTTCTTTAGCTATGCTGAACAGAAAGCAATTATCAAAACAAGCATTGGACCATTGCTTGCTAAAGATGGACTAACTCTTACATCTAATCTACAGAAAATGGCAAACATTCTACAATCTCAATATGCAGATGCAGATGAGCATTCTCACCTTCAAGCCCATACGGGAACAGCTGCCATCATCGCCACACTCAGAGCCACAGCTGTCCACCTTGGGACTCCAGCACCTCTGATGCTTTGGGCTGATCACTGCAATTTAATGCCCTGATGATGCCTGGACTGACATTCTGGACTTTTCCTTCTTTTTTTAATATAACATGTATTTTTGGGTAGGTGTTTCTTTAATATAATGTGTGTTTTGGGGTCATTGTTTGGGAAAAAAACCCAGGACCCCCAACTTCTGACCTCCGCCAGGCACCCATTCCCATTGAACCCATGTTATAATGATCCTGATTAGAGATTCTTTACTTAGTGATCTGTTTTCCAGGAATGCATTCCAATTGCAAACTGGGGTTTACCTGTATAGTGACAAAGTACACATTGTATGTCTCTACAGGCGTAAACTAAAAGCTACTTTTCTAAGCTAAGTTAGTGTGTGAAACATTAGACTAGTTACTAGTACCAGTTACCCTGAAAGAGCGTGCGTGTGTGTGTGTGTGTGTGTGTGTGTGTGTGTGTACATTCATACCATTAAATGGCATCGTTAACCATAGTTATTCAAATCAGGAGGCTAGGTCTACACACCATTATTCATTAGGAAATGGAACTCAGATACAGTAAAAGCTGTGCAACTGAAACTAATTGGGGATAGGGTAGTCTGAGAAAGGATTCTGTCTTATAGAGGTAAAGTATTGTAAAAAATACTCTATTTGGAAGTGTATAAATCAATAAAGTACTGTATACTAATTGTTTCTAAAAGAACGAAATATATGCAAGTGTACTTGTGAATAATTTAAAGTAAAATGTAATGAAAATGTTACATTACTATTTTTTATTATTTATTTCTTGTTTAGAATCTAGTATAAAGACCCATTTCTTGTGATTGTTCAGTTGTCATCTCTCTCGTATAATGATTTCTTTGTATGGTATTGGTATAATACCTTCAATAATGACCCTGCATTTGTCATATCGTTAATGATAATTTAAGATTAATATATACTTAACTATTAATAATACTTATTTACTTATTTATTACTAATTAATAACTTTTTATTTTTAGTAAGAGCCCAGTAAAGCCTAAAGCTTAAGGGCCAAATTAAATAAAATAAATAGTCTAGCTTCACAATTATTTGTCATTGTAAAACTAATGTATTTATTTTATTATTAAAGGTTATTCAATTCATTTCAATTCAATGCTTTAAGCTGGAGCACCTCTGCAGTAGGGCGGATCGAAAATGAGGTTTTTAAACTTTTTTTCGAAATTCAAATATGGCTAGTGCGGAAAATATGTGGGTGCTATAGATAATGACTGTGCATAAATATTAGTCCTGCGAAATTATATCTTCAGGTGCCACAAAGCCGTCGAAAAAAGTGAAATATAATGATTTTCTTATATTCTGCATTAGTACAATAACTGAAACTTACTTGTTATTATTATATATTAAGTGTTCCAATTACCAAAATAGTTACTGAATTACGCAGCTCTTAGTTTATTTAGATCAATGTTCTTTTGATTAATGATCTAAATAATCCAGAACTCACCACGAGGAGGTGGCTGCGTGTCGAGCTCCACCCATGCCCTCCCAACCACCCATCCTTGCGCATGTTTTTTTTCTATTAACGTTTTATTTAAACTTTATATTCAGCTTTACTTTCGAATGATGGCATTTTTTTACGTGACTGAAGTGTTGATCTTATGAAGCCATCTCGCGCGTTCAATCCAAATACTTTTGATGATGCTTCAGTCACTAATTTTACCATTCTTTCTACTACTTGTGTATGACAAGGGAATTTCTCGAATGGAGGGGTACTCTTGTTTTCTATGAATTCTTCAATCTCATTTTCTGTCAGGTGTCTTGTCACAGGTGGTTCAGTGACAATGCATTTTTGCCAATTAATTAAATCAGTATAATCAGTAGCTTCAAATTGAATAACAGGTACTGTGAAACGCCTCACAACTTTTTCCTTGTTTGTTTGCCTTGCTTTCTTTATTCGCCTCCACGCTAATTCTCTTATGGCGCTGCGGTCATCATGAATCATTGATGCTAGAATATTTTCTGGATTTGCAAAAAATGCATTTCTTTGTATGACAGGGTTTACAATATCCTTTACTTCGTCATTCAGTGTTCTTGTTAGTTCAATAGTTTTGAAAACATGTTTTGAGCCATTGACAAAAGACGTACTTTGCTTAATAGAAAACCACATTGGGATGTAGACCTTCATTATAAAAGAAGCAATGTTCATGAGGTTCTCAGATGGACTTACAGTTGAAACGTATAGACGAAGCAAACGATTTGCTGTAGTCAGCCATCGTGAATGTGCCATTTTGCCTGGACTACGATGAGCAAGATCTTGAGAGCAATATCCCTTTGTTATGGCCTGATGAATATCAATTAGATATTTTTGGTCGGTGCTAAGATCTTCACAGTCTACAGTTGGTTCCTCAGCATCAATCCTTTCAAACTCGACAATAGGAAGACTCTCACAGTTCTCTAATTCCCTGCCAATAGGACCGGTGAATCCGCGGGGGCCAGATGTTTTTCCATCCAGCTTTGCAACTAAATGGCGTAATGGCAATTCATTGGCATGGAGCTGGCACACTAAATGTTGAACTGGCTTCTTCAGCTTCAATTCTATAAGCCTTATAACGCCTCCCTTTTCTCCAGTGTTGACTGCTGCACCATCGCATCCAATGGCAACAAGGTTTTCCAGGTTCATGTCATTATTTCCAATATACTCAAACATTCCTTTACATATTTCTTCAGCTGATCCAGAATTCACAGAATAATGGCCCAAATAATCTGAACCAGGTTCTCTCACTAAAGTGATATGTTCTTCTGTTACCTTCTTCTGATATACTTTGGACTCTTTTTTTTCTTGGAAGAGTGTAGAATCTTTTCGACCATCAAAATAGATTCCTCTGATTGGGACCTGATTTTGATCTTTCATAATTTCTGATCTCTTCTTTTGTCTTTCTCTTCTGATTTTACTCCTATCCACTACTTCAGATGTATTGTCAATAGAAACTTCTCCAATATCTTGCAATACTGCACTAACAATGAATGCTGCAGCTCGATCTGAAACTGCAGTCCTGTCACAAGCAGTAACCACTGAAGGTAGATTTGTAGTTTCCTTTTCTTGAATAATTGTTCTTCAGGTTGTTCGAGCTTTCTCTTCGAGCTAACTGGCTCTGGAAATGTATCGTCTGATATTTCGCCAGATTCACTTTCACTATTTGATGTCGATGATGATAATTCAACATTTGTATCCTGCAATTTCTCCTGTGAAGATTCTTTGGTGAGCCTCACAGCTTCTTTTTGCTTTCTTAGCAACGTAGATGCTTTTTTCTTTGAGAGTGTATATCTACTCTATCAATCAACAGTTTTCTTTCACTCCTTTGATCTAAGAGGAACGTCACTTCTTCCTTTGGAACCGTTTTTTCTTTGGGACAAGAACATTGTGTTAGTACTTTGCACTTGCACGCTGCAATGTCAAAAAGTTTCGTGTGTGCTTCTTTTTTGAACATATCAATCTTTGCTTTGTAAGCTTCAGAATTTTTTCTGCTTTGGTATGGCTTCATAATGACACGATACTTTTCGTGGTAGCTTCTGAACATTGTTTCAATTCGCCTGTCTGACAGAATTGGGACGGAAGCACTTTCCCAAATTGTTTTCAATTTATCAACAACTTGTTCTAATATTTGAGATATTGAAGGATCTTTATTAGTATTCTGTTTCAAATCGTTTCTTACAAACAAGTAATATTTAAAAACTCCTTCGTATGTAGGAAGATTCCTGTGCCACAAATCTTCCCCCATACCAAACATGGGGCACTCAGTTGAGGCCCTGGTTGATTTTGCACAAACTCGAGACATTTTGAAAGTATACAAATCTGAAAAAGAAAGAGCTAATATCAATTATACGTTAATTTCAGTTAATAGTACATGGCAAACTTAGGGCAACACAATACAGAAATGCAAAATATATAAGAAATATAGTATGGAAAACTTATGAGTGGGTAGTTGGGAGGTAACGAAAATGGTTCACTGAGTAGGTAGGTAGTTAATCTAACAATTAATAAATTCCTTTTATGTCAATAACTGGGTGGAAGAAACCAATTGGTTGCTCACCAGAGTTATTCTCCACACTAGTATTTATATACTGTGTGGGAGGAGCGTGCTCGGTAATGGAGATACATTACCGCTAAACCAACCGAGGAATAAACCAAGACAACGCTGGTACAAGAAGCCCCGCGAAGAGGAGAACAAAAAGGGAAGAACGAAAACGAAGAACGGGGCGAGAGGACGTACCAGCAAAGTACGCTCTCGAATGAGACAACCGGAGAAGGGAGAGACTGTAATAACTAAAAGTAAGTGACTAATATGAGTTTTAACACCAAACAGTTAAGAACATTAAATTAAGCTGGGTCAAACAAGTTAGGCCTACATTGTGACCTAAGACCCAGCATCAACTCATAGCTTAACAAAGGTGAAGGTAGATTGCCCTAACCTAATCTTGTGAGGAACCCTACTGTGGACCTCAATTTATCTGCCCGCTCTGGACCATTTCCGGAATCTCTAGGCTGACCCCTCTAGGCTAGACTTGATCTACTCTATAGTTAGACTGGAGATATAAGGGGTGGGTTAATTGTGGACCAATTCATACAGAGCATTTTTCGCATTGGTGGTCCGTGTGTGGGGAATTTACAAACCTTAACCTTACTTAACAAAAATTGCAGAATTAGGCTAAATGGTCTAGCCTAAGCCTAACCTGAGCAAGCCTAATTAGGTCTACAACCTAGGGCCTAACTAGGAAACATTTACATTTAAGGAGTCTCATTCTCTTATAAGCTTAGACCTGAGTGACACATAAGTACTTGGTGGGGATTAAACCAAATTTAAACTTGACTGTTTTGTCTGTTCTCTCTCTTCTCTGGTAATTTCTTCTTGTCCAATATTTCATTACGATCCCCAGTTAAACAACATTAGTGAACAAGCATTTAAAATGCATACAACTCCAAGCATCCAATTCTTCTTTTAAGGAAGAATCACTCAACAGATTTTTTCAACAGGCACATGCATTCCTTGCAATCTGTGTATATATATGTATATATACACTGTACTCTTTACATGTGCCACAAATAGACTCAACCTATCTGAACATAAGCAATGATTGCATGGGTTACTCAAAAGGGTCTTATGGCCTACTTTGGCCATAGCCCAAACACTGAACCTTGGTCTTGTGGCCTACTTTGGCCATAGCCCAAACAACTGAGCCTTGGTCTTATGGCCTACCTTGGCCATGGGCCAAACAATAAAGGTCTTATGGCCTACCTCAGCCATGGGCCAAAACAATGAGCCTTGGTCTTTTGGCCTACCTTGGCCATGGGCCAAACATTAAATGTCTTATGGCCTACCTTGGCCATGGGCTAAACATTTTCTTATGGCCTACCTTGGCCATAGGGAAAACAATTACAAGGGTCTTATGGCCTACCTCAGCCATGGGCCAAAACAATGAGCCTTGGTCTTTTGGCCTACCTTGGCCATGGGCCAAACATTAAATGTCTTATGGCCTACCTTGGCCATGGGCTAACATTTTCTTATGGCCTACCTAGGCCATAGGGAAAACTATTTGGGTTACTCACTCTCCTGGCTGAGATTGAGAACATCATTAACAATAGACCACTCACTTATGTGAGTGACAACATTAATGACCCAGAACCATTAACTCCAAATCATTTGATTCGGGGAGAACAAGTTAGTCTCCTGCCGGACTACAATATAGACTCTTCAGAAGACCCAAACTGGACTCAACGACATGATGAGCTCCAGACTAAGTTACAACATTTAACTAGAGTTAAAGCTCATTTCATTAAACAGTGGAAAACTGAGTACTTGATGGGTCTAAGGGAGAGACATAAACAAATGACTAAGAAGGATTGGTCTGACACAATTAAGGTAGGGGACCTTGTTCTCATACATGACAGTACTCCAAGACAATACTGGCCTCTGGCTAGAGTTTCAGAACTCAGACCAGGGGCAGACGGGGTAACAAGAGTGGTCAAATTAAGGACTTCAACGGGTGACACAACAAGAGACATTTCTCTTTTGTACCCTTTAGAGCCTGGACCCAAACAATGGACTTTGGAGAACCTTCTCCACTGACAGTAACAACTGGAGACACTGAACTTCCAGTAACTATTCCTTTGACAGTAGGAGTGGTAACGCATCCTACTACAACATTAACAGACACAAGACCTCAGCGACAAACAGCATTAAAGGCGCGACTATTTTTACAACAAAAAATAGATGCTGGGGAATTGTAATTTTATCTTCTAACTTTCATTTTTTCTTTTCTTATGGTAAAGACCATAGACAGTTTCATCCTATGGATGTATATATTCTCTTCTAATTAAATGCTACACCTTCTCCATGAGAAGGTGAGGATAGGCACTGTTAATCAGATTAACAGGCATTTACAGTTAAATAGTTAGCTAGTCTACACTCAGACAAAAATTGGTGACAATGACACCAAAATTTTTATCTCCCGGGGCCCCCAGTATATGGAAAACTTATGAGTGGGTAGTTGGGAGGTAACGAAAATGGTTCACTGAGTAGGTAGGTAGTTAATCTAACAATTAATAAATTCCTTTTATGTCAATAACTGGGTGGAAGAAACCAATTGGTTGCTCACCAGAGTTATTCTCCACACTAGTATTTATATACTGTGTGGGAGGAGCGTGCTCGGTAATGGAGATACATTACCGCTAAACCAACCGAGGAATAAACCAAGACAACGCTGGTACAAGAAGCCCCGCGAAGAGGAGAACAAAAAGGGAAGAACGAAAACGAAGAACGGGGCGAGAGGACGTACCAGCAAAGTACGCTCTCGAATGAGACAACCGGAGAAGGGAGAGACTGTAATAACTAAAAGTAAGTGACTAATATGAGTTTTAACACCAAACAGTTAAGAACATTAAATTAAGCTGGGTCAAACAAGTTAGGCCTACATTGTGACCTAAGACCCAGCATCAACTCATAGCTTAACAAAGGTGAAGGTAGATTGCCCTAACCTAATCTTGTGAGGAATCCTACTGTGGACCTCAATTTATCTGCCCGCTCTGGACCATTTCCGGAATCTCTAGGCTGACCCCTCTAGGCTAGACTTGATCTACTCTATAGTTAGACTGGAGATATAAGGGGTGGGTTAATTGTGGACCAATTCATACAGAGCATTTTTCGCATATAGTTTAGACTATCTGAGTAACGCCAACAACAGAACACCCACCTGCTACGAGAGCGACAGCTACACTGAACCGAGGTACTCACGTGACAGCTGAGTGAGCTGACTATAGAAAACTGTTTTTAGAGAATAGAAACTTTTTTTTAAAGGTTGACTGAGCTATTTTTATACAAGTGTGAATAAATTCTTGTCTATTGTGCATCGTGGACTCTTCTGTAATTATTGGTTAAAATCTGCTTTTTTCAATTTTTTTCAATATTGAAGGTCATTGTGGCACCTGAAGATATTAATGTTATGATTTTAAATTTATACCGGCTTATTTCCTCACTACTCCACACATTTTCCACACTAGCCAATTTGAAAATTCGAAAAATGAGTTTTTCACTCCGCCCTACTCTGCAGTAGCTAAGAAAATAAAAACTACAGAGAAGAAAATGACCAAGACAGACTATTATCGGAAGATATACAAATAACCACTAGATATATACAACAGGCAATAGCAGAGCTACCAGGGAGTTCAGCCCCTGGTCCAGGTGGAATTGGAGCCAAGATTCTTAAGGAATGCAAATATACTTTATCTCTGCCTTTAAAAATCCTGTGGAGATCTTCACTAGACACCAGTAGAATACCACCAATCATGAAACAAGCAAATATTACCCCAATCTACAAAGGAGGCAAAAGAAAGGAAGCCAAGAACTATAGACCCATATCCTTGACTTCCCATATTATCAAAATATTTGAGAAAGTCTTGAAAAGCCACACTGTCAATTTTATAGAAAATGAACATCTCTTAAGAAGACTTTCAACATGGCTTCAGACAAAAGAGATCCTGTCTTACTGAACTTATAGATCATTGCAACACAATCCTACAATATTTGGAAGAAAACCACAATGTTGATGTCATCTGTCTAGACTTTGCAAAAGCTTTTGACAAGGTTGACCATGGAATATTATTCCATAAACTAAAACAACTCGGAATTTGTGGAAAAATAGGAAAATGGATCCATGCCTTTCTCGCTGACAGAAAACAAATAACAATTGCAAATGGAGCAAGATCTACAGAAAAGGAAGTGATTAGTGGAGTGCTGCAAGGTACAGTACTGGGACCAATTCTATTCATTATAATGATAAACAATATAAACTAACCTAGGAAGCTCTCTCCTGTCATTCGTGGATGATACCAGAATACTAAGACCAATTACAGAAAAAGAAGACTGTAGAGCTAAAAAAGATCTACAAACTATATATGCATGGGCAGATGCAAACAATATGGCCTTCAATGAAGACAAATTTGAACTAATTAAGTACGGACCAAATAAATTACTAGTTTTTTTTTTTTTAAATGCCTACTTTTTAACTTTTTACTGAATCAAGATAAATCATTAAGTAGGGATGTTTTCTGAATCCTCTTAATGAGAGAAGTCGTTTGGTGTGCCTGCCAATGTCATACGACTAACGGTTTAAAGGTTGTGCCTGTATACAGGTAATACCAATGTGCTAGTATAGTGCCAAATAATGGGAAAAACCACGATCACCTATACTTTTCAAAAAAATGAGTCACCATACCCGGGCGGAATGTATAATGTATATAGGTAATTAGAAAATGCACTATGCCTGTGCCAGGTACCTAACCTATTTCTTTTTTTGCAGATCATAACATTTTGAAGTTCTGTCTGAGTTCCTCATCCTTTGCATGGACAAATCGATGGCAACCATAACTGGAAGAACTCTTGAAGCTACAAATAGAGAGTCATCAAAAGGAAAGGCGAAAATAACATCGCTACCTTCTCTAAGATCGGCCTCGGAAATTTTTTTAGTTGGCCAACCGTCGTCCTCCATCAGTGGTAGCAAATTGCCAACAACACGGCAGGTTTTGCAATACTACTTCAGTGTTATCCAGTACACTGCTAACAGGAAAGACGCATTCAAAGAACAAACTAAACAACGTCTTAAAGTTTTGGAACATGGCCCGCATTAAAACAATCACAAAGCTCAACTGCGAACGGAAGCTAGAGGCATTGTGGAAAGAGTGGCACTTACTCCAAAAGAGCAGAAAACGAGAAACTGACGCCGGAGGAAAACGGCAGAAGTTTTCGGACAGTGTGGACAAGCTGTGGGATATCGGAGCATCTGACGCTGTCGAAGATATAAAGAAGAATCGACTGCTGTCCGACAAGACAAGAAAGAACATTCACTTCTACCTCGATCAACGTGGTCCTCGGGTGGCAACGATGAGCGGGAACGATAAAGTTTTCGCTGTAAAAAGAAAGCTACAGGAAGGAAGAAAACGTCCTCGCCAGGAGCCGCAAACCTCAAAGTGTGCATACGAAACCGGAGATGAGGCCATGGAGAATGATGATACTGGCATGTCAGGAGAGTCGGAGACAGAACTAGCGTTCCCCCTGCCGAAAGAGCCAAGTGTGTCTGTCAATCTTCCTCGCCGCATCCTTAATGCACCTGCTGTCATGGAAGTGGCTGATCGTTTCCGCATGTCCAATAATCAGGTGCGTATTGTGTATAGTATTCATCGATAGCGTCAGTTTTAAAGTGTCCCGTAACCCACATGTATTCTTGACAGTTTCCTTTCCACTTTCCATTCTCTACATAGGTAGTAAGCATTGTGGCTGCTATCACACGTTCGGCGGATCCACCAGCAGACCTCAATCAGTTCAGCATCTCGAAAGAAACGGCTCGCCGGGGAAGAGTGTCACATCGCCGTGAAGTGGCGACGGCTGTGAAGGACTCCTTCACGCCATCGAGGCACACTGTTGTCCACTGGGATGGCAAAATGGTCAAGGTCAGTTGATTAAGTTTTCATAGCTATCAATTTAGTAATGAGATTCATGAAGCATAATGTCAATTAAAAAGAGAACTGAATGTGAACAAAAATAGGTTACTTTACAACCATGAAATTGAAATATATGGCATGTGTTTCAGAACTTCCTTGGAACGGCGGAGCACCGCCAAGCAATTCTCATCTCCGGGGCTCCTCATTGCACAGAAGGAAAGTTGCTGTCAGTCCCAGCTGTTGCTGACGGCACCGGACTGTCGCAGGCGCGGGTAACCATACATGCTCTCGAAGATTGGGGATGTGAGGAGAGCGTCATCGGACTCTGCTTCGACACCACTTCCACCAACACGGGGAGGGTGCAGGGTGCAGTTGTCCGGCTGGAAAACATGCTCGGGCGACCGCTACTCCAGCTGGGATGCCGTCATCACGTCCTAGAGCTTATCGTGGGGGCAGTAGCCGTCACCCTGCTCGGAAGGACTACGGCACCAACTGATCCTTTGTTTCGGCAGTTGAAGAGAAGGTTAGTTCATTTTTTGTGCAAGGTAAAGTTAGGACACACATGATATTCCACTAGTTTATAAAACAGCAAGCCAAACCGGAACTTCAGAGTTTTCTCACACAATTTTCTTGTTTATTATTTTTGAAGATGGGACGAGCTCGATCTCTCGACCTACTGCAAGCTGCAGGTCGAGAATCTGGCGGAGTACGTGGCTAATAGAACTCCGGGACGCGGCGGTCAGCTTCCTGAGCACAGCTTCTGGTTTCGTCAGAGACGATTACCGGGAAATGGCAGAGATCACGCTCCTGGTACTCGGGACACAACCACGCCGTGGCATTCACCTCATGCACCCAGGAGCCTACCACCACGCAAGATGGATGGCTAAAGTTAGTATTTTCAAACAAAAATAATCTAGAGATAAGTTTAAATGTTATTCAAAGATAAACATTTCATTATAACGCAAACAAAGTAATTGGTAACAATAAACCTGTCTTACTTACGATGGTGCCTATTCTGTTTCAGGTCATCTACTACACAAAACTGCTGATGTTCAGTAGGCAGCTGGAGCTCGACGCCGAGCTGGTCGACAAACTGCACAGGATCGTGGTGTTCATCGCTCTTCTGTACGTACCAGCTTGGTTGGCGGCCCCTGTAGCAGCTGATGCGCCGTTGAATGACCTGGTACTATACCAGCGTTTTCTGAGGTATAGGGCAGTGGACCGCGAGGTGGCAGAAGCGTCACTGGCAGTGATGAGGCGGCACTTCTGGTATCTGAGGCCTCAGACCGTCATCTTCGCTCTATGCAGCAACAAGGTGGATGGCACTGTGAAGCAACAGATGGCAGAGAAGCTGTCCCACCTCCCTGTACCCAAAGACTTCACATACGAGAACGTCTCAGTCGACGAGATGACGCTACTCCCCGACCTGATCGACGAGTCCTCCTCCTGGTTCTTATTTGCAGGTCTGAAGATGTATGGGTCTTCGTGGCTCACCCTGCCAACTGATAAGTGGGACGAGAACGAGGACTTTTGTCGTCTGAAGGATGTGATCTCTAATCTCCAGGTCACCAATGACGTCGCTGAAAGAGGAGTCCAACTGATACAAGACTATGCGAACACCGTCACAAAGGACGAGGCACAGCTGCAGGATCTTCTGCAAGTGGTGGAAAAGAACCGGAAAGAGCTCGGCGACTTCAAGAAGTCATCACTCGCCACGATGACATAGCACAGAGGGACAACGTTGCAGCCAGTGACGTGTGATAGTGGTCAATACAATGCAAAAGTGATTGTTTAAGTTATTGTTTCTTTCTTCCTTATTTGTCTGCTATTTGCTGATTTTTTTAAAAAGTATAGGTGATCGTGGTTTTTCCCATTATTTGGCACTATACTAGCACATTGGTATTACCTGTATACAGGCACAACTTTTAAACCGTTAGTCGTATGATATTGGAAGGCACACCAAACGACTTCTCTCATCAAGAGGATTCAGAAAACATCCCTAATTAATGATTTATCTTGATTCAGTAAAAAATTAAAAAGTACGCATTTTTAAAAAAAAAACTTAATTTCAAGGTCGATGCGAGACCCCGAAATATTGATCAATTTTTGTAAAAATGGTACCAATGTGCTAGTATAGTGCCAAATAATGGGAAAAACTACGATAACCTATACTTTAAAAAAAAAATTGAAAAGTGGGCCACCCTAATCTAGGGGTTATATTATCTGAAGATGCAACATTCAACAGGCACATTGACAAAATAATATCATGCAAACAACTAATAGGATATACAAGGTGTCCCAAAAGTCAGTTTATCGCGGAAAATGTTTTCGCCTGATGATTATTCTAAACATTATGACACTTTTTTTTTACAGCAAAAAGCCACCATGTCTTCAGGAACTTAAAGACTACATTTGTGAAGAATTCCAGCTTTTGAGCAATGATAAGGAACTATGTAAAGCAATTTGGCGGTCAACCGTTGAGAGATACAAGATGTGCATCGAACAACATGGACGACATTTTGAACAGTTATTGTAACCAAAACTATTCTTATGTTTTGTAAATATATTTATGAAAAGTTTTTTCTTTGTAGTAAACTCACTTTAGGAGAACATTTTCTTCGGTAAACTGACTTTGGGAGACCCGGTACACCTGATAAGCAACAGGCGAGTAAAACCAAATTAAACTACTGGGATAGGCTCAGAGACCTTGATCTTTATTCCAGAGAGAGGAGGTTCGAAAGATACATCCTGATCTACACTTGGAAAATTCTAGAAGGGCTTTTAGTTGCCCCAAATACCGAACCAATTGTGTCCACCGACAAGAACTGGCAGAATGTGTCAAAAACCACCTCCCACCAAACAGCCTGAAGATTCAAACCCTTCAATATAATATCTCTAGGCAGGGTCCTTGCCTCGGTACCTTAGAGATATAAGTGCAGTCCCAGTAGATACTTTTAAAAAAACATTTGGACATGGTTTTTAGCCAACATACCCGACCAACCCACAATGCCAGGGTATTCCTCTGCCAGACCAGCCCTCACAAATTCAATAGTGGACCAAATCGTATGGCAAGAGCAAGAGGAAAAAAAAGGGTGGCGACTACGTCGGACTTCGTGGGAGCAGCGCACCCTTGAGGCAGAAGCGCTGCTTCAAAGTAAATTCAAGATAAATATATATTTTGTTGGATTAGTTTAGGAAAGGATCTTTGTCTTAACCCTAAAAGGACGACCGCTGCATATTGATAACGTTTCAAATACACGCATTCATAATTTAACCCTATAAACAATTCCGGTGTTAAAGGGTTAGAGTTTCTTTAATGTTAAATATTTAATGTATAAACTCGGAGGGACGATTTCTCCAGTTTTCATTAATATTAAAATTTCTAAGATAAGTATTCCAGCCTAAAATAATGATCGTGATTAATATAGAACGAAAAACTATTGCATAAATGGGACAAAAGTGAAATGCGTAAATATTAAAATAATAATAATAATAATAATGCTTAATTTTTAACGATAAAAATTTCAAGAAAACACGCAGGATGCTGGAATGAAGGAAAGTTCCAAAAATGTTACTCCCTCCTCGCTTTCTTTAAACAATGCTTGGAAATCAGAGTAACAGACGTTCATGATTATCAATGGTAGAGGGTCAGGCTCTTAATTTGAAGGTCCTGGGCTCGAGTCTTGGCTGGGACCTCAAATTTCAACGGCCAAGGTGCTGCTCTGCATGCCTCCTGTGATGAGGTAGTGGTTAGGACCCCGCGAAAAACTCTAGGTCCCCCTCCGTCGCACAACCCTAGCTGTTACGAAGGTCAGACAACCCAAAACTATAGGATGTCCATAAATGATTACCCTGATTAAAGCATGCTATAACTTTTAAATAAACACTCGTATTCAAACAGTTTTAATCATAAGTAGATAAACATACAAGTTTTGATACATAGTTAATGAACTTAAGCTTCCACATGTGCACCCCTAGTGGCACGTAAAATGTCTAAACGGTATTCACACTCACGCCACACATTTTCGTGGGTTAACTGTTGCAATTGCATCCGTAATGCGTTCTCGCAATGTCCTAATATCTGGAACAACTGTTGCATAAACCAAATCTTTAACATGACCCCAGAGAAAGAAATCCAGCGGGGTAATGTCTGGTGATCTTGGGGCCATGGGATTGGCCCGTCCCTGCCAATCCATCGATTTGGAAATGCTGCGTAGAGAGTTTCACGAACAACATGCGCCCAATGAGGGGGTGCCCCATCTTGTTGAAAATGACAGTTGGCTGCCTGTCCTGCAGCTGGGGGATGGCGTAATTGGTGAGCGTATCCAGGTACACAGTTGCGGAAACAGTGTTCTCAGCGAAGAAGGAAAGACCAATTATCTGGTCATGCATTAGTCCACACCAGACAGTGATCTTCGGACTCCCCCGAATATGCTCCCTTACGGCACGTGGGTTTTCCGATCCCCAAATACGCACATTGTGTCTGTTGACTCTACCACTAAGATGAAACGTAGCCTCGTCTGAAAAGCAGACATGTAACAAGAAGTCATTATCCTCGTCAATGCTGTTCAAAATGTCAATAGCGAATTGTTCACGTTTTGGACGATCATCAGGCTTCAGTTCTTGAACAATTTGTACTTTGTAATCGTGTAACTTCAAACGTTTGCGTAATACCTTCTGCACCGTAGACTTCGGTATCTTTAGTTGGCATGAAGCTTGTCTCACCGATTTCCTTGGTGACCGTGTGAAAGCAGTTTAAATGTTTTCCAACGTCCATCGGAAACTGATGGTCTACCACTGCTCTTTCCCTTTTCCAAAAATTTTTTCATCCACGACTTAATTAACTTCACATCAGGTGGATTCTTTCCATACTTCGTTCTGAACCTTCGCTAAACAATGACAGATTTGTTTCTGCAAGCCACACAACACATTGTGCCTTCTCTGTCACAGACGCCATCTTAACTGAACACCTACTACAGCGCTCCTAGCGGCGAATGTGGTAGACGAAACACACCAGCACAGAAACTCTATGCGTGTACGAGATCACCTGTAAAAAAAGATGTAAGATTCGTCATTAAAACATGAGCATACTGTTTTCAGGGTAAACATTTATGGACACCCTGTATTATTATTGAGCGATAGTTATTAGTGAGGTACTTAGTTATTACGACGGAAGAGTTCTTAATCACCATTATTAACGAGATCACTCAGGACCCATATTTCGACCAAATGCGAGACTTAATTGGGAGACGAGAGCCTTAACTTTTTTTTTTTTTTTTGCTGCAATATCTATAACTGTCGTATGAATAACTTCCTCAGTAACGACAACGGTGAATCCACAGGGGATGAGCTGAATAAGAGCCAGTGTACCTAAAATAAACCAAACTCGTTTCATTGCGGCCTTTATTCCGTTGTAATACTAGTAAAACTGCATACTGTTAAACGCAGAATAATATTACAGCTAAAACTTTAAATCGAAACTTCACATACGAAACCTTTTCGTGGATCTCCATTTGTGTATGTCGTTACCATAAAGTTAAAGGAATAAATAGGAATACTCGTGCAATTGCAATTTTGCTATTATGAATATTTTATGGAAAAGAAAGTGGTTTAAGAACTTGCGTTAAGAAAACAACGAACTTATAAAAACATGAATTTATTAAGATACTACTGGGAATCCTTTTTTTTCATTCACAGTAAGCTGAAGACAATAAAGCCTAACAATTTTTTTTATTTTTTACATTTTAAACAGACTAGTAACCTCATTTAGCCAATTAATCATTAAAAAAATTGTAATAGTAAATACTATCTGGTATCTACCCCGCCTCGTTACAGAAAAGTATAAACCAAACATAAATAATGGAAAAAATCAAATTATTATTGCACTCAATGTGACAATAAAGACTTAACACCTTTCTATAAAACTAGTTTACTATGAAGATATGGAACATGACTCGTTAGATTATCGGCACTGGTAATAATGATAATAATAGTTGGCCGACAACAAAATCATGTTTGTCCAAATTCACTTCCCTGAGTACACATTTTAAGTCAAATTTATTCGATATTTAAGGACAAAACATTCTAAAGTGGATTTCTTTCTACAACTAATCATAATTATGATATGAAATGTCATGCACTTTAGTAACCTTTAATAGTGACAAATGAGAAATACAAACTAAGGTCTCAAAGAAGGATTAGAACAGGTAGAAAATCTAGTAGCAAGACTTTATAAATAAAGAGTACACTATGGATAAATATAATCACAGATTAAGTAAAACTGACAAGTTTAATAATTTAATAAACCTATTTACGATATAAAATGAATTAAAAAAACTAGGTTAATGTAATAAATACATATATTCTCAGTAGTTTATTTTCTAAAAAACCATTAAATTAAAAAAAATACCCACCTACAGAAAAGATATCTAAAACGTAATCTCATATAACCTAGAAGCAATTTAGCATTTTTTTTTAAATTTTAGTAAGATATATTCCTCTTTTAAAAAGTTTTTGAATACAATGATTTCAATTCAATGAATCTCTCTTACTTTGATTCTCCTTTCTTTTTATAAAAGTACATCAAACAATACTATTAAGTTTCATTAATATTTCCTATTATCGTATATACATAAGGGTTAATTCTATTCCTTAAATACTGGAGCAGCACTTTCTTACATAGATCACAAACATAACTAAATAATAATCTTTCCAACAACCTTTACATCCATCTAAACTTACTTAAATTACGTCTAATGGTATCAAAACGCGTGTTGAATGGTAGAGATGACGTCACACGCTTCCAAGGTCCAAAACAGTCTGCCTTCGCTTGCCATGACTCTTAGTGACCGGTGAACTACGAGCACCAAATAGATTCCTAACTCTTACTTAACCATTAAATCTTTAATAAGTTTTAAGTTGAAATCCTAAATACTTGTACTCAAGATCTTATGCCCACAAGACTATTACCCCAAGTTTTTAACAAGGGCTGAGGAAAACATACTTTTCTAGTACAAGTTCTTAAATCCAAAGACATAAGTCGTCCTTTAGTGGTATTTGCTTTGAGAGCGAAAAAGCATTCCACTTGACAGAATACAATTACCCAAACTAAATTTGGCTAGTTAATCCTTTTAATACATTCCAATAGAATTAAGTCTATCCATTTTTTCAGGAGAATCATTTCAGATGAAAAGGGATTTTCGTAAAACTAATGAATGCCTAAGACCTCCGTCTCCTAAAACTTCCTCCAACTAAAAGGAGAGAAAAACTAGTTTCACTGAGCAGCTTCTTTTCCGATTTGCGTGAGCGCTCTATAGTAGAGAGAGATGCACGAGGGCAACGCAGACGAAGGAGGCACGGAAGGCCGTTGAGTGAAAGGGCGCGGGATGATCATCATACGTGGTACGCATTATCACAGTCGACTTGATCCAAGACGAGCCCTTCAAAAAAGTCCTAATACTCAGTCCCTCGAGAGGGTAGTTCCGATTGGCCTGGTGTGGGTTGCGTGTCCATGTGATAAAAGTTCTCGGGGGGTAATGAGTGACCCACGAAGGAAGAGACCGACGGTAGAGACCCATCGTACGTAAGAGTCTTTGAATCGGAAGAGCTCGCTACTACCTCATCCCCTAAATTATCAATGTTTCCCTTAGGTGGGCTGAAGGCCAAGTTCTTGGGAATGCAGAGATCGAACTTGGTACCTGTCGAAGAAGAATCTAATAAATAATCAACCTATATCGTGTCAGGGAAGATTTCGATCTTAAATTTAATGTAATTGAAAACAAATCAATGTAGTCGTCCATTTATAAACCCGAACATCCTCTATAATTTTACGAATCAGAAAACAGTCATGACGAGGAAAGAGTAGACCAGCCTCCGAACAAATACTACATTACAAACAGGGCCTACTTTCATCAACTGAAGAAATTAGAATGGTTTGTTAATGTTCCGATATATATCACTCATCAACCCAACAACAAAAGCTTTTCGGCGAATTCACAATCCAAACGCAGTTCACAGACTAAGTCCATAATAGTTTAATAATACATTTGGGTTAGGTTTGGTTAAGGTAGTAATTAGGGTCCTATGGACTCTGTCTCCGAACTGCATCTGGATTCTGGAATTTTACCAATTTCGTAGTTAAAAAAGGTATTCGTTCAATGTAAAAATAAAATTAAAACTAATTTAAAAAAACACTCGCAGAAACCAAAGTCCACCGACGCGAAATCAATACCCAAAATAGCAAAAAATCTATCAGCCTTCGATTTTTCAAAACAATATACGTTCTTCATCATTTATACTCTCACTGAATGTTAAAATTAGAATGGCAAGTTAATATTCAGATACAGTTCACTTTACTCTGATACCAATGAGAAGAATAAGAATACTTAACACACTATTATTCACAAAAGGCGTGAAAACCCCTACATAAAACCCAACATACATTTTGCCTTGACTTTCAGTTAGCTCACAAGCGCAAAAACTTATTTTATTCTCATAAATCTGTTACATTGAGAGATAAAAGAATCTCGAATGCTTTCTCGAGCGATTTTACCTCAATAGCGCCTTACCTTGTCTGTGATAGAAAAGCAAATACGAGGTGGAATATTCTTCGTCTCTGGGTTTCTGCCGTGTGACGCAATCGTCGTTAAAATAGTGCCATTCCCCCGTTACTGGACTCCTAATTAATGCCGTATAGTGCCCCGCTTGAGCCACTGCAGGGGGGGAAAATACCCAATAAAAACGCGAACAGGGAATTGTTTTCTATATACGTTTAACAATGTTTATAAGAGTAAATTTTTTTTCAAATATTTGTTAGTTCTTTTTTTTTCGAAAACATTTTAAAGGAAAAAAGTTTTTTTTAAGCTATTAATAAGACGTTTGAAATGTATATTATTATGATAATAATAATAATAACGGTAACAAGAACTATGTCGGTACGATATCAATATTGACTCCTCTATTTATGGCCTTGTGATGATCCATGTGTACGTGAAGTTTCAGCAATTTATGTTAAGCGATTCAAAAGTTGTGGGCCCGACATGAAAGTGTGACAAACAGACGGAAGCACGGCGCACGCGTGCAATCGTGTGTGTGTGTGTGTGTGTGTGTGTGTGTGTGTGTGTGTGTGTGTGTGTGTGCACACCTTAATTTGTGTATGTAAACAAAACTACTTGCGTAAAAATGCGCATAATATAGTCCATACATTAAAATTAAACAAGCCAAGATTCTTGAAATGAACCAAACTGAATAAACGGCATAATCTCACCACCCATGTGACAGACGCAGCTGTAAAGGTTGTAAAGAAGAGGCGTTTGCTGCTCTCCTGCCACGAAATCCGAGAGATCGAGACCATCGATGGGAAAAAGCACTTTATCATCTACTTTGGTGCTTACTGTTCCATGGAAGAGGAACCTGAAAGTAATTAATTTAATAATAGTAGATATTACTACACGTCGTCTATTTTTTTACAGGAATGGCAACAATGATCTCAGAAAATAAAGTATGAAAAAAATGATTACGTATGGAAGCTGGATTTAGAGAAGCTAATTAAGCGCTATTATACAAAATAATTAATAATTTTAATGAGAAATGTGCACTGCCTTTATAATTAAGTTCCAATAAGGTATATTATTATTTGTATAAAGATCAATCAAATACTTTTAAGTTGTTTTCTTAAACCAAATAATTCATACCGAAGTTGTTTGCCCAAATAAAGAGAAAAATGCTAACTACAGGAGAGATTTACCGAGTGTCATAAGACACTAGATAATTCTAACTTCTAAACGCCTCTCAATCCCCCCCCCCAAATTCAAAGCTAGCCAGCTCTTCAATTACCTTTCCAAATGAATAATGAGGTATGGGGGATACTTCCAAACAGAAATGGTCTTCGTCGCTTGCTGTTTCCGCTCGCATTTAGGGCAGAACCACGACTCGCTATCCTCTAAAGTTTCACTGAAACGTACATTCGAGCCAATTCATTAAGATTTCTAAATCCATCATTTGCTAAAATTTTAATTTTTATTAAGAAATCTATCATTTCATTAGAGAGATATACCATCCGACAAAGGATTAAATGAAACATTAATAAGTGTATTAACCTCTGGGTGAAAGCTCTTAAGCAATCGTAAAGTGTCAGAGGTTCATTCGGTCTCATTGCAGACATTGAGGGGTGATCCTGAAGCCTTCCCAACTCTTCCCTCTGCTCCAAAGAAATACCTTTAAACGTACGCACAGCGTGTCTCCCGCCTGCAGGAGGATCTCTAGGCCGCTTTTGATCGCCTCGCAGCCTCGGCAGTGCGACGAAAACAAGCATCTGGAGCAGTTGTAACCCTTAAAGGGAAAAGTATATGTTGCTTTAAAATTACTAAACTATAAACCAGCGTTTCCCAAACTTTTTTACTGAACGCCCCCGCCCCCCCCCCTTTCAAACTGACGTCAATCCTTCAAGCCTCCTTTATTTCAACCACAAATGACATTCTGGAGTGTAATTTATTGGTACCCAAAACAGTGAAGTAACATTTATTTTTAATGTTTCATTTTTAAAAGAGTACATGACACGTTTTCTAAACAATTTTTACATATTGTACAACAACTGTAGAAATATTTACTACAGCAGTGTTGCCATATGGTGCTGCGTGTTTAAATACTGTAACACCATTCAGTAGTCATGTTGCTAACCTCCTCGCGCCCCCTTTTCAGCAGGTCTCGCGCCCCGCGAGTTTGGGAAACGCTGCTGTAAACAGAATAAATTATAGAATAAAGAGGAAACTGGGTATTTTTCATGAATGGAATCTCTCTCAACTTCTACTCCCTTATGAATTCAACCTTTAAAAGTGATAAGGAAATAATAAGTATACTGTACAATTATTAAAACCGAATTTGGCATAACGGGTTAAATCCGTTACACATTTTCATAACATCAAATTTACCCATTTTCCGAGGCAACATTTCCCATCTAGCGTCCCCTTCAAACTGAAATAAGTTCTTCGCGCCATCCTTATTCCAATTGCAAATGACATTCTCATGGGGGTGTAATTTATTGGTACCATAATCAGTGCGAGGTAGCATTAAAAATGAAGGTTTAATTTATTAATGTATTATAGTAAATAAATGGCATGTTTTTAAAGCAGTTTTTACTATCAAACTTGAATGTATAAAAAAATTATAGAAATATTTACTACAGCAGTTGCCAAATCGTGTTGCGTGTTTAACCTGTTGAGCGTCATTTTTTTCACTTTTATATGCACCAATAGACTATATAACTTGTCGACAACGCTTAAGAGGTTAAATACTGTAAAAAGGATCATTCTTCACGTTGCTGACCTTCTCACACCCACTTTCAGCAGATCTTGCCCCCATCCCCAGTTTGGGAAAGCTGATTTAAGGAAGGCTAAAAATTTTCGCATTTAAAAAACAAACCCTTTTTCATATAACTAATGAATGTTTAAGAGAGGTTCGTGTCCAGAGCTTACTCTTCCGTCGACTAAAAGGAGCGAGAAACGAGTTCCGCCAAGCAGCTTTTTTTCTATGATGTGAGCGAGCGTTCTGGTGGAGATGCGAGAGGGCAAAGAGAGGAGGCAAGGGTGGCCAATGAGCTGCATCTCTCTCTTGTTGTTGTCGTCACTCTCTGTGTCGATGCGGAACACCACCGGAACTCTCAGTATTCTAAAATAAAGGAACTTCCTCAAAACGAGATTTGGTTCTTACCGTGTTTGTATTATCACCACAGGATGATTGGCAAACTATCCATCAGTCAACTCACTGCGGGCATTTACACGCAGAGCATTTTAAGGCAATTTAAATTTACTCACTAGAATGGAAAACATCAAATAAGAACTATGCTCGCTCCGGTATTTGTAACCTTAACCATTGGTGCAAGAACCCCGACACTCGCGATCATAACCTTGGTTTTGCTTCCGCCCGAATTGTTCATTCTGACGAAGGTCAAGCTTGTCACTCCACCTTAGACCTACAGTTTAACGTGGAATCCGAACCACGACCCACCAGCAGCCCAGCATCTTAACCACTAGGCTACCCAAGGTATCCATTTATCTACCAACCAATTTCTTTTGTGTGGAAGGATGAACAGCTGGGTTTTGCTGCGCGCCGCCTGCCGTCACCGGGTCTAGTTCCGGGGCCGATGGGTTCGTAGTCAGCGACGCTAATCACCACCACCGAGGGGCATCATGTATGTGTAAAATTCTATCATTTTATGCAAAGCAGTTCGAAAGTTATGATATAGACTTCCGTTTGATCTTTGCTCTCTACTTGTGACTTTGACCTTTAATTCATGCTCGCAACACCTCATCTTGCGATGATCGATGTGCGAGTGGAGTTTCATGTCATGTTTAGCGGTTCAAATGTTATAGCGTACACGAAAGTGTGACAAACGGACGGACAAATGCAATCTAATATGGCCCTTCCAAATGTATTTGGTCAGGGTGTATACAAGGTGTCCCAAAATCCCCGCCCCATAATGTACAACGTGTTGTTAGCCATATATATATATTATATATTATATATATATATACAGGGTGTTTGAAAACTTTCTGTACAAATTGTAATGGGGGATAGGCAACACCAAGACAAACCCTTTTCGTCTATAAGTGTATGTCCGATGACGTTACCATTCGGCGCGAGAGGGCGCCGCTGCAATTGGCTAAAAGGTGAAGTGGGCTAGACTCGCGCTTGCCGCGGGCATTCTTAAATCGGACGTAGTACGCGTACCATGGAGCGCTTCACGACTGCTGAGATGGCTGACATGCATATGGTGTATGGGGCTGCCAATGGAAACGGAAGAGCTGCTGTGAGGTTGTACCGACAGACGTGTGCCAAATCCCAAACGTTTGCGCATTTGCATCGGCGACTGCGAGAAACTGGAACATTCCATGCAAACATGCATGACACTGGTCGGGAAAGAAACGTGCGCACTCCTGACATGGAAGAAGAAATCCTACGGCGATTTGAGGACAATCCAAGCGCAAGCACGCGAGGTGTTGCACGTATCCTCGGTGTGAACCACGACCTGGTCTGGAGTGTGTTGCACGAGCAGCAGTTACATCCGTTTCATCGTCAGAGTGTCCAGGCATTAAAACCTCGGGATTACCCTCCGTGTGGAATTCGCACGCTGGTTTCTGCAGCAGACAGCGGTGCAGCCTAATTTTCCGGCTTATGTGCTGTTCTCAGATGAGGCCTGTTTCACACGTGAGGGTGTGTTTAACATGCACAATTCTCACGTGTGGGCGCACGCAAATCCACATGCTACACGGGTGCATGCTCATCAAGAACGGTTCGCCGTCAATGTTTGGGCGGGTATCGTCCATGGCAAGTTGATTGGGCCGTACCTGCTGCCTGCCCGACTCGACGGGCGGGTTTATCGGATATTTCTTGAAGAAACGTTGCCGGAACTGCTGGAAGATGTTCCCGTGGCTATTCGTAGACGAATGTGGTTTCAACACGACGGGGCCCCAGCACACTCCAGCAACGATGTGCGGGATTATCTGAACGCCACTTTTGGGGACCGATGGATAGGCCGGGGTGGGCCCGTGGCCTGGCCACCGAGATAGCCCGATTTAATATGCCTCGATTTCTTCCTGTGGGGACACATGAAGAACCTCGTGTACGAGACTCCCATTTACTCAGAAGACCTCGTAGCAAGAATCGCTGTCGCCGCTGGAACTGTTCCCGAAATGTCGGGAATCTTTCGACGCTGTCGGGCATGCATTGATGCTACCGGTCGCAACTTTCACCACCTTCTTTAAATAAACATGCCTTCTTTAAATAAACATGTTACGCGTACTACGTCCGATTTAAGAATGCCCGCGGCAAGCGCGAGTCTAGCCCACTTCACCTTTTAGCCAATTGCAGCGGCGCCCTCTCGCGCCGAATGGTGACGTCAGCGGACATACACTTATAGACGAAAAGGGTTTGTCTTGGTGTTGCCTATCCCCCATTACAATTTGTACAGAAAGTTTTCAAACACCCTGTGTGTGTATATATATATATATATATATATATATATTATATATATATATATATATCCCCGCAAGGGGGTTCTAAGCTCGTGCTCTTGAGTGCTCGTTTGTACGTGCTTGTTCCTGGAGGTTTCACGTGCGCCCTCCCGGCCCTAGCACCCAAGGATGATGGGGCTCGACCCTGCAGTCCTTGGTCTTTTTCCATTTCGACTGTCCCCTCTACCCTTTCTTTTTCCTCTGTCTTTCCTCTCACTTTTTCTTTGTTTTTCCTGCCGAGATATGCCCTTTTAAATAGAGGCGAATCGGTTCTTCCCGAACTTTAAAAAAAAAATATATATATATATATATGAGGGGCGACAAGCTTGACCTTTGCGAAATGAGAGATCATCGCGCGGAACCTTTGTAAGGTTGTAATATACAGGGGTTAGACAAAATAATATGAACACCCGCCGATTTCACCGGTTATCTTTACGGACTGCTCAGACACACAGTAAACGGTCAAATGACTGGCAAACCTATTTAAATGCGTAACAGTGTGTATACGTCATGTTATAACCCTCACGTTGTTTTTACAGATCTGAGTGAATTATGAATTAGCAGTTATGAAAGACCTGTCAGACTTCCAGAGGGCAAATTGTCGGAGCGCGGATGGCTGGTGCATCGGTGACGAAAACCGCTCAGATGTTCAATGTATCCAGAGGAACTGCCTCTATGGTCATATCTGCATACCAAAACCATGGAAAGACAAGCACCGACAAATGCAATAGTGGAGGCAAGAAGAAGCTGTGTGATCGAGACCGCCGGGTGCTAAAGCGCATTGTGACAAAGAACCATAAGACCACAGCTCCAAAAGTGACTGCAGAGCTTAACCAGCATCTTGCAAGCCCGGTATCGACCAGAACTGCACGTCGCGAGCTCCATGGAGCTGGATACCATGGGAGGGCTGCAATTGCCAAACCCTTCCTTTCGCACATCAACATTGAGCGGCGCAGAAAATGGTGTAATGACCATAAGAATTGGTCAATGGACCGGTGGAAGAATGTAGTCTACTCCGACGAATCCTCCTTTACGCTATTTCCATGTTCCGGTCGAGTTTACGTCTGGAGACAGCCTAAAGATGCTTATGACCCCGACTGCCTGACCCCAACCGTTAAGCATGGAGGCGGATCTGTGATGGTTTGGGCAGCAATATCGTGGAATACTCTTGGCCCAGCTGTAGTACTGCATGGTAGGGTTAACGCCCAGGTCTATCTGTCAATATTGGCTGACCAGGTCCATCCCATGGTCCAAACGCTGTTTCCCAATAGCGGCGCCGTCTTCCAGGATGATAATGCACCAATCCACACCGCTGGGGTCGTTAAAAACTGGTTTGAAGAGCATGTTAGTGAAGTAGAACGCTTGGATTGGCCTCCACAATCCCCGGATCTTAACATTATCGACCATCTGTGGTGTCAGTTGGAGCAGCAGATCAGAAGCCGATTCCCACCGCCGGCGTCTTTGGAGGAACTGGAGCAGGGTTTGCTCGAAGAATGGCTCAGGATTCCTCTAGCCACTGTCCAAAAGCTGTATGAATCAATTCCCCGACGCATTGCAGCTGTTATTGCCGTTAAAGGAGGACCAACTCCATATTAAGAATAAAAACCGCCATTTATCAAGGTGTTCATATTATTTTGTCTAACCCCCCGTGTGTATATATATATATATGAAAGTATAAGAAATCAAAACTGCAAGTAATGATTCTGAATAAAATTATTATTAAATAAGAGCTACATCGTAACCAATGTCATAACACCGCTTCCCGTTGATCAGCGAAGTTAAGCGACATTGGGTCGGATAGTAGTTGGATGGGAGACCGTCCTCCGCGTCCAGACTATGTAGCGACCAGTGATTCGGATCCCACGTAAAGCCGTAGGTCCCCTCTGTCATATGACCTTAGATGTTGCGAAGGAGGTTAAACAACCGTATCATTGCATTATTATTAAGAGTATTTATTTCTTCTCAACGTAAAGGAGACATTAATAACTTATAAAATATAATTGTTATAAAAAGGGTTCGAACGCTGTTCGGGTCTTAAGTCGTCACGTGAGAAGTACCTTTACCGATAAGAATTACGGCAATGCCCAAGTAACTAGACTTCACACACCTTAGGCTCTCTCATACGAGGGTATTAATTTTAAACTTCTTGAAGTGGATAAAAGAGCGAAACGTAAAACGCTAATCTATCGTGGTTTTAAGTTATCAAACGGAAAAGAGTCCTCGTACCTGGCCTTCGGTTTCTCAGCTTTCCTTTTAGCTACGGGAATCAGATCAGAAGGACTAAGATGAGTATGACAAACGGGACACGGGAGAGACTTTCCACCATGGTGTTTACACGACATCTAACCGCGATACAAAAATAAAAAAAATAAATAAAAAATAAATATTCCAAGTTTATGAGTAACCAAGGTTCTTCATTTGTAACTTTATGAATGCGGCAATATTCAACTAAATAAATAACTTATGAGTTAAGTCTACCTATTATAAAAATGATTATCCTTTCTTCGCATGATGACCAACCATACAATTATTACTACCATATAAGCTTGGTTACATTTAGAAAGAGATTCGTAACAAAGAAATTTGACATGTAGCTCAAGCCTTTGAAATGTTCTTTAAGATTTTCGTTAAAATCATTTCAGTACAAACCTCGATACAGTTATCGCAAAGGACGCAATCTTCGCAACTCTCGTGCGTTTTTAAATCAGTCTGACACAACTCCTCTAGACAAATATTGCACGCCTGCCACTGGGCATCTATTGGGGCACTAGTGTTACTAGAAGACTCACCGGTGAACACTGACTCCTCTTTAAACTCTGCCTCAGGAACCTTTAAAAATCAAAAGTTATATAAATTGAGAACACAGTCGTGTTTGAGGAAATAAAACATTAAAAAGGAAAAACAATATCAAATCATCGACATTACAATACAATAAAAATCCACCGAAAAGCCCACAATTCACTAAAGTACTTCTTATCGCACATGACTGTTACATGTCACAATCTACTATTCATTTTTTAATAACAAAGACTAATAAATGTTCAAAGGTACTACTACCAAGGTCTTCAAAAATATTTATCATGCATTAATTCTGGAAAACACGATTGACACCACAATACTCCCAACGCAAGATCTGACAGAATCTTGCATTAAATATTGATAATATTTATATATTAAACATTTTCAACCCCGTATCCGCAGACCCACCTTGCAGTCAGAAACTTTATTGCTGTCGAGGGTTTCATCAACTTCCTGTGGTGGAGGAGGGGCCAGTTCGAATGCATAAATACTTCGCATGGAGAGGTTTAAAAATTTTGTTAAGTAGCTTTCTTCCTGCAGTAAAAAGTAGGCCTTAGGTTAACAATGCATTTTAGCTTTGTGCCTTGCTTCAGTTTACATAATACTTCAAAGTTGTAAATCTGTTTCCCATAAAGCCAGTCAATTAGTTTTGGCAAATGCAAAAGCTTAAAATTAATTTCAAACTCTACCTCAACTTCTTAGGCACTTCTCCAAATATACTTTGCAAGACAATTATATTTCATTAACAGACTTTAGTTCACAATTTTTGTGGCTTAGACCTTGGCTAGGTCAAATGATCCCTAAGCTTAGCAACATTACGTTCATGTCAAGAATCTCGTTCACATAGTAAGGCAACATTTTCTCCCCTCGATACTTGACATTCTACTTGAACTAAAACAAGATAGGGGGATGCAGGAGTTCAAAAAGTGAAACTCAATATAACAAATATTTTTAATCAAATATACTATAAATAACCCTCAACCCTGCTTAAAATAAAAATAAAAATAATTTCTTCAATGTATATCTTGCTGGTAAGGAGAGTAAACTTCATCCATAATCAATTCTGATACATCAAACAATTTTCATATTTCAAAAGCCATTTTTGTTTCTACTGGGTGTATATAAAGTAATGCAAGGAGAGACAAATCCGATTTGAATTATATTAACGCCAGTGAACATAGACGAATAATATTTATTACATTTACTTTATAACAACTGTATATTCGATAGTAAGGTTTATAAGGTGTTGAAAATGTCCCCCATCGACCTTTATACAGCTCTTGCACCGCTATCACATTCAAATAAAATTTCTCTTCACTTGTGTACTTTATACACACCCTGTATTATGAAAGCAAATCAAATTGGCATTGAATGTAGCTGGCTCTGCAATTTATTACAAATCAAGTTAATAGATTAACTTTGAATTTTCATCTATTAAGGTGAAATCATATCCAATTATTGATCTAGAGAGAGAATCTCTCTTAATCATGGTCAGCCCTAGTAATTACCAACAACATACACTAAAATTACTTTTAAGACATGTAATTTTCAAAACAAAATAAAGTTAAGAACTAACAAAATGAAAGTAACTGAACCTTCTTAGAAGCCTTAACCAACATACCACAGTTCTTGCAATATGGTTGTCAAACACTTCGGCTATTATAACTGCTTTGTCCATTGGTCCCAATAACTTATGTAAGGCAGACTTTAACTCCTGGACAGTGGACACTTTGAATAAGGTAATCAGGTATCGCGTCGCAATGGAACCGTCGTAGGATACATAAATAACGGCTGAAATAAATACCAAAATAGAATATCTTGAATCCTCATTTCGTGTAGTTTAAAAAGTTTTTGGTTAAATATAATTTTATTTTTTCGTGTATAACTTTACTTCTAACGACACAAATGAAACAAGCTTCAGCTTCTATAGATTTTAGCGGCACAAAATTCGGGTCCAGAAACGTAAAATCCCTGGCGTTTTCCCGATATTTCTGATTTCCAGATAGGCTGGCAGGTTTAGAATTTCTATAAATTTTCGTAATAATAATAATAATAATAATAATAATAATAATAATCCACTGCCAGTGCTGGAATTGAGAAAGAATAAAATAGTTAATGAAAGCTTTCTTACGTATTTGAATTTCATTGGCGTGAGGCAGAGGAACTGATAATGTACCAAAGGGATCAAATTTGATTGAAGTATGACCACACACAGAACATACAAGCTGAAAGTTAAAAGCAAAATACTTTAATAATTAACAATATTTACAAATGTGAGTAAAATTCCATTCTTGTTCAAAGAACATACAGCATAATAAGTAAAACAGAGGATGTGAAAGCCCCATAAGACTTTGTTAGTCTGGAAATCAAGTGAACTGGAGGTCGTGTTAAGGCAATATAAAACGCCGCTTTTTTAATTTCACGTGCCTTTCTTCTATTTACACCCGTATCCTGATGCAGAGAAACGTTAAGACTCCTATTTGAAGTCTTAAAAAAATAAAGCTTTCAGAAAATATGATATTCAGTCATTCAACTATTAAACAGTAGTTACACGAGTCTGCCGCCTGCTGTCCGTATAATCGGCAGAAATATTATGTAAAATATACACGGTTTGATAAGGATAATTTTTAAATACGAAAATTCAAGCCGAAATCAATGAATATGCAATAGTTTAAAAAATTTTGGCATTAGCGAAGATTTAAAGAAAAAAAATCTCTCGGGCACACTTACAGAACTCTTGAATTGTCCATAAAATGTGTCAACAACCGCGCTCTTACTATCCCCAACAAAGACCTTCCAGCTCTCTTCTGCCATTCTCTGCTCTTCAGAAGACACGGATGAACTTGAAACAGTCCCTCTGCCGCGGTCATGGATCGAAGACGACGTGGATGGAAGTCCTTCGGACATGCGATCATAGTAATCCGTTTGACTCTTTTCCATCTCGTACTGGACATTCTTCTCTTCCAATCTGATTCTCTTGTTAAGCGCTACGACTGAGTTTCTCCCGGTAGAAGGAATGGTTTTGTTGGATGTCTGCTTTGAGGAACTGATAAGAGAGGAGGAATCTAGTTGGGAGTTGTCCATTTTATCCACAAGAAGGTTCACTTCCTTCACGCGTTTCAATCCACCTCTGCTTAAATTGTCTACGCTATTTTTAAGTTTTTTGGATTCCACTTTGGCGTATTTCTCAGAGTCATACAGGAATTCATTATTGGAGACATTGTCCTTCGCTAAAACGTTCACATTGGATGTCTTAGTTTCTTTCATGATGTCCTCCAACTTCACCATCGACAAATGACTACCGCCGCACGTACTGCTCCTCATCTCCGCAGAGAGCTGATTCTTTTCTAGACTGGAGGCGGAATGAGGGTGCCAGGGAAGGCGAGGACCTTGGGATTCATCCCCAGTAGGCTTGATGGGATTATGGGTGTATGTGGAGGAAGAGGGACTATCACAGATGGGGTCTGGAAGGCAGTGAGGGAGGGGAATGCTGGGGGCAGCCTCAACTACGGACATATCACAGTCGCTGGTGCTGGAGAGGTGATTGTACCTGCGCACTGCCGCCACTCCAGCACTGCTGATGCCACTCCCACTCGCTACTCCGTCGCCTGAGTCAGACATGTCTGAGGTGACGCTCTCTGCATCATGGCAGCTGAAAAAAATGTGGAGGTGGGGGCTTCATTCAGCCTTTTAACTTCTAGAAATACACAAAACAATTAACGAAAGCTATACGTCTACGTTTTTAAATACAAATTTTTAAAAAAGTGATAAAAGGGTCAAACACTGACTAACCTCACGGTTCCAGATACTGAAATATCATCAGAAGAGGTATTTATTCTAGTGACTCGATTTAAAGTCTTAACTTCTTCTGGAATTGGTTGCAATCTAAGACTAATGAGGTGGGCATCAACGGAACTACTGGAAACGCTGCTTTTGGGTGATGCAGCGCCACTGTCTAGGCCAACAGGGTCCTGCAATAAACAAACACAGTAACAATCAGTGCCATCCTAAATTTCCACCTCCACTGAAATCCTTGCTATGCGGAAGGGCAATCTTGATGCATTGTGTAGTACAGATGTGTAGTACAGATCATTATGTATGAGCAATGATGCATAGACTCATGCATTTGAAGGTTAAAACTGCATTTAACAGTTAACTTAGCACTGACATCAAACGGCTGAAATACTTATTACAAAGCAAATTTACTCACTTTTTCATATGTACTTTCTCCAAATCCAAAATAAATCATATACTCATACACTTTTTTTTTTTAATCTGCTATCTTGCTGCAAACACTTAATCCACACATCTTCTACCTTCCCTAAACAGCCTTGTTCTTCTCCAGCCAAAGGATCCAAAATATTTCTTCAGTCAACTTAACATCTCCCGCATGCCTTTCCAGTTATACTTAAGCTAGTAACCCTACGGATTTTACACTCTCTATGTTCACTTTTTTATATAATGCCTAAAAATTTACGAGCTTCTAAAGCTCCTTCCTTTCAGCGCTGAATACCCTAATAAAGCTTCCGAGAGGTAGTATAACCATTGCACTTTTATAATTTAGAGTACGAGATTGATTTAATAGATGGATAAGTAAGAAAAAATACCCATCAGAATATAAGGAGAGAACCTGCTGATGCACTTACCTCCTGAGTATCACTTCTAATTTCAAAGGAAGGCTGCTTCATATTGCTTGGGGAGAGAGGGGAAGGAGGGCACTGTGGAGACTGGGGAGGAGATGGCGAGAGAGAGCCCCTGCTACCTCTACTTCCCCCCATGTGACTGCTACTCCTGCTGCTGATGCTACTAGTGCAACTGGGATGACCGATACTGCTGGCACTCAGACTCTTCTCAGCACTGCTGTGGACCATAGAGTCTTCGATGCAGAGACACTCCTCTCCTCCTAATGGCATCTGTTTCCTTAATGCCTCTAACAGGAGTGTCATAAACTCTTGACAGTCATGCTACAACAAAATTTTGACTCAGGAATAAACAACTACACATACATACAGTACAATCCAGATTTAACGTAAAAGGACAAGGAAGCAATAAACTGGGTCTAAATGACTCTCGCTACTAAAGGTTTACCTGTCTGTAATCCCTGAAATCCCTCCAATGAGTGCCAAAGGCCTCTTTGAATTCTGATGGTCTCAAAGAAGAATACTTTCCACTCCATATCTTGTGAGTGAGTTGAGAGAAGCATCCAGCCAGAGACCTTTTTGCTTCTTCACTTTCCAAGTGATGGTTGAAGAAATACTAAAAGGAAAATGGGGTCTTTATACAAGCCATGTCAGTGTACTTGAAAATACTGAAGTACGGCCTAGCAAAAATTATTTTTGCTGCAACTTCTGGCTGGTAATTAAATTTTTTATTTTAGACATTTATAGGCTAGAAGCCTACATAAAAATTCAATATTATGTAAAATGGTAGTGCCTTCTTTGAAAGTAAAAACACATTTTTTTAAAAACTACTACATTCATAAAATGAACTATTAAAAAAAATCACCTGTGCGATGGGAGGTGTGTTGACGAGGCACTGAAGACCAGCTGCCATGAAACATGTATTGCCCAAGTTGCGAAGACCACAAAGCCCACTGGTTGCAGTGTCATCTAAAAGATTTTAAATTTAATGCAAGAAATATTTGTATCAGATCATCCCATAAGTAATGTTGTGTTGTGTGTTTTTACCTTTATTTCCAAATGAAAATAAAAATACATTAATTAATATATTTTCCTTCATTTTCTATGACTCTCTGCCACCTCTCTGCAAGCATTTCAATTCCATGTCAATAAAATTTCTTCAGTTTAGAAGCACAAAACTCAGAGAGGGCAATGTTGATAGCCTCAAAACTTTCAACTTCTTTCACGTCGAGATAGTTTTGAAGACTTCTGGATAGGTCGTAATCTGATGGTGCAAGGTCTGGTGAATACGGAGGATGTGGATTTTTTCCCAATCAAGCTGTTCAACTTTGGCAGTGGTGATTCAAGCAGTATGAGGACGTGCATTGTCCTGTTGAAACACACCACTCTTACGATTGGCCAAAGGACGACGTTTTCTTTGCAATGCAGCACTCAATCTTTGAAGTTGCTGACAGAAGACTTCAGCTGTAATGGTTTGATTGGGCTGCAACAGTTCAAAATAAACCACTCCTTGAATATCCCACCAAACACACAGCAAAACCTTCCTGGGGTGCAGCAGATTCCCCAGCACCAACCCACTGCTGATGACGCTTAACATTGTGATAAAGCACCCATTTTTCATCCCGAGTAATGAGTCAATTCGGAAACAGTGCTTGAAGTTACCGAGAATGCAATGAAGAGCAAATGTTCACACGATCTCTACAGTTGTCTGGTGACAATGTATGGGAAACCCACTTCCCAAGTTTTGACACTTTTCTCAGTCGTTGCAGGTGGCGAACTGTGGAATCGGTCGAATTTAGTCACTGGATTTTCTTCAAGTGTAGCTATCAGAGGTGGTCATCATTGAATTCAACAGGTGGGCCCAAGCGCGCTTCATTAGTTAAACTATAGTCACCAGACCTAAACTTCTGGAACCATCATTGACATTTCCTTACATTTAAAGCTTCCTCCCCATAAATATCCCAAATATTTTTTGTGGCTGCAATCGCGTTATTTCCTTTTCTACTCGTAAAGCATTATATGCTTAATGTGTTCCTATGACACCTCCATCTTATCCATAAGGGTGAAATAAACGAAGGTTGTTAACCCCTTAACTGCGGAGCGCACATATTTGTGCGCTCGGTCATCAACGAGGTATTGCGGAACACACACATATGTGCGCCATGAATTTATCGTGAATAACAGCCTGCGGAAAGCACAAATATGTGTGCTCGTCTATGATTCGTTGATTTTGTTTTAACTCATGACGTCAGTCACACTCTGATTGGTTAAAAAATATGAGTACATAAATTAGAACTGTTGTATTTCAGTTATTGCCAGAAATTGCGTGCGTGAAGTTTTTTTTTTGCCTCCCTTATTTGTGACAATGGCAAAATGTAAACCTCAAAGTGATAGTGATTTGCGATTGTTATTACAACAAGATCTACAGATCTACAGAAGCTAAGGCTAACAAAGACCCTAAGATCCACTCTAAGGCTAGCCCGAGAGAAAGGAGAGAGTAGGGGGTTAAGAGAAGAGAAGAGAATAAGGGGTTAAGTAAGGAGCAACACCTATCACTCGTGGGTTAACATTCATTCAGAAAAAGAGGAAAAGTGTCTCACCATCATCATCCGCCGGCCACTGCCGACAAGTCAGAAAAATAGTCGGAGAGAATAGGAGAGGGGTGAAAGATGAAAAGAAGTAAAATAAGAACGCTTACAAACCATGCAAACACAGTCTTAACTCACTGTCATACCATGCAAACTACAAACATGCAAGAAAAGAGTTAGAGACATGCAAAGTAAGGAGGATAAGAAAAAAAAAAAAAAAAAGTAGGTAAAGTTAAACAAAAAGTGGGTTAGTTTACGCTATGAGCTACATCTACATTCGTGTTAGTCTAATTTTTTTTTTTTTTTTTTTTTTTTTTTGCTGGCATCACACGCTGGCATGTCACAAGCTGGCATTCATCGTCAACAGACTCATCCCCGAGCACCACCACCAGAGCTTCTGTTACTAACTTTGTTATTTAAATTAAACAACGCTAATACCTTTAAAATGTCTGTCAAGACGGTTCCTAAACATATTAACGCTGGTAGAATGAACGACTGACGCGGGAAGATTATTCCATTTATCAATTACTTTAAACGTAAAGAAGTTGAGTTTATGATGATGATGATGATGATGATCTACAGATCTACAGAAGCTAAGGCTAACAAAGACTGAAGCTAAGGCTAACAAAGACTAGAAGCTAAGGCTAACAAAGACAGAAGCTAAGGCTAACAAAGACGACGATGATGATCTACAGATCTAAAGACCCTAAGATCCACTCTAAGGCTAGCCCGAGAGAAAGGAAAGAGTAGGGGGTTAAGAGAAGAGAAGAGAATAAGGGGTTAAGTAAGGAGCAACACCTATCACTCGTGGGTTAACATTCATTCAGAAAAAGAGGAAAAGTGTCTCACCATCATCATCCGCCGGCCACTGCCGACAAGTCAGAAAAATAGTCGGAGAGAATAGGAGAGGGGTGAAAGATGAAAAGAAGTAAAATAAGAACGCTTACAAACCATGCAAACACAGTCTTAACTCACTGTCATACCATGCAAACTACAAACATGCAAGAAAAGAGTTAGAGACATGCAAAGTAAGGAGGATAAGAAAAAAAAAAGTAGGTAAAGTTAAACAAAAAGTGGGTTAGTTTACGCTATGAGCTACATCTACATTCGTGTTAGTCTAATTTTTTTTTTTTTTTTTTTTTTTGCTGGCATCACACGCTGGCATGTCACAAGCTGGCATTCATCGTCACAGACTCACCCCCGAGCACCACCACCAGAGCTTCTGTTACTAACTTTGTTGTTATTTAAATTAAACAACGTTAATACCTTTAAAATGTCTGTCAAGACGTTCTTAAACATATTAACGCTGGTAGAATGAACGACTGACGCGGGAAGATTATTCCATTTATCAATTACTTTAAACGTAAAGAAGTTTTTAGCGATATTAGTGATGAAACGTCTGCCACGCAACTTGAATCCGTTATTGCGAGTATTACTATTATCGAAAGTGAACAATTTGTCAAAATTTACGTTATCGATGTTATTAACGATTTGAAAACTTCAATAAGCTCCCCCCTTAATCTCCTAGTTTCGAGTGAATACAAGTCTAACTCTTTAATCCTATCTTCATAAGGCTTGTTGCGCAATGACGGAATAAGTTTCGTGGCACGACGCTGAACCCTTTCTAACCTATCAATATCCTCACGCAAGTACGGGCACCAAACTGAACTGCATATTCCAAATGAGGCCTGACTAGGGACTTGTAAAGGGGCAATATGATATCCTTCGACTTAAATTCGAAATTACGCGCTATGAAGCCTAACATCCTATTCGCTTTTGCGCAAGACTCCAGGCACTGGTTCCTAACCTTTAAATCTTTAGTTACGCGTACGCCTAAATCTACTTCCTCGTCAACGCTCGCTAACTCCCTATCATCCATCGTGTACGCGTAATTATTGTTGCGAGAACCTATATGCAAAACTTTACATTTATCTACGTTAAATTGCATCTGCCACTTATCCGTCCACTCCATAATCCTATTACATCGTCTTGGATCCTATTTCTATCGTCCTCGTTAACAACCTTACCGCCTATTTTAGTATCGTCCGCGAATTTTGAAACGTTACTGTCAATCCTACATCTAGTCGTTAATGTAATATGATCTACAGATCTACCGAAGCTAAGGCTAACAAGACCCTAAGATCCACTCTAAGGTTAGCCCGAGAGAAAGGAAAGAGTAGCGGGTTAAGAAAGAGAAAAGAGAATAAGGGGTTAAGTAAGAGCAACACCTATCACTCATGGGTTAACATTCATTCAGAAAAAGAGGAAAAGTGTCTCACCATCATCATCCGCCGGCCCACTGCCGACAAGTCAGAAAAATAGTCGGAGAGAATAGGAGAGGGGTGAAAGATGAAAAGAAGTAAAATAAGAACGCTTACAAACCATGCAAAACACAGTCTTAACTCACTGTCATACCATGCAAACTACAAACATGCAAGAAGAGAGTTAGACATGCAAGGTAAGGAAAAAAAAAAAAAGTAGGTAAAGTTAAACAAAAAGTGGGTTAGTTTACGCTATGAGCTACATCTACATTCGTGTTAGTCTAATTTTTTTTTTTTTTTTTTTTTTTTTTTATTGCTGGCATCACACGCTGGCATGTCACAAGCTGGCATTCATCGTCAACAGACTCATCCTCGAGCACCACCACCAGAGCTCCTGTTGTTAACTTCTTTTTTAACTCTAAACAACGTTAATATTTTTAAAATGTCTGTCAAGACGGTTCTTAAACACATTAACGCTGATGATTATAGTTTGCGTCTTTCTGATACAGATAGTGGTGATGATGATGATGATTTCAATTCCGATACTGAATCTAATTCTGATCAGAGTGAATCTGAGGATACAGCCAATTCAAGTGCAGATTCATGGCGTCCAAATGGTAATGTGCGCAATCCCCTCCCATTTACGGGTGATAGTGGCCCTAAAATTAGTAATAATATAGAAGCAAATGATGTATTAGGAATTTATGAATGTATAGTTACTAATGAAATAATAAAACTTATTTGTGATGAGACAAATAAATATGCTGAAAAGTGTATTTCAGAAAAGAGAGGGCAACCATTTGGAATTCCTAAACGGAGTAGGCTTCATGACTGGAGTGATGTTTCTGTGCAAGAAATAAGGCTTTTTGAAGGCATATTGCTTTTGATGGGAATTGTACAAAAACCAACTTTACAATCATATTTTTCTAGAAAACCTCTACTAGATACGCCCATATTTTATAGTATTGTGAAAAGGGATAGATTTTGTTGGTGATGAGGTTTTTGCATTCTCAGACAGTACCGATTCAAGCAATAAAACTGTACAAAATTGATGAGGTATTAGACTTATATAAACAAGCTTTCAAAAAGCTTATGTCCCTTCTCGTGACATTTCAATTGATGAAAGCTTATTACTATGGAAGGGAAGGTTGAGCTGGAAAATGTATATTCCCCTCAAATGTGCAAGATTTGGAGTGGAATGTTTCATGCTCTGTGAAGCCAAAACAGGCTATATATATAACTTTATTATATACAGGTAAAGGAACACAGATTCCTATTCAGTTGGTGATGTAGATGAAACAAAACAGTCCCATTCAACCAACATAGTCATCTCACTTATGGAAAATATGTTGGATAAAGGGTACTTCCTAGGCCTAGATAATTACTATTTGAGTATATTTCTGTTTGATTATCTTGTGTCACACAAAACAGATGTCATTGGAACTGTGCGAAAAAACAGAAAAGGACTGCCAAAGGAAGTGACATCAGCAAAGTTGAAGAAAGGTGAAAACAGCTGTTCGATACAGAATAAATGAGGTCATGAGGGCGAAAGATCGAAAAGATGTTTTTGTCATGAGTACTATTCATGATGCGAAAATGGAAACCATAACAGCAAGAGGTGGTATAGAAAAGCAAAAGCCAAAAGTTTGCATAGACTATAAACATAATATGGCAGGAGTTGATTTGATGGATGTTTCTCTCGGCTACAAACTGTGCAAGATCTCATCTGAAGAGGTATTATAAGAAGATTTATTTACGTTTCTTGGATATAAGTGTACTGAATGCACACGTAATTCATAAAAAACTAGGCGGTAGTCTTACTTTTCTGCAGTTCAAAGAGAGACTGATTACAGCTTTATTTGAAAAATATGGACACAGCACTGACAGTTCCCATTCTAGTAGCGGGCCTACAAATGATCCAACTCCAGCTCGTCTGACTGGCCGTCATTTTTTGGAAGAGTCTTCTATTATTGCATCAGGACACCAAAGAAGGCAATGCGTTGTATGTGCGAAACGAAAACAAAGAAAAGTAGTACAGTTTTTATGCAAACAATGCAAAGTATTCATTTGCCCTACAAAATGCTTTGAAGATTACCACACAAAAGTCAACTTCGCCTAAAAATAGTAAGTAAATAACTTTTCATTTAAAGATTTTCTGTATTTTTCTGTATTTAACAAATATATTTTCCTCATATATATAGTCTAAATCAAGTTGAACAATAATAAATGTTGATACATCATCGAAAAAACTATATAAGCAACACAAACAAAATTTCAGTAAACCCCAAATTTACAAAATTTGGGGAAAATGACTCCACACTGTGCGTTCGTTTTCGTTCGGAGCCTCACACAGCTAAGGGGTTAAGGCGATGAAACTTCACTTAGACTGAGAGGTAACATGCCTAAATACAAAAATTAGAGTTTTCCACAAAATATACCTGTCTATATTTTGTGGAAAACATGTGCAAACACGACGCAAGTTTAGCAATGCAAAAAAATGACATTACTTATGGAATGACCTGATATATGGCAATATGACAAAGTGTATGCGAAATAAATAGTTTAGCCATTATTAGGGTTGCCAGGTGTCCGGTATTTGGGCTCTCTGGCCAGTTAAAAAAAATCAAAGAATACCAGACACGTCACGTAAAAGTAAACCACGTCTTTATGTCTTTGCTTTTTTAATTTTTGTCTTAATAGGTGTAGCTTTAACAGATCGTCTGCTTTTTTTTGGTTATACATAATTTGTTTTTTAAAATCAATAATTATTTTACATATTTTTCTATTGCGATCTGATAAAGAATTGGATAGTTTCACAGTGCTTCATTGGATGGAATTTTGTGCATGTTATGTAATTTTGTTGGAATAAAAGTTAAATGCGGATAAAGTTGATTTCTTTTCATTAATACCTAAATGTTTTCAATGTTATTTGTAAATCAGTTGCAATATTATTTTCCAGTTAAAGCGTTATTTATCCATATAATTAACTGATTTTATAAAGCATCTAATGAACCAATTTGAGAGTAATGAAGAAAATACATTTTTACTTTTTACCCCTACCTAACCTTACCTAGTTTTACCTAAAACTTAAAATTTATTGCAGAAAAAAAAAAAGTAATTCATGGTCATTCAATTCTCCAGAGAAATATATAAGTATGCTAGTTCTGAACGAGTAATTACAAGTGGAAGTAGAAAGACACACTTTGCTGCACTCTCAAGTTTTAAAGTTGTCATTAAATGGTTATACTGTTAACTCTGTAGATTTTACTTTATTGTCATTATTACAGTATAAATACCTCCAATCCTAAGTTCAAGCTTAATTTATCTTCTTATTTAATGAGATCCAGGGGTTCATTCAGTGCAAGCCCAGTTTTTTGGTCTGATTATTTGGCTCCAATAAGCTCCCCATCTAAAAGATAGAGAGAGCCTAGGCCCTAAAGCTATAAATTAAGTTAAAGAATATTATTTAAGATGCTTTTGCACAGTGACTGAAAAAGTTTGTAAGAAGTTAGGCTTACAGATAAGGCTGAAGCATTTGAGAGTTGTGATGATTGGTATCATACAGACTGCATCAAAGTTATGGGACAAGTACAGTATACAGGGGTATGAAATCACCAAATATTTGGTGGTTTTGCAAGAACTGTTCAGATGGGGTCAAGGACATGCTTAGAGCAAGGTCCAATAAGGCTGCTAGTTCAGAGCCAAGTGGGGCTAAATTAGTTGGCCTTCCAATAAGTGATAGTGTAGCTAATGAGGTTAATGATGTAAGTCATTGGAAAGTTGCATCTAAGCAAAACATTAATGATACGGATGCAGGCCATACTAAGGTTGAGCCTCAGCTTAGTGTTAATGATAGGGATGCAGGTCCAAGTGAAGTTTGGGCTGATGAATGGCAAAGTCAAAGGTCAGTCAAGAAATAGGATTATTAAAGAGAATAGTAACCATGTGATAGTAACAAATAACAGGTTTGAAATACTTGTAATTTAGATGAAGTGATAAACTGAATTTACCAAGGTTGGGGACCATCATTAGGAATCAGGACAATAAATTTTGCAATAAGGGAAAGAAAACCCAAAGAATATGTATTACAGGATGTAATATTTCTTGTCAATGAGGCAGTGAAGGATTTGCCTGAAAACCAAGGTCAAATTATGGTACATGTAATTAGAAATAAATGATTTGACAAGCAGGAATAAATATGGTAGATTAAAGTTAAATAGAAATTCAGAAATGAAATTAGGGTATGGAGAATTGATTGATAATTTTAAAAAATAGGCACAATGTTTTGTAGTGGATATTTTACCGAGGGTTGGTTGGGGTAAGCATGGAATTTACAAGAAAAATTTTGCCTTGGTGACAAAGTAAAGAAGCTGTATATGGAGTAAAGTTCATATATTTGTTGGATAATTTTAGTGACAGGCAGTATCTTTACAGTAGGAAAGTAGAAAGGGAACTGGTTTATATAGCAGAAGTTTATAGGACAATCTTAGTTCTTTTGCAAGATAAGTTTAGATTAACAGAGGGCATAAATCAACAGGGTGTATATATATAACTAAGCAATCTGTTAGGGTTTTAAAGACAAATTATGACATGAATAAGCACATTAGCAATCAAGCCAAAAGTAGTGAAACACTTAAAATGAGGAGTTGAAGTGTTCTTATACAAAGGCTGGGAGTCTTAGAAATAAAGTGAATTATGTAGTTACATGATTAACAATGGAAATCTGGACATTCTCTGCATTAGGGAAGCATGGATTAGTGATGCAATATTCAATGACACTAAAGCAGAGTACTAGTTAATTGTCCATACAAAATATATTTAGCAGAGAAGTGATAAGCAGGAGGGTGGGTTTGGTCTTATATATTAAGAATGATTTAACTTCAGTTCAGAATGATAATATTAAATCAGACAACAGGGTAGAATCAGTATGAGTTAATATTTGTGTATTGAGTAAAGAGTTACATTTGAATAGGAGCACTTTACAGACACTAAGTTGATGATAGCATGAAGTTGATGATAGCATGAAGTTGATGATAGCATGAAGTTGATGATAGCATGAAGTTGATGATAGCATGAAGTTGATGATAGCATGAAGTTGATGATAGCATGAAGTGATGATAGCATGAAGTTGATGATAGCATGAAGTTGATGATAGCATGAAGTTGATGATAGCATGAAGTGATGATAGCATGAAGTTGATGATAGCATGAAGTGATGATAGCATGAAGTTGATGATAGCATGAAGTTGATGATAGCATGAAGTTGATGATAGCATGAAGTTGATGATAGCATGAAGTTGATGATAGCATGAAGTTGATGATAGCATGAAGTTGATGATAGCATGAAGTTGATGATAGCATGAAGTTGATGATAGTATTAACATTAATTATTGGAGATTTCAACATGTCTCATATAGAATGGAGCTTTTTATTGAATAACTTTTATTAATAATAAAATAAATATATTGGTTTTACAATTTACAAATGACAAATAATTGTGAAGCTTGACTATTTATTTCATTTAATTTGGCCATTAAGCTTTCGGCTTTACTGGAAATAATAGGGAAGGCAATTTCATTAAGTATTGTAATGATAGCTTTCTAATGCAGTTTGCAGATAAACCAACTGGAGATCAAGCAATTGTAGATTTGGTTCTGTCTGATGGTTATGAAGTTATTAGGGAACTTGCAGTTGCAGTCATCAGGGAATAGTGACCAGATAGAATTAGATTGGGATCTAGTCAACAATGATCATCTAGGAGTTGTTAGGTTCAGTAATGTGGGATAATGAATTTGCCAATAAAAATGCTATTGAAATGTGGTCTTGATTCAAAGAAATTTTAGAGGTTATACAGTGCATATCTATTCCTTTCAGAACTATTAGAAATAAGATTTTGAAACCTTTGTGGTGGAATAAAGAAATAGTATTCAAAAGTTTGAAGGCAGTAATAGCCCTGTGGATTTAGATATTACAGGCAGTTAAGAAATGTTAAATAGTTTGATTAGAAAAAGCAAAAGGTACAGTGAAATAAATCTTGCTAGAAATAGCAATAAGGACCCAAAGAAATTCTTCAGTTCTTACAAATAAAAAAATTAAAAAAACAGGATAGGATTGTCCCAATATTTGAAAATGATAAGAATATTGTTGGTATATTTAATGATTTCAGTTCTAATTTTACTGAAGAAAACTTGAATAACTGATTTTAATTCTTTAGATTCTCTAAACTCTGGCATTCTTGATAAGATTCATATAATGAAGGGTAATGGTAGGCAAGTAATTAATACAATGAAAATAAACAAAGCAGCTGCTCCTGATAATACTTACGCTAAGATGCCGAGGGAAGGGGACAATAACTAACCATTTATAAAAAGGGTAGTAAAAAAGAGGTAGGAAATTATAGGCCTGTTAGTTTAATATCATTGGTAGGAAAGATACTAGAGAGAATTGTAAAGAATAGTATTAAAGATCATTTGGATAATTTTAATCTTATTTCTAGTTCCCAACATGGATTTAGGTCAGGAAGGTCTTGTTTGTCTAATCTGGACTTTATGGAGTTTGTAACTAATCAGGCAGATGATAGACATGTAGATTATTACAGTATTTATTTGGATTTTAGTTAGGCATCTGACAAAGTTCCCTGTACGAGTTTCTGTAAAAATTAAAAGCTCATGGGATCAGTGGCGTATCAAGGGAGGGGCGGCAAATTACTGTCAGGCGGGCACAGTATGCAAAATTTTGGGTTTTATGTTTTAAAATGCAACCCTCCAAAAAATTATCTCTCATCATTGTCGCACGTTATTTGTGTACAAAATATCCATGGTTTTGATGAAAAATCATCATTAAATGCTATATATGCCACCCCAATGCCACTATTTCCACAAATAGTTGCGTTAAATTAAAGAGTTGTCTATGCGCCTTCAGTTGAATGCTACAATAGATAATGCACATCAGTTGCAAATAAAACATGCTACTGCTAAGTGGAAAGAAATACTGAGACGAATTTATGACTGCATCATGTTCTTGGCAAAACAAGATCTTGCATTCCAAAGGCACCGAGAGAACTTAAATGAAGAAGCTGGGCTAGCTGGCAATTCTGGAAACTTTTTGGAGTTAATAAAACTAATGGGCAAATATGACCCAGTAATTAGGGAACATCTTACAAAAATACAAATGACTGACAAGATATCCACTACGTATTTGTCACCTAACATTCAAAATGAGTTCATCACACTAATCAGCTGTAATGTTCGAAAATGTATAATTGATAGTGTGTCTAGTGCAAAGCACTTTGCAATAATTTTCGATAGTACACCAGATATATCGCATATTGATCAGATGTCTCAGGTAATTTGCTGTGTGTCGATTAAAGATGGTAATGTAGAGGTGAAGGAATCCTTCGTTGATTTTATTAAATTAGAGGGGAAGACTGCTGAGGCAGTTACTGATCTCATTGTCACTAAGCTCCGTGAGGATGGGCTGGATATCCAGAATTGTTATGGTCAAGGGTATGACAATGCTGCTACGATGGCAGGTATTCATCTTGGAGTTCAACGCAGAATTCTTGATGTTAGCAAACACGCTGTTTTCATTCCTTGCAATAACCACTCACTGAACTTGGCTGGAGTTCATGCCACGGGACTGAGTCCTAATGCTGTAACTTTCTTTGGAACAATTGAACGAATTTTCATCTACTTTTCTTCCTCTACTCATCGTTGGGATGTCTTAACAAAACATTCCAAAATCACTGTCAAGCGAGTCTCTGATACGCGGTGGAGTGCTAAGTATGATGCTGTTTCTAGTCTTAAGAAGAACTTGACTCACGTTGTTAGTGCCTTGGAAGAACTGAGTGAAGGGGTCTCCGAAAATCTGGACACAAAGGGCGATGCTGAAGCTCTGTTGACCTCCATGTCATACACATTCATTGTGTACTTATTTTTCTGGGATCCAGTGCTGAAAGAAATCAATGATGCTCAGCTATATTTTCAAAGAAAGGGACTTGCTTTGGACCAGTGTGCATTAAAAATGAACTCTTTATCTGTGTTTTTAACTAATGAATGAGAGGCAGTAGTATCAAATGCTGCAGATGCCACTGAAGAGTTCTATAATGAAATGGATATCAGTATAGACCGCAGAGTCAGGAGATGGAGAAGAATGCCTGGAGAGCAAGCTCGTGATGCTGGATTGACCGTGCAAGAGGATGTACGCAGAGAATTTTTTGAAATCATGGATCGTTTATTAGCAGAAATTGAAAAATGCAGTTTGTCTTAAAAACATGAATGATCGCTTTGAATTTCTGTCTCCTTCGTACCTTTTGAATCAGTCCAAAGATGAAGAAATTAATACCAAGGTCAATAATTTTTCTTCCATCTACAATGACATTAATCCAGGAAGTCTACTGGAAGAAATAAAGCGTTTGCGCAGACATTTGCTCAGTTTCAAAAGCATAAGCGTCAACGATGATCCAAAGAACTGGGATATGTTAAAACTACTTCAGTGGATCGTTAAATGGGATCTAGTGGAATCTTTGCCTCATATAACAATTGCCCTCCGGATCTGTCTAACTACATGCATGTCCATGGCAAGTTGCGAACGAAGTTTCTCGAAACTGAAACTTATAAAAACTTACCTCAGGTCAACTATGTCAATCTAGTTCAATTGAACGCGAAGTTGCAGAGACAATGGACATAGAAAAAATCATTCATGAATTTTCTGTTATGAAAGTCCGAAAATTTAACTAGGCATTATACATTATATAGTTATTGTTAAAATTATGTAGTATATTATGTACGGTACATTATGTAGTATTGTTAAAACTGAAGTTGCTTTATTTAAGTTTTTCTTCCAATAAAAGTTTTGTTTAGAAGTGTATTTTTGTAAGCGTTGGCATTTTTGCCCCGAGCGGCAAAAAGTATTGGTACACCTCTGCATGGGATATCAGGGTCAGTCATAAATTGGGTAGAAAAATGGTAAGAAAACAGAGAACAGAGTAATTTTAAATGATCATTAATCAAGGTGGCAAAAAAGTGGAAAGTTGGGTACCACAGGGATCAGTGTTGGGTCCATTCCTCTTGACTGTATATCTAAATGATTTAGAGAAGGGATTAGGTAGTAAAATATCTATATTTGCTGATGATACAAAAGTAGTTGCCCTAGTTACAAATATAGAAAATTTTTATAAAATACAAAAAGATCTGGATATATTATTAGTTGCCTAGATTAGTAAATGGCAGATGGATTTCAGTGTTCAAAAATGCAAAGTCCTCAATTTTGGCATAAAACAATGAAAACTAGTCATGAGATGCAAGGAAACTGGTTAGAGGGTGCTAGTCATGAAAAAGAACTTGGCATTATAGTTACTAGCAATCTAAAGTTTTCTAAACAATGCTAGAAAATAAGAAATAAGACAAAAAATGTTTTGTAATTATTATTCTTGATGATACCAAAGTAAAGAAGTCATCTGTAGATTATATAATTCTTAGGTTAGGCCTCACTTAGTATACATGTAGCATGTTCAAGCTTGATCCCCTCACCACAGGCACAATATAAATATGCTTGAAGGTGTGCAATGTTAGGCAACCAAGGTTATCCCTAGCTTAAGAAGAGTGGAAAAGAGTGAAAGATTGAAGGCAATGGGCATGTTTTAGTTTTGAGAGACATTGTTTGAGGGGAGATATGATACAGATGTTCAAAATGTTTTCAGGTTTGGACAATTTTGATGCAAGTAACTTTTTCTTATTAGAAGCTGATGGAACAACTCAAGGGCATAAGAAAATTAGAAAACAGTTATAGTCTGGATTTGTGAAAATATCCTTTAATCATAGTAGATTTTTGGAATGACTTGCCATATGCTATGATAAACAGTAGCTTAGTTAGTTTTAGGAAAAAATTGGATGTTTTCATGAATGAAAGTTTGGAAATTGTGTAAATAATGTATATTTTGGCTTAAGTTATGCAGGCTGCTTCAGTAGCTCTGCAAGTATTTTTGTGTTAATTGGTATACTTGAAAATTTATATTTTGTAGAATTTCATTATAAAGCGTACCTTTGGATCATTTATGACTTGGATAACCTCAATAGGCGCAAGTGGCTTCATTTTTTCCAAATGTAATGTAATGTAATTTTAGTATGAAAGGTTTAATGGAAAGTAATTTCAAGGAAAATTACATTAATACTTCTCTCTCATCAACTTACCACAACCTACTCTTGCATCCCATGATCTTGTTACTAAAGATGATGACCAAACAAACATACATCTTTGAATATTTATGGTGGTGTAGTGATTAGCATCACTGATTACAAATCCATCAGCCTTGGGATCAAGACCTGGTGATGGCAGGTTGGTAGATAAATGGGTACCCTGAGTATCCTAGTAGTTAAGATGCTGGGCTGCTGATTGGGAGGTCATGAGATTGAGTCAAAGTGAGGACTCTGCAATGTCTGACCCTCCGTGGTTGGGCATGGTTCAGATTCCACATTAAACTGGAGGTCTAAGGTGGAGACAAGCTTGATCTTTGTCAAAAGGAGTAATTTGGGTGGAAGCAAACCAAGGTTATAATGGACTGAAAGTGACCTCTGGTACAAATCAGTCTAGCCTTCTATACAGTATTAAAACCCTAAGACTAATGTCTCCTCTTTTAAATGACAAAGCCTTGATTGATTTAAAAACCTCTAAGTCTAATTATAGTGTTTGTGAAGCATACCTGTAACATCTCCACAATTCAAAGGACTGGAGTCTTGTACTGGACTATTAAAGTGTCCCATTGGAAGGGAAGGACCATATACTGGAGCAATGTCAGTGTCAAACTCTCCCCCTTCTAATCCAGGCAAAGTGTTCACTTCTGTAGAATCTGCAGGAGCACCAACCAAGTCCGAGTTAAGACCAGAATATCCTAACCCAGGGTGAGCACTACCATAATGTCCTCCAGAGCTAAGGGAAAGAAATTTTTTTTTTACTAACTTTTGAATTCAAACAGAAATGGGTTAACTAAAAATCTTAATGACTGAGCGAGCACTAAATGTGTAATTTGCAAAATTTGGGATTGTACACTAAATAATCTGGCTGTATAAGGATATGTAAACCTCCTATAACTGAAGTGAAAGATTTAACTTCTAAAATAATGAGGGCATGAACCCAGGCCCATTAAATAAATTTATTGAATGGTTTAATGTGGTTAAATGTACGCACAATGCAAAACCATCTCAAATCTGCCTTTGTGCCTGAAATAAACATGAATGTACACACTTACATATCCAACATACACATGACAATTATCCTCAAGTCTTACTTTATCCACGTTGATGTGATACCAGACACTTCAAGATCTGAATTATCTGGTGGTTGTGTTTCAATGCTAGGAGGACCTGCATCATCATCATCTATTCCGCATGCCATAGGTGAATCTCTATCTAAATCAATACTGTTAACTGGTGAAGTTGAAATACCCTCGTCTGTGAAAGCAAATATACTCTTACTTGGTTTTTAACAGAGAACAGTTTAAAAAATCAAGAGTATAAGATAAGAATGTGGAAGAATAGAGCTAGTCTTAGGAGAGAGATGATGATGATGAATAAATGGATATGCAGAATTTGTAGAATGTTCATAAAAAGTACTTAGTATAGACAGCATCTGAAATGTGTGGATGTGTATGAAATAGGGAAAAGGGCGAGGTAGTTGCGTGATGGAATAATGAGGTGAAGAATGCATGCAGTGAAAAAGAAGTCTGGAAAAGAATGCTACAAATGCAGCCTGAAAGTAGTAAGTTTAATGAGCTGTAGGAAGAATGCAAGAAAAATACAGAGTACTGGGGGTGGGGGGACTTGAGAAGGAAGATGATCAAGCAGTATGTGGATGGTACTTGAATAGTTTATGAATATGTATGAAGCAGCAAGTGTATATAAAGTGACTGTACAAAAGCTGTAATTTTGCCACTATAAAATGATGCACAAATGAAGTGAATGTTAAAACTAAAAGGGTATAATCTTAGCATGTTTGCAGCCCCAAATGGCAATTTCCACTCAGTCAAATTTGACTCCTGGGTACAGAGTAGAAAACTCCATCAACTTTTTGCTTTTACTGTTTGGTCCTGAATGGAAAAATGTGTCAATATTTAAGCATTTTTAATAAAGTTATTATACTATAACTTTGTAGATGCCCTCAATGAAGTACTTATTTCAATTGAGGAGGACACTTCACTGACTTCAGTTGTCTTCTTTAGATCTCAATAATAATAATAATAAATAATTTTTATGTTTATTTAGTGTATGTTTTTCAAACAAAAACTATTACGGAAATTTATTTTTATTCCTAAGAATATTCAATGAGCAGTTGTTTCTGTTGTTGAACCTGACCAACAACTGTCACACTGTGCCCAACAGACATAGGGCTGAGGCATGGCCTCTGGCATATTTTGCAAACCTTGTCCTCAGACCTCAAAAGTGGCCTTGGCCTCAAGGCCAGCTGAAAAGTGGAAAGGCCTCGTGACTTTTGTGAGGCCTTATGGAATCCTGATTTGTTTTGTTTTTGTAATTTTTAACCCCCGATAGCATTGGGATGGAGAATCTTCAGGTGGGCACGCTCAGGGTGGATATTTTTCAGGCAAGAACCATGACATGACAGGTGACTGTATGTGGTGGCATACTTTGATAAATATTATTCAGAAAGCCGACTAATCAGGTGGCATATTTTAATAAATATTATTCAGGCAGGTAACTAGTTAGGCAGCAGTCTTTGATAAATACTATTCAGTTAGGTGACCAATGGATTAGTGACAGGTCACTGTGACATTAGGTACATAAATATCATATGTCATGGTATATAAATATTATTCAGTCAATCAGCAGTAGACCAACTGACTTAATGTAGCAAAAGAGGTGTGGGAAAGCAACTGATCACAGTTGTTGGTTATCAGTTGAACTGAGCTCATATAATGTGTTTGTGTTATTTGTGTATATAAACTATCGCACTGTATCTATTTCTACAAGAAAAATAGACCAAACTAGAGAAAAATATCACCTGGTATACTAGGGTGGTCCACAACAGCGTTTTTTGGAATTTTAAATTCGGTCATATTTGCCCTTATTCTATTCCCCCACAAGAATAAACGTGCCAATTATCTTTGCTCTAGGACCTTTTTATGCACTCGCTCAAAATGAAACAATTTGAATAATGACTTGACAATTTATGACTGGAACATTTATTGAACAAGGATAATAATGACTTGACAATTTATGACTATATTATATATATAATATATGGCATAAATTTCACAATAAAACACGTGAAATGAATGAATGCTGCAAACCCACAAGGAAAAAGAAAAACAATTCCAAGGCCTTTCATGTATTCAGAGCTACACCTCATCAGGGAATGATGAGGTGTAGCTCTGAATACACGAAAGGCCTTGGAATTGTTTTTCTTTTTCCTTGTGGGTTTGCAGCATATATAATATATATATATATATTATGAAATTATAACAGCGGAACAAATAATGCACAGTTGAAGATCTTTAGGTCTTGAGACCAGTTTTAGTCGGCTCTTTGAATTCCTTGCGGTGCTGAGTGACTGTGCGGAGAAGGTACTGCTTTTGCGCTTCATCCTTCGTGATTGTGCTGTTGAAAGCCTTAATGAGCGCAACTCCTCTTTCTGCGCAATCATTAACCACTGCCATCTTCTCTACACGTTCCTTCATTCCTTGGTAAGCTGGATCTGTGTTTCAATCATTTGGTGTCTTGGACAGGAATGATTGCGCCTGTTCACTTCCGTGCTGCATGACGAGGTTGAAGAAGATTGCTGAATGTTTGGTGGCATAGAATTCCAAGGGATTGCTTGAGGAGAACGTTTTTCCATCCACGTGCTTGAGTCCTTTTCTTTTTTCGGGAACAGCTACAATATTGTGAGAAATCCTCTCCTTCGTGGACACGTGAACTCAAGGATCAAAGAGTGCCAAGGGGATTAAGTGCTCAGAAATGAACCACAAATGGCGCTTCATCGCAGCAAATGCAGCGTCGTTCGTCTTTTGTGGGTGAGCTTTCAGCTGGCACGAGAAAGTGAGGTCATTCAATGGAGCCATGTATGCAACACTGGCCTCGTTCCAGTAGCAGCCGTAAAGGAGCGTGATAAACAGGCTTAGCTCCTCGATGTTCCATTTCTCAGTCTGAAGCAAGGTGAATTGATCTCTGAATAGGAACACCTTGAGCGTGTAAATGGCCTTGACCATCCATCGCCCATGGTGCATGGCTCCAGGGCTTCGAATTCTCACAGGACCGTCAAGCTTCCCTCCCAAGAAAAGGAGGCAGAGAAGCATCAGTTCATCATAGTCATCCCACTGGCTCTTCTTCTTGACAGCCTCCTTGTAGTAGGAGACCATTTCCTTCCTCTTCTCTGCTGTTTCAATGAACAGGCTGTCGGGTGCACTCTCGAACTTGCTGCGATCAATGAAAACCCAGTGCTGCTTGAAGCGCTTGAATAGGCCAATTTCAGGTCCACTGGATGTTCCGAAACAAGCACCAAAGGCCACAGCAAGGACGACTTCTACCACATGGTGTCGGCAAGTGATCCACACCAGATCAATACCCAACTCCTTTTCAATGAGAGTACAAGCTCCAGCATGAAGTCCTGTGTTGGACGCAGTTGTATCAAAAACAAGACCTCGACCGTTGCCCCCCTCAAAGACAAGTCGTCCACAAGCTTCAGGCACGCCTGAGCCTGAGATGCTCCAGTTGCAGCAGCTACCATTGGAACTCCAAGGAGTTTCTCTTCCCCATTACCGGTTACAAGCACAGCCACATGGTCCACCACCTCTAACCCATGGGAGATATCTGTAAGCAGCTTACTATCCCAGTGCAAGAGAAGGGGCTCATGGGTCTTGAAAGTGGCCTGATCTTCGCGGCACACCGCTTCACGTGTACATTGTCTCACGCAATGAATGGTGCTGCGTGAGATTGACACTTCGTCCAAGTTGTGCCCCAGCGATTTAATAGCTGCTGCGACCACTGCCATCCCTTTCCTGTCACTGATGTTGTGGCGATCCAAGGCTAAGGAAATGTCAGGCATGATCACAGACTTCAATCGCTTAGGAGTGGAACATTTTCATGCTGACTGCTTAAAAACTGCAGTATCTGAATCTGATGATTCAGACGTGCTTGAACTAGAAGCCTCCAGTTCTCCCTGGGACCATCTCGCATCCGCCTCGCGCTTGGCCTTCTCCTCTCGGTTCATCTCCACCTCACACCGAATCCTCTTCCTTGTTTGTTGGTCAGCCATTTTCTTGTCAATCAGGCCAAAGCTGGAGGAAGTGGGATTATCGAGCTGAGCGACAAGGAAGTTCTTGTCCTGTTCATTCATCATGGTCTTGAGGGCATCATGACGTGAAAGATTGAACACATCATCAAGGTCTCCACGAAATATGTCCTCCTTCATACTGTAGGATGGGAAATTCTTTGTGCGGTTCTTCTTCAGCCCCTTGTATTGCTCGTACAGTTTCAGGAGCTTCTTCTCAGCATATCTGGTATCCATCACTGGAATGTTTGCTTTTGTCCAAAACGGGATCAAAGCCTCAATGGTCATCACCACACTGTTATATTCTGTCTTCCTCTCCTCCAGATGGTGGAACATGAATTTCCGGAGGACTTGAAGCTTGGTAGGGAGTCCTGCCCTAGTTAACTTCCACACCTCACTACTAGACTATGTTTTTGATTGCTTCAGCGGCATTTCTACACATTCCTACAAAAGAAGAAGCCAAATTTGGTCATACTATTAGTAATCAGTCATTAGTGAGACACATCATGTATGATTGAGTGACCTCTTAATGATACTGTAGACCAACCATACTTCACACAGTTATTCACACTAAGTGTAGGAACAAAAGCAACAATGACCCAAAAGTGAAATCTCAGATGCTAAATTTTCCCTATGCTTGTGAACCACCCTATACTGATAACTAGCTACTAGTATTGATAATTTTGCTTTTCACCCACTATAAACAATAATTTTGCTAATATCAGCATTATAATAGAGATGTAAAGTTTTATATTATTTGCAAATAATTTTTTTAGCCTTTATCATTTAATTAATAATATAAAGTATTATACATATAACTTTAAAAATGTCTGATAATGGATAATATCGGGTACAAATATACTCTTGAATCAAATTACATACGTATATAACATGTTGAAATGGTGCAAATATATTCTTAATATTATCATTATTATATTATTATCATATATATAATTATATAGTAATGGCATGATATAAACTTCATACCTATAAGCCTACCATACATCAGAAACATCTTTCACATACAGTACAAGCTACAATTACATCAATGATCTTTGGTAGACTTTAATACCACAATTTCTTATTGTCAAGATACATAAAAATAAGGCATCTCCAAATGTAGCTCTATTTGCAATGCTTGCTAGAGTTGCTAATAATTGTAGCCATTCAGAAATTATACAATCAACACTCAGTGAGTTAGTACAATCTTGAAATATTTTGCTAGATCTTCACATCATAAACTTCTATATTACCATAAATACTTGAAATATTGCAGGTATATTAAAATGAGAAAAAGAAGTGCATGAAATAAAAAATAAAAAGTTATTGGGCTAATGTATGGTGCCCAAGAAATCTTGTTCTAGCAACTGTGTGTGACTATGTGACCCAACAAGTGTAAAAACACAGCATTTCAGTGTTGTGATGTGGCTGTGTATGAACATGCTTAATAATTCCCTTTTATTAGGTAAGTGAAGTGAGCTATGTCTTTGTTTATTAATTTTGAGTAGAATCTTGCTTTTCCTTATGGATTTCAAAAAAAGAAGATATACAAGCTAGTGTGAGGCTACAGCAAGTTACCTTTGGAAGAGCTTTAGGCCTAGGCTAGGTTAGATTGTTGAGCCTTCCCAAAGCATGGAGGAACTTATTTGTAAAAGATTTCAAAGTGAGTATCTGCACCCAGAGGTGCAAATAGTTGTTATTTGCATCCAAATATCACACCTCTGGGTGCAAATACCTTCAGCCTAACAATCTTAAGGCTTCATGAGACCTCCCCTACAAGGGCCTCAGCCTCGAGGCCTTTGAAAAATCTATGTCCTCAGCCTTGGCCTCATCCCCATGCCTGGTGCTCAGAGTGGAAATTTCCAATTGTATATTAAATGACATATTTACTTAGTTTTCTCATTCTCCTAATAAAAATTCTAGTACTTGAAATAATTATTTAAATAAAATGAGAGAATTTCCATCAGGCTGCAAATGTGTTAAGGATCCTGTATTAAGTATTAAAACAGTAAAATATATTATAGACCCATCAAACTGCAGTGGAACAAAGGTAATTTTGGAAGGCAATATTTTGAGCATGATGCTTGACTGGGAGGATTAAAACAGTGAAACTGCGTAACCATCTTTTGAATGTAATAAAAACTCTGACAGGAAATAGAGGAAAGTATGCCAAGCTGATATATCCATGTGGAGAAGATACATACTGATGGAATGATAAAAAGAGGCATAGTATTGATGGCATGAAGGTGAATAGAGGAAAACCCTGTAAAAGATAGGTGTCAGTGTGAATAAATGTAGAGTTCATACGAGTGTGACATGAATTAACAGAAGAATGGAAGCAGTTTGAGAAGTGTGTACATGATGGTCTCATCCAATGTGTATATATATGTATGTTAAACAAGCTCAAAGTGGGGGTCCCAATTTAAAGAAGTTTGGGGGGAAAAGGGGGGAGGAAGGTGAGAAAGGGAGAAATAAGCTTTAAAAATGTAATAACTTCCATACTGAAAATGTTTATCATCATTTATCATATTGGACCCGCTTTATTTTGCTGGGATTGGTTGGTATTCCTACACCATTACATGTTATTTAGTTTGAGAGACTTTTGGAAAGTCATAATTCTCAGTTTTCATATTTTGGCAAACTTTCAAGTAACATATTTATGTACTTTTCACTAAATGCATTTCACATGAGTACGGTATAGATGCATTCTTCTAATTTTTTAAAAGCTTTTGTAACAATATTTGTGAGTTTAAAGAGCCCCCATAGCAAAGAATACAACCACTTCCTCTCTTCCATATTTATTTATCCTGAAAGTTAATAAACATGCAGTAATAATATAAATTGAAAACTATCATTATATTTATCAATTCCATATAATAATAATAATAATACAGTTTTTCTAAGCTTAAAAAAAATGTTTTGAAGATGAGCTTTGATACTTTTACCCAAGCTTTAGGACTCTCTAAAAACAGCAAGTACTGATCCAAATTATGAGACTGAATGAATGGGTTTGTAGCTTAAGTGAGTGGCTAAACAACTTACCAGGAGCTTGAATTTGGGCCATTCCCAAAGGGTCATCTAACAATGATGGATCTTCAGGATGGTACTGAGTAACATAAGAACTAGTCGAGTGATGAATTGTTGCCTCATTATCTGCTGTGTCACTGCCTGATGGACCCATGCTGGTCATAAGCCAATGATGGGTCCAGTCTTCTCCGGAAGACATCTGCTCCCAAGAAAAAATGTCAGTTCAACGAGCCTATAAACTGTAACTTACTGTACCATCACCTATTCTAAGAAATGATACTATACCAAAGTAATCAAGCTAACCTATATCATTGGGAATTATATAACATTTTTTCATTACCTTACATTTTCAATTCTTAAAATGTGATTAAATAATGATAAATTAAAAGTACAACATACTGTAATTTAAAAAAAAAATTTTTGCCCAGCCTAGGCAGGAAACTTTTCTCAAATTTTTACAAGTAACTGTTACTCTTCAGTGTTTCACAGTAACACAAATATGAAGAAGAAAAAATATTAATTTTCAACTCTTTATACTACAAATATGGACCTTAAAATAACTACCTATATTCATATTTAAAGAAAAACTTTTCACAACTAGTGGAATACTGTATTTATCTATAGCCAAAGGTTTAGGTCTAATGCAAGACATGCAGCAAAATCTTACTGCAACTATTAAAGAACTAGCTAAATATGCATAATAAACCAAGTTCAATTTTTAAATATATATCAATAAGACTAAGCCCAAGAAGAAGTATTACTAACCTTTCATTGGGAAAACAGCCTGTAGGCTATAAGCCTAGGCTAGATCTGCCAGTGTAATATTCAAATAAGATAACTTCAAAAGGTTTACCTCTTTTTATCTTTTTTTTTTTTAATCCTGTCTAGGGCAAATGTAAAACTCTGATATTTATGAAGAAAAAATAATAATGGCTAATAAATAATTATGAAAATAAACTCAATTTTACTCAGTATCTTAAGCCAGACCTGGTTAGAGATGTAGGATAACTCATCCAAGATTACTCAAGAGTCTTAACTAAGCTAGTGAAGGTACAGTGCCATATTTAAATTCACAAGAGAAAAGGAATTTTATTTTAAATTTTAAAATAAAAACCCTATTTACTACTGTACGTACTTATGCTTTACAATTTAGAGAATGTACCGTACTGTACAATGTCAAAATCTTAATTACCAAATTCAGAAATATCAACAGTGGAGAATGACAGGTTTACAGCTTAGGCTAATCAACCAGCATGCAGAATATATAGAATGTGATTGAGACTTTTTATCTTGAATTCCACTGATTACTACTAAATTTGATGCTAAAGTAACAATTAAAAAAAAACTAGTCAAAATGGGAAAAAAAATTGAGGCAGCTATGTATCAATATCATATGCGAAATATTCAAATACTGTGTGTAGTTGGTCTGTAATTTCATGAGTAAATAAAAAGGTCTCTATACATACAGTAGCTACACTATTAATTCACAGTTAGTCTAGCTCTTAATTTTTTCAGACTGAAGCCTAAGCCATAAGAGAATAGAAGGGACTTATACTATATACAGGGGACTAAGCTTAATTTAATTTAAGAATAAAATGTACAACCAGAAAATATAAAATTTATCATCATCATCATCATTATTAAGAAGTTATGACAACCATAAAGCCATAAATCATGGGATTTATACCAAAACCTACTCTTGTGAGTTTTAAACAAATTTCTATATTGAAGACTACATATTATAACTCAATAAATATGAACCTTTCAACAAGGTATTGATATTCAAGTTTGCACTAAGTAGAATAAAATGTATTCAAATTAATGTTTTCATGAGAGTCCTTTCAACAAATCCAAAAATTAGAATAGGGCATAATGTACTAGTATTGACACACACACACAACTCTAAAGATTACAGATGAAGAAAACTTATTAAAGTCTTAAAATGTGATATATAGGGTGTCCATAAATTATTCACCCCATTATAAGCCTTAATAAATTCGTTATTATAGGAGCTATCTTAAAACGGTTTGCGGCAATTAATAACACAACTCAAGAAATTTTTTTCTTTATTTCGCAGAACATCCACTATGGGCACAGTGGCGACAGTGAAGGAGAAAGCAATGTGTGTGCTGTGGATGTGGGAAACCAAATCTCCAATTACTACAGAGACTTTTTGGGAGGAATATCAGAAAACTCCTCAGCTGCACCTCAGCTTGAGGATATGCAGCCCCGTGTGTTCTTTCAGCAAGATGGGGCACCGCCACACTGGGGATTAGAAGTGCGGAGGTTCCTCAATGAAAAGTTCCCTTCTCGTTGGATCGGGCGAGATGGCCCTATTCCATGGCCTCCTCGTTCCCGGATATCACGCCTCTGGATTTCTTTTTATGGGGCTACACAAAGGACAGTGTGTATGCAAAGAAGGTTAATAACATCACAGAATTAAGACACCGGGTTGAAGAGACATTAGCTTCCATCATGCAAGACATGCTTCTTAATGTTTGGAACAAAATCATCTATCGCCTTGATGTTCTGCGTGCTACCAATGGGGCTCACGTGGAGGTTTACTGAATTAAAACAAAAATTTCTTGAGTTGTGTTATTAATTGCCGGAAACGTTTTAAGATAGCTCCTATAATAACGAATTTATTAAGGCTTATAATGGGGTGAATAATTTATGGACACCCTGTACATTCAATTAAAAACTTTGCCAGGGTGTTTAACGCTTCAAAAGAACAGTGGTAACTTTACTGGTTTTATTTTATTCTGTCTAACACCAAAATTGCATTCAACCTTAGAAAGACCAATATCTTAAATTGTTAGGCTATAATATATACATATATAATCTGTACCATAGCTGCTATTAATGATGAACCTCTTTAAATTTACAAAAATGGTTTAAACTGAAAGAGATACGCAACAGCTCTTAACAATTAAGATCTTAACCAATTTAAATTAGGCCCCCTAGCTATCAAGTACAAAACACTATCATGGTATATTTGGTAGTTGTTCCCATTTACTAAAACTAAAAAGTTAAATCACAGTTTACCATACTTGTCTTCAGAAAATAAGTAGCTACAAATAAAAGCTTAAAATTAATATAACAAATTCACTAAAAGTAACGTACAATACTTACAACATTTTATTAAATTTTAGCATGAAAGTACCCAAATCACCAATGCAATAGTAGGCCTAAAAGAGCCTCAAAATACTGAAACTGTATCTGTCTCGGATTAACATTTTTTTACTCTTGTGAAACATTTATCCAACTATTTAGGACAGTATAAAAAAATAAGGAGTAATACTATACTCATACAATTCTATGCAATTTAAATGGGTTTCCAAGGCTCATTCAGTTTATCATGAATCACTGATATTCTATATAGGTACTCAGTAGTGTAGTGCTAAATAAAGAAGTGAGGGAATGCATTTTGAAAGTGTTACTCAGATACGGGGAGGACAATGGCAAACACGGCGAGCCTATACAGCTAGGGGTCCGGGGGCAGTGTAAGCCTGCCAGGAAATCTTTTGAAATCTGACCAATTTCAGGGATATTTTGAGGTCATATGCACTGGATATTAGGATATATTCCAAGGTTGAAGATGCAGTATTTCCAGTGTCAGTAGTCCATCAGATATACGACATCCAGTACGATCAATAAAAAATAGCTAACAACTGGAATGATTAACTAAAAAAAAGTTAACAACTGGTACACCGTGGTGACTGTTTCATCAGATCTTTATAGGCTAGCATTGCCTCAGTCAAAGCTAAAAGAAATGAAACAGTTAATGATTCTTTCTCATATTCCTTCTAGGGGTGGGAATTAAAATTTCATGACATTAGAGATTTGTAAGTTCGGATTTATTTGAAATAGTGAGGGAACACCATTCCATTTACCAAAAAAAGCAAGGGAACGCCGTTCCCACAGCACTACACCACTGTAGGTACTGTTATCAGAATATAGTAAAAGTAGCCTCTAGCTTAATACTGTATGTAGTAAAAAATGCACATGTACTTACTATACATATTCAGTTTTCTACAGTAAGTACAAACTATAGCACAATAATACATACAAGTACAACAATACAGTACAGAGTCGAGAGTTATTGCTTTAGTGCGCGTGTTCATTTTTCTTTCAGATTTCTCATCTCCTGATAAATCACTGTTCAGTTTTAGCCACATTTTCACATTCAGTTTATAACAAAATGGTTTAAATTAAGAGCTTTAGTTTAACAAGTAGGCCATCGGGTGTAAAGAGAGAGAACTGTACTTAAGTACTGAGGAGTCTTGATTATTCAAGGTACGTAATCAGTTTTAGAGGCTCAGTATGTATTAATCTCAGTTGTTCAAACAGTACATGTATTGAGCAGTAAAAGTAGGCCAACATATGAATTTTATCAAAATTATTACATTTATTTCAATATGCCTCAATAGATCCTTTTAATAAAAAATATGAAAACTATGAAATACTTATGAAAATGTATAAAATGAAGAGATACTTTTTAAATAAAAAATGTACTGTTTAAAGAGAGCATTGCCTGAAGTTGGACACAAACTAATCACCATTACCTCAATGCTTGTAGTGTCTGGAATGTGATAGATTTTGGACACACACACACACACGAGGCTTGATTTATCAATTCTCAATTAATCAAGACCCAACTGTATGAACCATACAAATCTTGAAAAGTTAGGGCCTATAAACAAAGAAAACAGCGAGGCTGTGGTTTTAAACCCCAGTGGTACAGGAGCTACAGCAATGGGCCACATTAGTAGACCCAAGGGACGTGCCAGTTTCTGACTGATTAATTATATTAATAGAACTTTAATCATTAAGGATGGACAGCTGTTTTATTTATTCTTGTCATCAGTATTGTGTTGATTTAATATAAAAAGTGTTGCTGGACTGGTTTAGGGGTGGGCCCTGGGGGGCTTTCCATTTTTTTGTATATAAAATATTATTTGTAATGTGTTATCATCATCATCATATGGCAGATTTTCATACAGGTGTTAATTTTCTAATGTCTTGGCCTATATCCAGCTGGATATGACCCATATCCTGCCAGATATCATATCCAGTACACCCCTATTCATTACCACACTGAAGACACAAGAGAGGTCTTGAGCATGCCATGAGCTTGAAATATAGTGAGAGCAGCACTACCATCCCTCAAAACTTGTTTAATAACATCCCACTCGGACTTAGAGCGTGCATTACACAGCCATTCTAAAGCAACTGTGAATTCAAATTTTAGCGCCAGACATGGGTGACTAGTGAATAATGGTGCAAAAATTTAATAATTTTGAAAGTAAATATCGCTAAGTAGGAATTTCCGCCAAAATTAGTATAGAATAAAAGCATTCTTGTTTTTTTTCATTTTATCTTGCTGTATAAATATCAGGTAAATTTGTAGTCTGAATGGTAACCAGTAATGTTGCACATAGAAAGTCATTTTAGAGGTTACTGAATACAGTCATGAGGTTTATTTTTGTTATTAACTAAAACCAACTTAACTTAACCCATCCACTGTTGCAGGATGGGATTACACCATACTCTTCAAAAATCTTTAATGCTTTTTCATTGTTATTAAACACCTCAGTAATTAACATATAGGACATTTGCTCACAACCTTCACAAGCTATGATTTTTTATAAACGAGATGCTCCCTTGAGCAACTAAATTAATGGATGCATGCATGTGCATTAAAAACCCACACGCATGCATAGATGCTTCCTTGCGCAACTGTATTAATGGATGCATGCATGCGCAATTTAGGCCGGGCTGAAACTATAATTTTTGTTTGATTTTAATTTATCAGAGTGACTAACAGTTGGCTTTTGATATAAAAATAAGATTCCTGAAAAAAATAATTGGTGGCCACCAACGTGTGTCCGGCCACCCCCATTTTTGTAAAAACATCTAATGCCACACTAGCAAAATCAGGAAAATGGCAATATCTCTTCTTCTGAACATGCTAGAGAGATGGTTTGCATACCAAAAGATGCAGAATTTGATTTAGAACAAATTATTAAGTGTGGTATTTTTTCATAAAACCTTTAGTTTTTGAGTTATTTTAGAAAAACTAATTTTTTGGGCCCATAGACCCCCTTTCAACTGAATGTCAACACAATAAAACATTCTCAAGCTGCAAATTGACATGTATTAGTGGTTTTCAATCAGCAATCAAAATCAATCAAAATCAGCCATTTTAAATTCATTGAAAATGCTTTTTGACATTCCAAAACAAACATTAAATTATACAATTAACAAATTGTCATTTTGTCATATTTTAGCATGATAAATAATAATCTAGAACTTAAAATATTTTTTAGACACAAAATCTTTCATTAATTTACGTGATCTAATTTTGTTTCTAATAAGACCATCTCTACGCTCATGACCTACAACAGCCAAGGATGCTTCAGTGACAAGCTTGATGTGCCTTTCAACATTCTGACTGTGGCACTCGTGATCCAGTTTCAATGCGGTATTAATGATATCACGCAGTTCATCATTACTGAATTCTTTTAATACAGGTGGAACAGTTTCCCATTGGGACATAGCAGACAGCTTGTGGTATGCAGAAGCTTTGAAATTGATGATTGGCTTTCTAAAGACCCTAACATTCTCATCTATAGCAGGATATTCATCAGTACCACCTTCATGATCCTCTTCATTCTCATCATCACTTTCAATTATTCCACCTGCAAAATCATTGCTACTACCAGATTCATCATCAAAATCCTCTATAACTCCCCTCAGACACAGAACTTTATTGACAGCACACCTCCTCACCTCTTCATCTTCATCAGCCAGCATTCCAACTAAAATATTTTCACCATGAGCAAAATAGCTGTTATTGTTTAATACGTCATAACAAATTTCTCTAATTTTCCTGTCAGGGAATTTATTTACTCTTTGGATCATATTGAATAGGTTTCTTGACCCATCACTTAGCCTCTTATTAGCCTTGATATTGAACCAACTGTGAAAGTATACTTTGATGATGAATTCTACTATGATTTTGAGGTTCTTACTGGGTCTTTTTTGTGAAACATAAAAGCGAAGAATTCTACAGGCTAAGGTGAGCCATCGAGAGTGATTTAGCAGGCCAACTTCTAAGAGTGCAAGGTCTTCATCCACTTCACCAGTAATAATTGCCCAGCAGATGCAGTATCCATAGTATTGGTCTGTTGATAAATTATTGACCACCTCATTTGGTAGAAGCACAAATGCAGGATAAGGTATAGATTTGAAGTCCACAACATTCCATTCTGACACATCCCCATTGAGCTGAGAACCAATAGGGCCAGAAAATTTGTCTGGACTTTTTGTTGTCCCATCTAAAGTTATGAAGATGTGTCTAAGTGGCAATTCATTTAGATGCAGAAGACAAATATCCCACTGAAGAGGTTGCCCTAAAAACATTTCCAAATATCTGATTGACCCATGCATATGTCCTGTGTTAGTATTTGTCCCATCTGCTTTAACTAAGTTTAATTTGGCCTCAAGTTCTGTCCCTTTAATGATCTTATAAATGCCATGAGCAATGTCAATGCCTTTGCCACTCTCCGGGGTAAAATGGTCGAGGTAGAAATCATCTGAAAATAAATGTAATTAATTTTACAATTAAATAAAAATGAAAAAGGAAGGAATAAAGTTAACTGGACAGTTGTCACTTAAAAAAAAATTTTTAAGTAATTGAAATATTACTTTATAGTACAGTAATATAACAGCATAAGCCTATAACTGTATGACAATCATTTCCATTTACCTGGCTCTCCAGTAATGACATAATGTTCCTCTAGGATTGTGGATGTATAATACTTTTCATTTACTTTGTTAACAGCAAGTGTAGCATCCTTTCTACCGTCAAAGCCAATGCCAGTCACTTTTTCAAATATCACTTCTTCCTTTCAGCTCTCAATTTAGCTCTCTCCCTTCTCAACTTGTTTCTGAAAAGTATTTCAAAAATATTGGCCATGCATTACTGCATTAGCATTATACAAATATACAAAATACAAATGTCAGTGTCCTGTTTGAAACTAATTAATATAAATACAAAATAGAAATTTTGACGCTAATTAAAAATAATAGTAAATCTGGTGATTTAGAACTTATAGCAGAAGCTAAGAAATGTAATATCTAGAGTGATTAAAAACATACTTATCAATAACATTTTGTATGTTATCTGGGGTGATTACTCCAAAGTCCACCAATGTAGCAGAACCAATAGCCGCTCCTGCTCTATCACTTACTTGATATCTGTTAGGATATTTAAAGTAGATTTACATATCTATTGTCAATGAATAATTTATTGGTAATCTTAATCTCTTAGTCACAATGATTTCACTTTAAGCTGTATTAAAAGATTTATCTTTCAGTACTATACCTGTCACATGCTTCAGCTAATGAGCGTAATCTAGTTCTGTTCTGTAATGTTGAGACTTCTGGAACATAGTCTGCATCAAATGAATCATTACAACTGTCGCTATCTGTCAACTCAGGAATGTCCATAGGTTCAGGAGGATGAGGAGGAACTGATTCTTTTGCTTTTTGAGATTGAATAACCCGTGATTTGAATTTTAAGTCAGTGGCTGTTTCTGGGACTTCTTTCAGGGTACAGTAACCATGCCTAGTTGTTTTCTGGTCCTACAAAGTGATTATATTTCATTACACTATAATGTATCTTTTATCTATGGGTCTCTATATGTAAATTGAAATTCTTACAAAAATGAGAAAATACTAAAATATTACTTAACATCATTAATAGTGTATTATTGATATTACTAACTTATTAAATGCACTTTAAAAATTGTAGCAAATTATTAATAATTGATAATTAATTAATATTAATTAATAATTTACAACTTGAAATTCAATCAACAGACCTACCTCATAAAACTGGTAATCAGATTCAGTCATTTTTAGTAAGTGCTTTTTCTCTGTATCTGCCAACAGTTTGTGATCATGTTGATATATGTCAAATAAAACGTTTACAGTTTTCAGAAAATCATCCAGATCTTGATATTTAGGTCCCCTTTTCTTTTTGTCATACTTCAGAAGGCGGTTGAATTCCTTTATTTGGGTTTTCAGTCGGCTCTGTATGGCATTTACTGATATTGGATAAACATTATATGTGACCCACAATTTATGCAATTCCTCAGAAGTAGCTCTCAGTACAGCATCTGTTTTATAGTCTCCGAAACACAAACACCTTTCAATAACTTGCTTCAACGTAGGCAATTTCCCTAAAGGAAACTGTTCTGCTGGCATAAAACGTACATCACCAAGTACTTTAGCAACTGTTTTCCTTGTAGAAGTCATACTTTATATTGCAAATGTTGAATTCAATGACAAATTGCAGTTGGAAACTTATAACAAAGGCACCTGAAAAAAAAAAAAAGTTTTCAATTTATTACGTTTAAAAAAAGTTCATGAAGCAGCCCCACCCTCTATTCTTTAATCAAGCATAATGGATGCAAGATAACAAGGAAAAGTCATATCATGTGATCACTATGTCCATGTCAACATCCTTTTAGGGCAATGTTAGTAATCAAAAAGCCAAATCATGCTTATTTTAGAATTTCTTTTGTCACTAAGGTCCGTCAAAAGGGGGTCTATGGGCCCCAAAAATGTTTTTCTAAAATAACTAAAAAACTAAAGGTTTTATGAAAAAATACCACTCTCAATAATTTGTTCTAAATCAAATTCTGCATCTTTTGGTATGCAAACCATCTCTTTAGCATGTTCAGAAGAGATATTGCCATTTTCCTGATTTTGCTAGTGCGGCATTAGATGTTTTTACAAAAATGGGGGTGGCCACCAATTATTTTTTTCAGGAATCTTATTTTTATATCAAAAGCCAACTGTTAATGACTGATTAATTCTATCTTGAGTTTCAGCCCAGCCTAAATTATTGCGCATAAAGCAGAGCACACACACACAAATAAGAAGCACAGTGCACCAACTAGTGCAATATTTTTGCAATTGTGCAATTTATTATTCAGTGCACAGCAACAAAAATGGACCTCACCATTATATTTAGCATCCTCAAAAACCTATAAAACCAGAGTCTATATATATAGGTACTGGTTGCCATTCAGAATAAAAATTAACCAAATATCAATATCTACAGTCATTCCTCAGTATTCGTGAGAGTTAGGTTCTTAAAAATCGTTGAGTGTGTTGTTCTCATGGATGTTGAACATATAATCTTATGGAAAAATAGGGTTAAGTTCCCAGCTCCCCTGAAGATCCCTTTTTGCCCCCCTAATTTAGCAATAAATGCCAGAAAAAAACACCAATTAGGTTAATATTTAGCTGGACACGGGCTAATAAGAAATGAGGTTGTGTTTCACTAGCACTATTTTTCATGCTCTTTACGATGATACTAATAATTTTTTGTGCTAGTGCACGGTTATAAAATTAATTTAATATATAATTTTTACATGGAGAATCCTTGTGTGTGTGTGTGTGTGTGTGTTAGCACTCCATGTGTTTGTATGTACAGTAATGCATTTCATGTACGTATCACTTGTTTTCAGATTGTCACATGGCTGGATTGGGCCAATTAGACACTTTCTGCGATGTGCACCATAGGAATTTCCTTTGCTTCACGCAGTTTGAGGATAATGGCTGAAGCTAGTGAAGGTTTTGAATGTGACAGTTATGAGATTGAGTATTACTGTGCCATTTCTAAATATTTTGAAAATAACGAAGCAGCAGTGAATTGTTTTAAACACCGCGGAGTACTGCCCACTTGTGTACAATGCCCAAAATGTAACAATTCCTATTCTTATCACGTGGACCAACATATATACTATTGTCACTGGCAGAAAACAAACCCCCAAGAATAAGCGTGTAACCCAGTGTAATTCCTCTGTGAGTGCCTATTCTAGGACGTGGTTAGGGAAATCCCGCATCCGGCCATGACAAAACCTATTGTTTATTAATGCATAATCTGCAGAAACACTTCACTCAAAATTTCGCTACACATCAGTTAGAATTAACATCAGAAGCGTGTGTTGACTGGAAGTCATACTGTAACGAGGTAGCCAATCATTGGTTAGGTTGATGATTAGGTTGGTGGTTAGGTTAGCTAGTTTTTATCAGAATTACATTTTCCTGGTATAGTTTTCTCTGCTTTGTTGGAATTTGACACACATTTCTTGTGCAAATGAGTAAACACACTCCATACTTTGGAATGGGAAAAAAAAATAGTTTCTATTCATTTGCATAAGAAATGGGTATCAGATTCGAACAAAGCAGAGAAAAACTACACTAAAAAAATATACCGTAATTGATAAAAAATGTAGCCCTTGTGTCTAGCTAAATATTTACTACCAATTATGTTAATAATTATATAGATTAATACTAGAATTAAAAGAAACAACAAAAAAACTAGCCACGGCGGACATTCCACTTTTAAGCCTATCTAACACTTATTTTTTCACTAAGGCTCAGTACCACCACCTTTCTCTTAGGGGTACTTTCAATACCACTAATACTGCACTTGGAACCCATAGTTAATAAAAAGATAAGGCAAAATACCGTCAAAATCACGAAAGCAAACGCAAAGTTCAGCGCAGATAATGCGTCGCTAACGAACGCAACTCAGTGACTGACTCATGCTCGGCTCTCACTCGCACATGGGGAGAAGCAGCTGTGCGAGGATAGACCCACACTTAGTACACTTTTGCGCATCAGCCAGATAGTGGCCAATTTGAATCACGAATAGGCGGTCTTTCCCTCACAGATACTGATTTAATGGTTACTATTATTCTCTCTCGAATTGGCAGTCACGTGAATACGGAGGAATGACTAGTTTGGTAGATGTTTCTACCAAATCTTAACCATTTAATAAATGTTAAACTCGTTAATTTTTTTAAAATAATTTTGAACCATATTGTAAAGGATTACCAAATATCATTACTTAACCAAACCAATCACTGACCTAACCAGGCATTCAATTAACAGTATTAAACTTGGTAGGGAGATAAGAATATAGTACCATAAAATCTTGCAAAAAGTCAAGGTTAATATTCGTTTTTTGACCCAGTCACACCCAGCTATATATATATTGAATAACGGTGAATTTGTTTATTTTGGCTACCTTTTTCTGTATATTTGGTGATTCTGGCTACTTCTTGATAATTCAATTTGTCCTGTTTTACAAGTAAATCATTTTTAGCAATTTTTTGTCTGTTCAGTTTGGTTTTTTTGTGACTAGAAGTATGACGTGTCAGTTATGCATATTTGATTTTTAAGATGTGATCCGCCATATTGCCCTCGATAAAGACAAGAGTTTAGACCTTTTTTTCAATCACAGAATAATTAAGACATCCGTGACCTGCCCTAAATGCAATAGTGCTTGTATTTTAACAAAAGACCAAAGGTCTTTAAGTACTGTAAAAAATCTTAAAAATAACCGTCTCATTTCAGTTTAAGGGCACGCGAAATTTAGCGGACTACCCATGCAAGGTTGGCACATGTTATTACATTATCATTTATATAATTTAGGTCTCGGGTGTACAGGGGTGGAGCCCCCGTAAAGATCACGCATCACAAATTGATCGGTCCTAATGTTTTGCGGACAGTTCAGTACGTTACACCAGTTAGGTCAACTGTACACCCTTGATGATTAGTTAGGTTAAGTCATGATATTTTCATTTAAATTCATTAGTTTAAATGAAAATGATGAGTGCAAACTTTTCTGGTTAATTTTGAGGTGTTTTGAACGAAACTGCCATCCGTTTCCTGTGCAAATGCGGAATTTTCAAGATGACGATATCTCGAAAACTACACATTTGCACAGGAAACGGATGGCAGATTCGTGCAGAACACCTCAAAATTGACCAGAAACGTTTGCTCTCATTATAAAAAGAGACTGGGTCAAAAAACGAATAATTACCAGTCAATTAATTAATATTAAATAACATTAGGATGGTTGGGTTGTTCGTGATTAGGGCCCTATGGACTGTCTCTGAACACTGGATAATATAGTAGTAAAAAATTCCAAAAATCTACTCGGCCTACACTGACTAAGAAAGTAATTTCGTAGATCACCTTCCTCTAGCTTAAGGCATCAGTAAAATAAGAATTAAGTTAGCTAAAACGTAATGTCGTCAACCGAAATTATGCTAAAAGGTAATGTCGTCAACCAAAATTATGCTAAATGTAGGTCTATACCTACATCTAGCTTACCTAAGTTTGCGTCCGTAGACTTAGCTTTATTCACGTAAAGTCAGACTTCCCAGACTAGGCCTCGGGTAATAGCCTAACTTTAACAGACATTATAACGCTTACAGACCAATAAATAGAGCTTTTACAACGAAAATTAAGTATATTGCAAAAGCCATACATAGGGTGCCTATTGAAGACTTAATATAGTAGTTATGGATCTATGAATAAGCTCATACTAACACTAATCATATCTTTTTCACCTAATTACCCAACTCAGCTGTACTGGGACCTAACTATGAGCGGAATTATTTACAGATTTCATGAATTTGGTAAAAGCGCATGCGTGATTATTTTAATGCTTTCTTCCTTTTATTCATTTTGGAAAATAGAATACTTGTCCCAAACCAAAGTCTACCTATATCTCCTTTGGCCACGCTCGTACAGAATTTCATACACTTTTACAGTGGCGTAACGAAGGGGGTCCTAAAGGGCCGCACTTTTCATACTTAAGTTGGAGATTAGATATAATGCTTCAAAAAATAATATCGTCTTGTTGAAATTAGTTGCTATTAGTTACGTACATCAGTCTGCATCAATCTTAATTTTTCTCCGTGAAAACAAAGGATCTGCATATGGGAAAAATGGGACAGAGACGGGACACTGGGTAGGATGGGATAGGGTTGGTGAAATCAACTAATACCCACATTTGTGATTATTTTCTGTTGGAAAATGTTCTGAAAAGTACGCATATATCTATACATATCTTAGCATTTTTCAGATTTGCTGTGCGTGGTACACTTTTATTGTATCCGGCAAGAATGAACAAGCTCCCTCGGCCCCGCTTGAATGGGGCGGCCTATAAATGGTAGCGAAAAACTCGGCACGAAAAACCGAGCAGGCAGCTGCCGCCTTTCAGAGATTCTTCGTTGCCTCTCTTGATTGCAATGGCGACGCCGACAGCGACAGGAGAGGAAGCCAACGAGGACAAGATGGACCCAGGTGAGGACACTGCTATGAACTCTCCTCTCCATCTGACGACGAGGAACGAACGGAGACAAGCGAATGGAAATTGAGTGCCTCATCAGTGGTTTTTGTACTCGCCGTCTTTGGACACCACGTTCTGTTTCTGTTGCCGTCTTTTTGGCCAGAGAGCAGCCTTTTCGGACGTGAAGCTGGATTCAACAACCGAAAGAAGTTGAATCCACGAGTTGGTGAGCACGAAGCCAGTCCAGCGCATAAAGTAGCCAATCAGAAATGGACTGAATTTCGCATGAGACTGGGCAGAGAAGCAACGATCGACCATGAGAATCGTCACGTCATAAACAGTCAGAGAAGTGGAGAGAGATCCTGAAGAGGGAATTGGACTGCATCCTCTATCTGTCAAAATAGAACCTGCAACTCCGAGGACACTGTTGCAAGCCTTAGATTTATACTCAATAAAATCATATTCTTTATTAAGGCTTCAATTCATAAAATTAGGCTCAGTACATTTACATAACACAGCTAAAAGTAAACAGATAGGCAAATTAGTCAATGATCAATGGATACAAAGATATGTAATATATAGGTAGTATATAGATAACAACAATGTAGTGATCAGCATAGGGAAACGCTAAATTTTAAGACAAGTTTGCAAGACATACACACAGTTACACATTAACAATTAACGGATAGGTGATTAATGAACGACTACATTTTAAACCTTGGAAAAAAATTAAATTTTAAGATATATTTGGAGAAAATCGATACGTCTAGGGGCAATGACAGTGAATTGCGCCGTAGCTGGGTTGTGGGGGTACGGCCTTTTAGGGGCCGTTCAGAAATTAGGTAACGCTATTTTTGCTAAAACTTGAAACCCCAGATCCCCCAGGAACGTCGTTCTGTAATGCTAGACCAGACACTCCCTAAGATGTTATGTAACACTTCTCCCACCCCACACCCCACACGTTACGGAACGTTACAAAGGGGGGTGGGGGTGTCAGGTTTTAGCAAAAATAGCGTTACTTAATTTTTGAATGGCGCCTTATGAGTCGGCCCAGGGCGGCACTTTCTTGTGCTACATCAGTGCACTTTTATGAAATCAACAAAAAGCCAGTAAAACCATATATTTACGAAACTATCACAGCCATCAAAAATTTTAACTTCACATCCAAAGCCAGTGAGAGTAAATTTGTGAAGCTGCACTGAAAATATAGTTGGTTCGTGAGCTTAAAGTAATGTACCATAGTCTAAAATAATTTATCAAATCTCCAAAGCTGGGCACAAACCGTTAATCCGTTAATCGTTAATTAACGAAGTTAACTTTTTCGTTAACGATTTAACTTTTAAGTTAACTTTGAAGATCATTATCGGACTAATTAACTTCCGTTACATTTAACTTCCGTTAACTCAAGTCCGTTAACCCAAAAAATTCATAAATAAACGTTTAAAAGTTTCTATTATTTTCAGTGCTGAGCAGGTGCGCAATTAATCCGCCACTGTTAATAGTGATGAACGAATTTCCATTTCCGCAGTGCAAAATCAGGCGATATATTTGTTTCCGTCGCCACAATTTGTGTCTTACCAAATATGGTAGTTATTTATGGCATTGGTTTGAGCAAAACATGGTCGACTGTAAAATCAGGCGGAAAGATTTGCCATTTGAGTTGAATGTTTCAACTTCTTTCAAGAAATATCACGAGCATTTTAAGACACTTTCAATAATATATATGTAACAATTACAACAAATAACTACATTCGTTTCATTTGCAGTCTGTCTCTTGCGCAACATGTTTGTGCTAGTGAATATTTAAAAATAATCGTTGTCAAGTAAGTCATGTATATTTATAATATGTCTGTGAGTACCTTATTAGTAGTCTCCTTGATACATTTCAAGAACCATAAAACTGATCAGGTAAGATTTCAATTCTCATGTCACTTTGATGACATAAATTAAGTCAATTGATGTCTTACAATGGGAGCGTTTTCACCTTAACCCTTTATGTCCTGGCGGTACTTCTAGGTACCACATCCTTAAAATCTCCATAATTATTTTTCTACCCGGTTGATCCTGCCGGTACTTTCAAGTCCCAATGTGAATTAGTTTCTTTATGAGATAATAGATGGCGTTGAGAAGTAAATGTGAGCGTGTGGCGCCAGAGGCTGTTTACTCTTTAGTATCTCTGCCATCCCCTCCAGTGCTGCAGTGGAGCGTTTGTTCTCTATGGGCAAGAACATCCTGAGGGCCAAGAGATCATCCCTGTCTGATGAAAACTTTGATATGCTAATTTTCATGAAGGGCAACATGCATCTCATGGACAAAATGGAGAACGAGAAGAAGAGGGAAAATTAAATTATATATACAGGGCGTCCCAAAAAAATGTATACACACTTTAAATACTTATAAAGGCAGTGTTTATTAAAATACATTTCATTTTCAAAATGTAATAGAATCTACAGACATTATTTAATTGTTTTGTCAACGCCTGTTTTCAAACTGACGTCCGTTCTGGTTCAGGCACTGCTGATAACGCGAAGCAATGGAATCGCAAACATCACGAAACATTTCGTTTGGTATTTGTGTGCATTCTCGTTCAATGGCTGCTCTCAATTCAGCGACTGTTGCAGGTTTTATAGCGTAGACTTTGTCTTTTAAGTATCCCCATAAAAAAAAGTCTAGTGGTGTGAGGTCTGGTGAACGCGGAGGGTATTCTACGAAACCCCTTCGTCCAATCCACATCCACATCGTGCCAAGTACCACTCGCAATACTCCACTCTTCGGTCCGGATCATCTTCATTAATAGCATGGACTAATCTTGGAATGTAACTTTTCCATTGACAGCGCTTCAAAATGCGTTGGACAGACGATTCTGAAATTCCTACCTCACGACTCGCTTGCCGCACAGATTTTCTTGGACTTTGGTGATACGTTTCCAGTACTCTTTCTTGCTTTGTGGGTGAGGTGACGTGTATGTATATATATGTATATAGTCTAAAAGTCACTAAAGAGTAAATATCACTAAATCTAAGCTGAATGGCAAGACGAAGCCATAAACGAACCAACGGGCGGTTCGTATTGCTTTGGTCTGGCCTAGACATGTTTTTTCCTATCTGACCTAATCTTTGGTGCTGAGTAAAATTAGGTGATGAATCTAAGGTAACAAATCGGGTAGGAAGTTGTTCGTACTTAAGTATAGTTAGGGGTAATGTCTATAGCTTCTAAATTGGTAATGTAAGAGAGAGTTAGGTAGGCTGTTGTGGGACACAGGAATAAAACGGTAGGCTTCAAGGAATACCTAATTCAACGCACCGGTAAGTGCTTTTGATTGTTTGCTAGAACCTAAGTAACCTAACTGGGGTGTCTACCCCACGCTATCACATTTGGCGACGAGGATGGGATTTGGCTCATTTGGTTAAATTTTGTTCAGTGGGTTAAATTTGGCTCATTGGGTTAATTTGGCTTATTGGGTTAATTTGGCTTATTGGGTTAATTTGGCTTATTGGGTTCAAGTGGTTGTTTGGAAAATTGGATGCAGACTAGTGGGTCGTCCGATTTGGTTTGTTTGTGTGGGGAAGCTACCGTACTATAGCGTAGGTCCCGCCGCCCAAATTCTAAAACTAATTCCTACTCAGCCCTAACTCTAAAACTAATTCCTACTCAGCCCTAACTCTAAAACTAATTCTTACTCAGCCCTAACTCTAATACAATTCACTATTCAGCCCTAACTCTAATAAAATTCACTATTCAGTAACTAGACCAAATTTAAACCTAACCTAACCTACTTCACGTGAGTTGGCCTAATTCGGTTTTGCTCTAGCATGTCGGTGATTGGCCATATAAGCCCCTACGAAGACAATGGGGAGGACTTCGAAGCTTATGCCACTAGGCCCTAAAACGTTTGGTTTAGTTATGGACCTAGTTTCTCCTAAAGCACCGGAAACTTGCACCTATAAGGAATTGGTACAGGCCCTAACCGATCACTACAAACCCCGAGTAGTTCTCATCTATGAACGTTTCAAATTTTATTCAAGGCATCAGACGGGAAACGAAAGCATTGCAGAGTTTGTTGCAGGAATAAAAAGCCATAGCCGTACGTGTAAATTTGGGGACAAATTAGATGAAATGCTAAGAGATAGGTTTGTAATGGGTCTCAAAGAGGAGTCTACCCAGAGAGCCCTATTAGCCATACAGGACCTAACTTTTAGTCAGGCTGTAGAAATAGCTACGGCTAGAGAAGCAGCTGCTAAAGATGTTAGAGCTTTTGGAAATCATAGTAGTAAAGCCCAACACGTAAATAGCTTTAAATCTTCTAGGCCTGGCAGACCTAACGAGCCTACTAGACAGGCAAATAAAAGGTATGAGGCGAATACGACTAAGCCTACTAATTCTACTAAGCCTTCCAAGCCATGTACAGGGTGTGGAAAACACCATTGGAAGAAAGATTGCCCTTTTAAAGAAGCAGTTTGCCGAAACTGTAGTAAAATAGGCCACATAGCTAAAGTGTGTTTTTCAAAGAAAACAAAGGGTGAAAATTCTAATTTTAACATTTCTAGTATAAATCCTCAAAAGGGAAATACTTCGAACATTGGAGTGGAGTACCTATTCTATGAGCAGCAAAGTGGGGAAAATACAGGCCCATATATTGTAGAGGTAGGCCTAGATGGAATTACAGTTCCTCTAGAATTGGATACGGGTGCTGCCCGGACGGTCATGTCCAAGGTAGTTTTTGATAAGATTTTCAAAAACACACCTAAACTACATGCATCTAAAACGATTTTGAAGAAGTACGGTGACATACAAATACCTATTTGTGGAGAAGCATACGTCACAGTTACACTTAACTAGAAAACTTTGTCTCATCCCTTAACCCTTTTAGTGGTGGATGAGCAAGGGCCTACTCTACTAGGCCGTGATTGGATTGATGCTTTGGAAATGCCAATTGACAAAATCTTGCCAAGGGGTCAGGCAGATGTGCATACACTTTCATATCCATCTGACATAGACTCATTGTTAAGGGAGTTTTCTTCTATTTTTGGGCCTGAAGTAGGCAACCTAAAAGGCCATCAGGTCTGCATAGAAGTAGATCCTAATGTAACTCCGAAATTTTGTAAGGCTCGTTCAATTGCGCATGCACTGCGGGAGAAGGTAGATTTAGAAATTGAAGGCTGCTAAAAGATAAAATTATTGAACCAGTCACACACGCTAAGTGGGCTGCCCCAGTAGTTCCTGTACTAAAACCGGACAAGTCCGTGCGGTTATGCGGGGATTACCGTTTAACAGCAAATAGAGCCGTCCTTCTAGATTGCTATCCTATACCCAAGCCTGATGAATTATTTAGCTCTCTTGCTGGGGGAAAATATTTCACAAAACTCGATATGTCCCAAGCCTATGCTCAACTAAGTTTAGATGAAAACTCTAAAGAATTAACTATCATAAATACGCACCGAGGCCTATATAAGTACAATAGGCTATGCTATGGAATAGCATCGCTCCAGGTATTTTTCAGAGGACAATGGACCAAGTTCTAGGTCACATTCCAGGGTACTTTGCTTTCTAGATGATGTCCTCATTTCAGGTTCGACTAAAAAAGAACACCTAACTAGATTAACCACGGTTCTAAAAAGACTCCGGGATGCTGGACTTAAGCTAAAGAGAGAAAAGTGTTCATGGGTCACTAACGAGGTTTCATATTTAGGGTTCCGCATAGATGCCTCAGGCATTCATCCAACGGTGGATAAACTAGAAGCAATAGAAAAGGCACCACCTCCACAAAACATCACACAGTTACAAGCTTATTTAGGTCTCCTAAATTTTTATAGGAAATTTTTGCCTAATGCATCGACTTTCCTTGAACCCCTAAATAAGCTATTACGATCTGGGGAACAGTGGAGATGGGAGAAAACTCAAAAGGAAGCATTTGAAGCTTCCAAGGACGTACTATTAAAGTCCACTCTCCTAGTGCATTATGATCCTAAACTTCCTCTCGTAGTTTCAGCAGACAGCAGTTCTTATGGAATGGGGCAGTGTTATCTCACCACATTGATGGTGTAGATAGGCCTATCTGTTTTGCTTCTAGAACACTAACTGAGACGGAAAGACGATATGCACAAGTGGAACGTGAAGCATTAGCCTTAGTATTTGCAGTAAAAAATTTCATTTCTATCTATGGGGTCATGAATTTAAACTAATTACTGACCATAAGCCTCTCTTAGGTTATTTTCACCTAATAAAAATATTCCAGTTATGGCCTCAGGTAGGATTCAACGATGGGCACTGATTCTACAAGCCTATAAATTTGACTTAGTACATCGGTCAGGTAAACTTCTAGGTACGGCTGATGCGCTAAGTAGGTTGCCCTTAGAAAATCCAAATGATTGTGTACCTATACCTACAGAATGGGTTCACTTGGTGGAGTTTTTGGAATCCACTCCAGTATCTGCAGTACAAATAGAGCAGTGGACAAAATCAGACCCTATTCTGTCTAGGGTCATCCATTTCTGCTCAGTTGGTTGGCCTACTAAGGTTGAGAGTGAATTACAGCCTTTTATTCAGCGTCAGTCTGGCCTCTCTATTCAAAATGGCTGTCTCTTATGGGGCCACAGAGTGATTATTCCAAATAAAGGCAGGTCGAATTTAGTGAAGGAACTTCACGCTGAACACATGGGCGCAACAAAAATGAAAGAGCTGGCGAGAGCTTATTTCTGGTGGCCTGGTTTAGATGGAGAACTCGAATCATTGGTTCGTTCCTGTCAAAGCTGCCTAGAGAACAGAGATCTCCCAAGGAAAAGTCCACTTCATCCTTGGGAATGGCCTACTATACCGTGGCATAGGATCCATGTTGACTATGCAGGTCCTATAAATAATATTTATTTCCTAGTCATGGTGGACGCCTACTAAGTGGGTGGAAATTTTTCCAACCACTTCCACGACTTCGGGTGTTACTATTCGCTTACTCCGTTCAGTTTTCGCTCGATGGGGTTTACCCGTAGTCCTGGTTTCCGACAATGGTACTTGTTTTACCAGTGAGGAATTTCGTTCCTTCGTCCACCTAAATGGCATTAGACATGTCCGGTCTAGTGTTTTCCACCGTCTACTAACGGTCTCGCGGAAAACATGGTCCGTACTTTCAAGTCGGCCTTGCGTCATTCTCGTGGGGAGGAAATGCAAGTGGTGTTGGATAAATTTTTGTTTAAATATCGAATAACACCACACACCACGACAGGGGTGTCTCCCTCTAAACTTCTGATTGGCCGGGGAATTCGTTCAGTTTTTGATTTGTTACGTCCAAACGAAATGTTACAACAACGAGTTTTACGCCATCAGGAAAAACAGAAGTTGTACCACGACACTAAAAGAGGGAGAGTTCTAGAAGCGAAACCTAATGATCCAGTTGTGATTCGCAACTATGGGGCTGGACCAAAATGGGTTCCTGCAACTGTGCAGGAGAGAACGGGCCCTGTTTCCTTCAAGTGCCAACTAGAAGATGGTCGTTCTATTAAACGCCATCAGGACCAGATATGGGAACGGGAAGTGCAGAAGGACCAGAGTCTTCCGGAAGAGAGAACTGATCCTCCGGAAAATGGTTCAACTTGCCCGCCTATACAGGTTGCACCTGATCCTACTACATCAACCCGCTCCGCAGGTCGTCTAGGGTCCCTCATCCCCCTGACAGACTAAACTTGTAGGGGAGGAGTGAGGTGACGTGTATGTATATATATGTATATAGTCTAAAAGTCACTAAAGAGTAAATATCACTAAATCTAAGCTGAATGGCAAGACGAAGCCATAAACGAACCAACGGGCGGTTCGTATTGCTTTGGTCTGGCCTAGACATGTTTTTTCCTATCTGACCTAATCTTTGGTGCTGAGTAAAATTAGGTGATGAATCTAAGGTAACAAATCGGGTAGGAAGTTGTTCGTACTTAAGTATAGTTAGGGGTAATGTCTATAGCTTCTAAATTGGTAATGTAAGAGAGAGTTAGGTAGGCTGTTGTGGGACACAGGAATAAAACGGTAGGCTTCAAGGAATACCTAATTCAACGCACCGGTAAGTGCTTTTGATTGTTTGCTAGAACCTAAGTAACCTAACTGGGGTGTCTACCCCACGCTATCACAGTGGGGCTTGTCGATGTCCGTGGTCTTCCGGAACGCTTCTTGTGGACATTCTGAACAGTTCCATCGGCTTCAAACTTATCTCTAATTCGAGTGATGGTAAGTCGCGTTGGTGGATCTGTTTGAAACTCCCTCCTAAACTGTCTTTGCACTTCAACTGCGTTTTCACACTTCCAGTAGCATTTTAGAATGAATTTCCTTTGTTCAAAGCTTAGTCTGACTGCCATTATTAATTCTAATGGGTTTAACTTGGAAAGAAAGAAACATCAATTGAGCTATCAGCTGTTAAAGTGTGTATACATTTTTTTGGGACGCCCTGTATATACGTATATTGTGTTTTTCATTTTTTTTATAATAAAAGTTAACGTTAACGGTTTATCGGTAACTTCCGTTACATGTTTAACGGATTAACGGTTAACGAAGTTAACTTTTTGGTTAACGGATTAACGGTTAACGAAGTTAACTTTTTGGTTAACGGTGCCCACCACTGCAAATCTCCTCATCTCATTCATAAGCTGTCAATAGCCTGTCATACTAAAATGAATATACGATACTCTGCAACTTACTATTACTATTTACACTTACCATAATCTACATAATTTTTTATCTCTCCAAAAATAATGAAAAGTTATATTGTTTCCTTTTTACTCGATTATGTATCTTACACCTTAAATCCAATACTAGTCTGTTTCCTTAGAATATATAGGCCAATATAATCGTTAAAATTGTAGTTGGGAACTAGTGTTAACTTGACAACGCTCCCGTTTTCGTTGTCATTCTCTAAAATTGCAGCTAATAAACGTCTGCAAATAATCAAATGGCACGGGGATTGACTCAGTGGTCGAACCTAACTCTCCGGTTTTTGAAAATTTAAAAGTTGTCAACCCTAGTTAGAAGACTATTCAAATAAAGAAAAGGGGGCTTCAACTTCCCCAGTCTTTCTCTCTACCACTGTCGTTTATGTTATAGTTTCTTCCTTTTCATTTCTTCTTATTTTATCTTTCTGCTTTTTCTGAAGTAAACTGTTCCGAAGCATGAAATTATCCAAACAAGGTAATCTTACAGTACCTTCACTTCTTGTGCAAACTTAATTTAGGTTAGGTTAGGTTTTGGCAATTTTGGCAATTTTGCATAAGAAATGAAGATCAGATTTGAACAAAAACACTAAATTACATTAGAAAAGTATAGACTTGACAAGAGTTATGGGTCATGTATTTTACTGCATATTAACCTTCAAACAACTTTTTCTGTTATATTTCTCCTTTCAGCTAATGTAGGACTAGTAAAATATCGACCACGTAATTAATAAATATTTCTTATTAAAATTTTAATTACAGGTATTAAAAATTATGTTAATTCTGTATATTATGATAATATAATTATTCAGGAGAGTCAGAAACTGGCACAGTGCTCAGGCCAACTAATGCGGTCCATCACTCTAACTCCTACAGTATTATTACCAGCATTATCGGGATTCGAACTCCTGACCACAGTGTCTTCACTTCGTTTATAACAACGTTTCCCAAACTTTTTTAGCCAACGCCTTCTTCAAACTGATATCGATCCTTCACGCCCCTTTGCAGTATGTCAAGTGCAGGTTGTATTTATGGAGTGTCAGAAAATCTAGAAGAGGAAGAGCCATTGTTGTCCCAAGGCGATATGATGACAAAGCTGATTGATGCAGCATTGCTTGTATATATTAAGCTAAGGTGTATATACTGTATATCCATCTCATAATTGTAAGGTTAGTGAAAAATTCACTTAATTCAGAGCTAGCATTTTTGGGCTCTTGTGGTATCATTGTTTGGGCACTCTTGTGGCATCATTTTTTTGGGCACTGGCGCGTCCTTTCTACTCGTTTGTTATATGCGGTACTTACAGGGCGTGGTCTTATAGAGAGCTCTTGCAATTCAGTTTGGTTGTTTAGATACAAAATTGTTGCATCGTGCAATGGTGCAGGTTGTGTTGTTACTGCAAGGTTTAGAAAGACCATAAATAGTACCCTTTTTGTTTTTTTTATCTTAATTTTATGCAACTGAAGCCTAAGGTAGGCCCACATCGAGTCAGCAACCCTGAGGTAGGACCTAATAGGACCTTCAAGTCCGTAAGTTTTAGTCTAGCTTAACTTGGGCTGTGTGGCCATTCAGAGCTTGGCCGTTCAGGGCTCAGCTGGGATTCTGAACCCAATAAAATAAAAAGTAACATGGTCCTTCGAGCCGGATTCTAGCCCAAGACTGAGTCAGTGACTATTTTTCGGCAAAGTTCTGATTGTGCAAATTGTAGCCCAAGTTAGGCCTGGACGGGTTGAGCATAATTGAGTTAAAGTCCCAGGGTAGAAAGTTTGGTCGCCCAGTTACGAAACTTGGCTGCTAGTCTGTCGTTGTTTTGGGCCAACATTTTTACCAGTTTGGTTAATTTTGGTTTTATTGTTCGTAGGCGAAGGTTGCAGACTTCAGTGCGCCAATTACTTGGGTGGAAAATATAGTATTCCATACTGGTGGTTGGTCAGTACCCCAACCAAGCAAATCAGTTTATTTGAAAAAAAGGCAAAATTTGAGTTTGGTCAGTTTGGTAAAGTATTTTCCCCAATTCAGCTTATTTGGCAATGAGCCCAATTGTTGTTTGCATTGAAGATGAGTGCAGCTGAATTGAACAAGTTTAGAAAAAGGAGAAGCACCTGCAAAGATCTAATTACGAAGGTCATTGCCACTATAGATTCTGCCATAGAGCAAGAGGATTTAAGCTTAGTGACTGTGCAGCTTTCCATATTAGAAACTAAAAAGGTTGCTCTAAGCGGACTAAATGTTAAAATTGAGGCTCTTATAGAAGAGGATGAAATAGAAAATAACATAATTTACTTTGAAGAGATTATTGATGACATAATTAAAGTATGCCATAGAGCAGTAGCGTACTAAGGGGGGTGCGAGGGGGGCAGTCCGCCCTGGTGACAGCGAGGAGGGGGGTGCCATCGGGAGAGTTGAAATACCAGTACAAGTTTACAAACCAAATGAAAAATTCGCCAAAATAAGAAAAAAAAATAAAAAATGTTCAAACTATTAGAACAGCTTAATGTTAATTTCCACTATAAAATATATTTTTATTTTTATCGGCAATACAAAAATTACAAACGAAAAATTAAATATTTGATAAAAATTACATCGAAAGGCGAACGTTTGTTGACGTTTTAGTCATCAGTTTGTTGAGCATAGCCAGCTGGCTGCAACCGACATTCAAAGTCTTGTTCACTTGACACTGTGACTCCATATACATGAGGTATGTTTCATTAAATAATTATGATAAAGCATAAAGTGCTGGTGTTTTAACAATATCATGGTACTTATACCAGTGTCCAGTAATTTTTGACAATGTGGTATCATAGTGATGTTTAAGTGTTTATAAATGCAACGTGGTGATGCTATAATACCCGGTAAATGCATCGTCGTGATGCTATAATACCCGGTAAATGCATCGTCGTGATGTTATAATAAATGCATCGTCGTGATGTTATAGAAACTCATGTTTATGAATGGTGGTCCCTGTGACTACTGGTTATCAGTAAAAAGACACAGGAAAGTTACACTTTGCACTAAACTTTAGAGTTGACTTTTTTTTGCACTTAACCCCCTCCCCACCAAAAATAATAATAATCATAATCACAGACAATTTGTTCAGTTAATGTATTTCAAGTCATAATAGTTCATGCTTGTTATGCATGTTCATGCTCTATACCTTTTCATTTTAAAATTTTGCAGAAAACATCCACTCTGAAGCGAAATCGACCCAGTGGATTCCAACAAAGAAAAATGAAGAAGGTAAGAGAAGAGGTGGCTCAGGCAATGTCCGGATCAATTTTGAAGTATGTGACGCCTTCAACATCAAGTGCAATAGGAGAAAGTCCTGAAGATATTCAGCCTGGTGAATCTGAAGGGCAAATACAAGAAGCATCTTCACAAGAGGATTCAAATGAGAGAGAGTAAGGATTGGAGGATGGCAATTCATCTTCTAAAAGCAGTGAAATTGATGAAGAGGAAGGAGACGCCAGCAGAAGTCCACCCAACAGGAGGAAGACTCTGATGAAGAAGAGGAGACGGATAGAGTTTCAATTTATTCTGATGTCGCTGCTTGGCCAATCCCGGTTCCCAATGTGTGTTTAAATTTTAAAATTATTTATGGGGGGTGCCAAAGGAAGGATCCGCCCCGGATGCCAAATACTTTAGGTACGCTCCTGCCACAGAGCAAAAGAGTTTAGCAGCTCAGTACAGTTAGAGACCAGGTCTAATAATGAAACACAGCCCTCAACAAATTGTGTTTGTGAAGTTAAAGTTAACAGATCTGCAGTTCAGTTACCGAGGCTTGTACTCGAAACATTTTCTGGGAGTATTCAGGAATGGTAAGGATGGGCAGACAGTTTTCAATCAGCAGTTCATTTTAGTCAAGTGTTAAGTGCGGTGGAGAAATTTAATTATTTGCAGTCCATCTTGGAAGCGGAGGCAGCAAAGACAATAGCAGGATTAGCATTAACAGAGGCTAATTATAATGTGGCTTGGGATATATTAAAGAAACGGTTTGGTAAGCCAGAGATCTTAATTAAAAGCCACCTCCGCGAACTTTTAGCTATACTTCCTGTTAATAATCCCAATAGTGTCAAGGAGTTACGGCAGTTATATGATGAATTTGATGTTAGAACTAGGTCCCTGGACAACTTGAGTGTAGGAATGGAAAGGTATGGTATAATGTTGGTCACTATACTGGAGTCTAAATTGCCTAGTTCAATTTTGCTTGAATTAAGTAGGGGACACTCTACAGAACATGTGTACATCCCCCTTCAGTAGATGTTAAGTCTTTTAGGCACAGAATTAGCAAGACGAGAGGGAATTGAGTTTGCACAGTGGGATGTTAAACAAGAGGACAAAGGGAAGCAGAGCACCAGGGCATGGTCTTATAGAGAGCTCTCTTGCAATTCAGTTTGGTTGTTTAGATACAAGATTGTTGCATCGTGCAGGTTGTGTTGTTATTGCAAGGTTTAGAAAGACCATAAATAATGCCCCTTTTGTTTATCTTAATTTTATGCAACTGAGGCCTAAGGTAGGCTCACATCGAGTCAGCAACCCTGAGGTAGGACTTAATAGGACCTCCAGGTCCGTAAGTTTTAGTCTAGCTTAACTTGGGCTGTGTGGCCCTTCAGAGCTTGGCCGTTCAGGGCTCAGCTGGGATTCTGAACCCAATAAAATAAAAAAATAACAATCTGAAAGACTATCAGTTTGTATATGGCCAAGATACTTAGTCTGGGTCATTTCTGACAGCACCATACCATTCAATTGAAATTCATAAATTTTTATATATTTGTAGGCCTTGGTCCTCATAATCATAACATGACTTTTAGCAGGATTATATTTTATGTCGTTATCCTTCCCATACCTTTCACACACCTTCAAAAGTGTGCTAAGCCCTTTTACAGATGGAGAAATAAGAACTAGATCATTTGTATACATCAGATGATTAACGATCATTGTACCAATATAGCAGCCTATTTTACAGGTGTTCAGCACAACAGATAGATTATCCATATAAACATTGAATAAGTGAGTGGAAAATATAAAAAGAGTGCCTTTAAATTCGAGAATTTCGGACTTAAAAATATAACTCTATACGTTAATGGCACTGCTTTGGGTGGAACAATGGGTACGGACTATTCATCAGACGCTGTGTTACCTCTTTGTGCCAGAGCCTATAGTAATCTGACCCATATTGCAGGTGATTGTGATGAGCTTGGTAATGGGGTAACGCAGGAAGAATTCATTGATCAATTTAACCTTTATCCGTTTGACATTACACCTGACTTATCTGCTAACGTAAATACCCATTTAACACCACAGCAGAGCGGTAACATCTCAGTGCGGCTGGAATTCGCAAAGCCTATAGACGCTCCTATTAGTGTACTAGTATATCTCGAATCGCAAGCCCTAATAGAAGTAGATAGATTAGAAGCGTTATCACTGACTTTTAAAATGGATGCTAATACACTTCAGAAAGTAATGGAGCGAGTCACACGTTCCAAATTTATCGGCGTGTTTGCGAAGAATGAAACATTGAGTTTGCCAAGTACGCGAGAATGCGGTAGTCTTATTGTGAACACAGACATCATCGGTAATGAAGGGATTCACTGGATCGCTGTCTATTTTAAAAATAGACAGCGCCTGTACTATTTTGATTCACTCGGTACTCAACCCTGGAATGATCCTATTATTGTAAATTTCTCGCTCAGTTACATATTCCCGAAGTTGTGTGGACCCCATTTCGCATGCAAGGATATTTTACTAATGTTTGCGGAATGTACTGCGTCTCATTTCTCATGCATATGTCAAATGATAAAGAATTTATAAATTTTTTAAATTTATTTGACCCGTGTCACACTCGCCGAAACGATGAAATGGTATGCAGACAGATAAAAAACCGTTTTCCAATTGTACGTACTCGTTGTATATTATAATGTTTTTGTTCGTATATTTGTAACGATATATTCGTTTATTGTACTGATTTCTTTAATTTAATAAATTTATGAAAATATATTGTGTCTTCTTATCCCAAAAAGATCGAAAAACACTTACATTATTTCGGTGTGACATTGTTGACTGATCAGTATATCCTCCCTATTCCGAGATTCTTCAAAAGATTGTATAACACGTGTCAAATCCTCATCGGACCTTAAAGGAATAATGCTTTTAAAACATAGACAGAGTATACAGACAGATCCCCATTATGTGAAGATATCTTTGGTTCGAGGAATGAATGCCATAAAATTTCGATTTTAGCATAATGGGGTAACAAAATAACATTGATTGACATTTTTGGCGATTATCTATTTGACGAGACACTACAACTCTCCATATATATAAATTCGAATTATGGACACTTACATTTCTATGGTAGTCCCTTGCGTCGGATTGTAAGGAGCTTCACTGCAAATATCTTCTACGGTTTGCGTTGAAAATAATTCGTCACGGTCAACCGCATTAAAAACTAACTGCGGTTAATGCTGCAGTATCACTCTCTTCATACAAATCTGGGGAGACGTACAGGTCCATGGTGGAGGAATGATTATTCACTGATGCGAAAATAGCTACTGTTACTCCCAACTGAAAAATATCCCCTTTTATATGCACACTCGCCAAGCTCCGCCCCAAAAGACCAGATGTTCGTCGTGATTGGCTGCCGATGTAGCTGGGTGGAGCTATGACGTGTACCAATCCGCTATAACGAGACCGGACGAGTAACATATATATAAAATCGAATTATAGGCACTTACATTTCTATGGTAGTCCCTTATATTATATTTTTTACTTACAAATTATTAGTATTGTTTGTTAACATAATTGTTAACTTATTTTATAATAAAGAAATTATATCCTAATTATATTTTAAAAAGAACATTCGGTTTCAACGTTAAGCTGTGGTCTAAGGCGGCGTGGCATAAATAAATACTAAAATAAAATTAAATGTTAAAAATCTTTATTCATACGTTATTAAAAGTTAAAAATCTTTATTAATAAAACAGGATAGAAGCATATGAAAGTCAAGGTAAACTATAGTTGTAAATTATAGTTAGGTTATACGATGTTTTTCGGGCATACTACTGCCTCGGGTTAAATGATCCTGTTATTTTAAATCACGTATTTGAAAGAGTTAATTATTATTGCTACATAGAAAAAATCGTGCATTACGATGTTTTTCGGGTATACTACTGCCTCGGGTCAAATGGTCCTGTTATTTTAAATCACGTATTTGAAAGAGTTAATTATTATTGCTACATAGAAAAAATCGTGCATTACGATGTTTTTCGGGTATACTACTGCCTCGGGTCAAATGGTCCTGTTATTTTAAATCACGTATTTAACGACACATCGCGCACAATTCCATTGCTATATATGGCTCTAGGATCGGCCCTGACGAGATGTATTTCGTAGGTTAGGTTAGGTCTCTTACATATAAAACCCCTCTGCCATTTTCGATTATTATTTATTGAACAAAACTCTCGCTCTCTTTCTATATATATATATATATATATATATATATATATATATATATCAAGAGTGGTCTGGAAGGAAGTTTACCAATGATTAAATTCTCTTTGCGAGTGACCCGCTGCCCACGTCGGGCTAACCTTTGGTTAGCTTCCGCCCGAATTGTTCATTCTGACGAAGGTCAAGCTTTTCACTCCACCTTAGACCTACAGTTTAACGTGGAATCCGAACCACGCCCCATCAGCAGCCCAGCGTCTTGACCACTAGGCCACCTAGGGTACCCATTTATTTACCAACCACTTTCTTTATTGTGTGGAAGGATGAACAGCTGGGTTTTGCTGCGCGCCGGCTGCCGTCGGGTCTCGAACCCTGGGCCGATGGATTCGTAGTCCGCGACGCTAACCACTACACCACCGAGGCGCCTCATGAGGCTAGCATCATGAAAAAGAAAAACTATGGTATTTGTCATTACTTATTCGGACTATAGTGGATTTAATTATCCCAGAAGAGTTCCTTGTTCCATGCACGGTCTGTGTGTAGCATATATATATATATATATATATATATATATATATATATATATATTGTGTGTACGTTTTTCCCACTGTTATTCGTGACTTAAATATTTATAATAAAAATCAAGTGTCTAAAAAGTTATTTAATAAGCAGAATTTAATTGGATTCATTGTAGAAGTAATAACAATGACAATATTAATATTTGGAGCAGTGTGTACTTATCAAGGGCTGTCTTTAAGAAAGGTCTCTCGCAAGCAGATTTTCTCCGAAACCAACCTCGCTATATTGGACTGTGTTTTGGGGAAATCCAACTTTCTTCGTTTCTTTTAATTTCGTTTTTTTCATTTTTTCTTCGCAGGGAATGAAGCTCGTATGTTTCATAACTTTTCATCTCGTTTGGTGGGTTTCGAATTGTATCGTAAATTATCGTATTTCGAATTGTATCGTAAATGATCATTTCGTTTCGTTATTCGTGAAGGCTCATCTACAATCATATATTGTGGTATTTTATATGATTTGTGTACAGATGGGTTAAACTGTGGGTCTAAGTTACGCATAAATATAAAACATTTTAATTGTATATATATATATATATATATATATATATATATATATATATATATATATATCACAAGATATTTAAAAGACTGATATAATTATAGTGAACTTATGTCGAAATAGTTACCCATAAAATTATTTGTTTTCGGTTGAATTATGGATAACTATGTTATTTGTTTCGTTCATCTTCAAGTTTAATGAAGCTCAAGTTAATGTTATATTTGTTTCTATTCGTTAAACACTATATACATCTATTGCAAATGGTTTTACTGGTATTTAGGAAGAGTTTTATTGGTGGCAAGCCACTTCGTTACAATAATAAACTTATGTCGAAATAGTTACCCATAAAATTAATTGTTTTAATTCACTTTAAGGTGATGCATTCATAATTCGTTGGGTATCCCTTATAAAAATTCGTTTCTGTCTAACGAATTATTTATTGGGTAACTTTGTTAATTCTATTAATGCGTAAATCTTTCTGAAACATGAAAGAGGCGCTTGTGTTATTTTATATGGTTGAATCTTCCAACTGAATAACTATAAATATATATTGTGGTATTTTATATGGTTCATTAGTTTATTATATATACAAGTACAATTTAATAAATATTGCTATCTGGAATACATAGCGCTATCTGGTGTACATGACGCGATCTGGCAACTCAGCATCTGCATATATGGTGCGATCTGGAATACATGACGCTATCTGGCAATTCAGCCAGAATAGAGGCTTATAAAAGACCGCGAAGTTGGTGAAGACTCATTCCCAGCTCGGCTCCAGCCGAGCAAGGACCTCCGGTCCTTCTCTTTTTGGCTCTTTGGGAAAAACCCTTAGTGGCCTCTTAGGTTAGGTAAACGAAAATAATATGCCTTGCTATCAAAGGCAACTACTCTCTCTCTCTCCCTCTCTCTCTCCTTCAGGTATCTCTCTCCTTCAGATGTCTCTCTCTCCTGCATGTGTACCTCTCTCCTGCATGTATACCTCCTGCATGTGTGCGTATGTGTGTGTACCTCCTGCATGTGTACCTCCTACATGTGTACCTCCAGCATGTGTACCTCCTGCATGTGTACCTCTCCCCCTTGGCTCAGCCAACTGGCTGATTCTGGCTGATTAGGAGTCTATAATAATGTATACAATGGTATCGCGGTATCTGGCAACTCAAGCCATTTACGCCAACTGGCTGATTAGGAGCCTATAAAACAACGCCAACTCGGCTGAAGTCTTAATGTGCACTTGGCTCCTGCCAGGTGAACACCTCTCCTCCTTTCTCTCCTCCTCCTTTCTCTTGGGGATAACGCCGCCTCCAAGTTTCCCCCCCACCCCCTTTGCAACACCCCCACCCCCCTTTGCAACATTACATAATAACCTGCAACATTCTTGCACTCTCCCCTTTTGCGGCTATACTACTTGCCTTGAAGGAAATGGTCTGTAAATACCAAACTCTAGATGCTAATGTATTTTTGTGGTTCCCGGATGCCTCTAAGGCATTTGATCGTGTTAATCATGACAAATTATTCATGAAACTTATAAATCGTAATGTACTTGGTTACTTGGTTCGTATATTAATATTCTGGTATAATCACCAGACAATGATTGTACGATGAAGTGGGATTAATTCAGAGCCATTCTCTGTGACCAATGGTGTCAGGCAAGGAGGGATATTGTCCACCCACTTATTCAATGTTTATATGGATAATCTATCTGTTGTGCTGAACACCTGTAAAATAGGCTGCTATATTGGTACAATGATCGTTAATCATCTGATGTATACAAATGATCTAGTTCTTATTTCTCCATCTGTAAAAGGGCTTAGCACACTTTTGAAGGTGTGTGAAAGGTATGGGAAGGATAACGACATAAAATATAATCCTGCTAAAAGTCATGTTATGATTATGAGGACCAAGGCCTACAAATATATAAAAATTTATGAATTTCAATTGAATGGTATGGTGCTGTCAGAAATGACCCAGACTAAGTATCTTGGCCATATACAAACTGATAGTCTTTCAGATTGTTATTTTTTTATTTTATTGGGTTCAGAATCCCAGCTGAGCCCTGAACGGCCAAGCTCTGAAGGGCCACACAGCCCAAGTTAAGCTAGACTAAAACTTACGGACCTGGAGGTCCTATTAAGTCCTACCTCAGGGTTGCTGACTCGATGTGAGCCTACCTTAGGCCTCAGTTGCATAAAATTAAGATAAACAAAAGGGGCATTATTTATGGTCTTTCTAAACCTTGCAATAACAACACAACCTGCACGATGCAACAATCTTGTATCTAAACAACCAAACTGAATTGCAAGAGAGCTCTCTATAAGACCATGCCCTGGTGCTCTGCTTCCCTTTGTCCTCTTGTTTAACATCCCACTGTGCAAACTCAATTCCCTCTCGTCTTGCTAATTCTGTGCCTAAAAGACTTAACATCTACTGAAGGGGGATGTACACATGTTCTGTAGAGTGTCCCCTACTTAATTCAAGCAAAATTGAACTAGGCAATTTAGACTCCAGTATAGTGACCAACATTATACCATACCTTTCCATTCCTACACTCAAGTTGTCCAGGGACCTAGTTCTAACATCAAATTCATCATATAACTGCCGTAACTCCTTGACACTATTGGGATTATTAACAGGAAGTATAGCTAAAAGTTCGCGGAGGTGGCTTTTAATTAAGATCTCTGGCTTACCAAACCGTTTCTTTAATATATCCCAAGCCACATTATAATTAGCCTCTGTTAATGCTAATCCTGCTATTGTCTTTGCTGCCTCCGCTTCCAAGATGGACTGCAAATAATTAAATTTCTCCACCGCACTTAACACTTGACTAAAATGAACTGCTGATTGAAAACTGTCTGCCCATCCTTACCATTCCTGAATACTCCCAGAAAATGTTTCGAGTACAAGCCTCGGTAACTGAACTGCAGATCTGTTAACTTTAACTTCACAAACACAATTTGTTGAGGGCTGTGTTTCATTATTAGACCTGGTCTCTAACTGTACTGAGCTGCTAAACTCTTTTGCTCTGTGGCAGGAGCGTACCTAAAGTATTTGGCATCCGGGGCGGATCCTTCCTTTGGCACCCCCCATAAATAATTTTAAAATTTAAACACACATTGGGAACCGGGATTGGCCAAGCAGCGACATCAGAATAAATTGAAACTCTATCCGTCTCCTCTTCTTCATCAGAGTCTTCCTCCTGTTGGTGTGGACTTCTGCTGGCGTCTCCTTCCTCTTCATCAATTTCACTGCTTTTAGAAGATGAATTGCCATCCTCCAATCCTTACTCTCTCTCATTTGAATCCTCTTGTGAAGATGCTTCTTGTATTTGCCCTTCAGATTCACCAGGCTGAATATCTTCAGGACTTTCTCCTATTGCACTTGATGTTGAAGGCGTCACATACTTCAAAATTGATCCGGACATTGCCTGAGCCACCTCTTCTCTTACCTTCTTCATTTTTCTTTGTTGGAATCCACTGGGTCGATTTCGCTTCAGAGTGGATGTTTTCTGCAAAATTTTAAAATGAAAAGGTATAGAGCATGAACATGCATAACAAGCATGAACTATTATGACTTGAAATACATTAACTGAACAAATTGTCTGTGATTATGATTATTATTATTATTTTTGGTGGGGAGGGGGTTAAGTGCAAAAAAAAGTCAACTCTAAAGTTTAGTGCAAAGTGTAACTTTCCTGTGTCTTTTTACTGATAACCAGTAGTCACAGGGACCACCATTCATAAACATGAGTTTCTATAACATCACGACGATGCATTTATTATAACATCACGACGATGCATTTACCGGGTATTATAGCATCACGACGATGCATTTACCGGGTATTATAGCATCACCACGTTGCATTTATAAACACTTAAACATCACTATGATACCACATTGTCAAAAATTACTGGACACTGGTATAAGTACCATGATATTGTTAAAACACCAGCACTTTATGCTTTATCATAATTTTTAATGAAACATACCTCATGTATATGGAGTCACAGTGTCAAGTGAACAAGACTTTGAATGTCGGTTGCAGCCAGCTGGCTATGCTCAACAAACTGATGACTAAAACGTCAACAAACGTTCGCCTTTCGATGTAATTTTTATCAAATATTTAATTTTTCGTTTGTAATTTTTGTATTGCCGATAAAAATAAAATATATTTTATAGTGGAAATTAACATTAAGCTGTTCTAATAGTTTGAACATTTTTTATTTTTTTTCTTATTTTGGCGAATTTTTCATTTGGTTTGTAAACTTGTACTGGTATTTCAACTCTCCCGATGGCACCCCCCTCCTCGCTGTCACCAGGGCGGACTGCCCCCCTCGCACCCCCCTTAGTACGCTACTGCTCTATGGCATACTTTAATTATGTCATCAATCTCTTCAAAGTAAATTATGTTATTTTCTATTTCATCCTCTTCTATAAGAGCCTCAATTTTAACATTTAGTCCGCTTAGAGCAACCTTTTTAGTTTCTAATATGGAAAGCTGCACAGTCACTAAGCTTAAATCCTCTTGCTCTATGGCAGAATCTATAGTGGCAATGACCTTCGTAATTAGATCTTTGCAGGTGCTTCTCCTTTTTCTAAACTTGTTCAATTCAGCTGCACTCATCTTCAATGCAAACAACAATTGGGCTCATTGCCAAATAAGCTGAATTGGGGAAAATACTTTACCAAACTGACCAAACTCAAATTTTGCCTTTTTTTCAAATAAACTGATTTGCTTGGTTGGGGTACTGACCAACCACCAGTATGGAATACTATATTTTCCACCCAAGTAATTGGCGCACTGAAGTCTGCAACCTTCGCCTACGAACAATAAACCAAAATTAACCAAACTGGTAAAAATGTTGGCCCAAAACAACGACAGACTAGCAGCCAAGTTTCGTAACTGGGCGACCAAACTTTCTACCCTGGGACTTTAACTCAATTATGCTCAACCCGTCCAGGCCTAACTTGGGCTACAATTTGCACAATCAGAACTTTGCCGAAAATAGTCACTGACTCAGTCTTGGGCTAGAATCCGGCTCGAAGGACCATGTTACTTTTTATTTTATTGGGTTCAGAATCCCAGCTGAGCCCTGAACGGCCAAGCTCTGAATGGCCACACAGCCCAAGTTAAGCTAGACTAAAACTTACGGACTTGAAGGTCCTATTAGGTCCTACCTCAGGGTTGCTGACTCGATGTGGGCCTACCTTAGGCTTCAGTTGCATAAAATTAAGATAAAAAAAACAAAAAGGGTACTATTTATGGTCTTTCTAAACCTTGCAGTAACAACACAACCTGCACCATTGCACGATGCAACAATTTTGTATCTAAACAACCAAACTGAATTGCAAGAGCTCTCTATAAGACCACGCCCTGTAAGTACCGCATATAACAAACGAGTAGAAAGGACGCGCCAGTGCCCAAAAAATGATGCCACAAGAGTGCCCAAACAATGATACCACAAGAGCCCAAAAATGCTAGCTCTGAATTAAGTGAATTTTTCACTAACCTTACAATTATGAGATGGATATACAGTATATACACCTTAGCTTAATATATACAAGCAATGCTGCATCAATCAGCTTTGTCATCATATCGCCTTGGGACAACAATGGCTCTTCCTCTTCTAGATTTTCTGACACTCCATAAATACAACCTGCACTTGACATACTGCAAAGGGGCGTGAAGGATCGATATCAGTTTGAAGAAGGCGTTGGCTAAAAAAGTTTGGGAAACGTTGTTATAAACGAAGTGAAGACACTGTGGTCAGGAGTTCGAATCCCGATAATGCTGGTAATAATACTGTAGGAGTTAGAGTGATGGACCGCATTAGTTGGCCTGAGCACTGTGCCAGTTTCTGACTCTCCTGAATAATTATATTATCATAATATACAGAATTAACATAATTTTTAATACCTGTAATTAAAATTTTAATAAGAAATATTTATTAATTACGTGGTCGATATTTTACTAGTCCTACATTAGCTGAAAGGAGAAATATAACAGAAAAAGTTGTTTGAAGGTTAATATGCAGTAAAATACATGACCCATAACTCTTGTCAAGTCTATACTTTTCTAATGTAATTTAGTGTTTTTGTTCAAATCTGATCTTCATTTCTTATGCAAAATTGCCAAAATTGCCAAAACCTAACCTAACCTAAATTAAGTTTGCACAAGAAGTGAAGGTACTGTAAGATTACCTTGTTTGGATAATTTCATGCTTCGGAACAGTTTACTTCAGAAAACAGAAAGATAAAATAAGAAGAAATGAAAAGGAAGAAACTATAACATAAACGACAGTGGTAGAGAGAAAGACTGGGGAAGTTGAAGCCCCCTTTTCTTTATTTGAATAGTCTTCTAACTAGGGTTGACAACTTTTAAATTTTCAAAAACCGGAGAGTTAGGTTCGACCACTGAGTCAATCCCCGTGCCATTTGATTATTTGCAGACGTTTATTAGCTGCAATTTTAGAGAATGACAACGAAAACGGGAGCGTTGTCAAGTTAACACTAGTTCCCAACTACAATTTTAACGATTATATTGGCCTATATATTCTAAGGAAACAGACTAGTATTGGATTTAAGGTGTAAGATACATAATCGAGTAAAAAGGAAACAATATAACTTTTCATTATTTTTGGAGAGATAAAAAATTATGTAGATTATGGTAAGTGTAAATAGTAATAGTAAGTTGCAGAGTATCGTATATTCATTTTAGTATGACAGGCTATTGACAGCTTATGAATGAGATGAGGAGATTTGCAGTGGTGGGCACCGTTAACCAAAAAGTTAACTTCGTTAACCGTTAATCCGTTAACCAAAAGTTAACTTCGTTAACCGTTAATCCGTTAAACATGTAACGGAAGTTACCGATAAACCGTTAACGTTAACTTTTATTATAAAAAAAATGAAAAACACAATATACGTATATACAGGGCGTCCCAAAAAATGTATACACACTTTAACAGCTGATAGCTCAATTGATGTTTCTTTCTTTCCAAGTTAAACCCATTAGAATTAATAATGGCAGTCAGACTAAGCTTTGAACAAAGGAAATTCATTCTAAAATGCTACTGGAAGTGTGAAAACGCAGTTGAAGTGCAAAGACAGTTTAGGAGGGAGTTTCAAACAGATCCACCAACGCGACTTACCATCACTCGAATTAGAGATAAGTTTGAAGCCGATGGAACTGTTCAGAATGTCCACGAAGCGTTCCGGAAGACCACGGACATCGACAAGCCCCACTGTGATAGCGTGGGGTAGACACCCCAGTTAGGTTACTTAGGTTCTAGCAAACAATCAAAAGCACTTACCGGTGCGTTGAATTAGGTATTCCTTGAAGCCTACCGTTTTATTCCTGTGTCCCACAACAGCCTACCTAACTCTCTCTTACATTACCAATTTAGAAGCTATAGACATTACCCCTAACTATACTTAAGTACGAACAACTTCCTACCCGATTTGTTACCTTAGATTCATCACCTAATTTTACTCAGCACCAAAGATTAGGTCAGATAGGAAAAAACATGTCTAGGCCAGACCAAAGCAATACGAACCGCCCGTTGGTTCGTTTATGGCTTCGTCTTGCCATTCAGCTTAGATTTAGTGTATTTACTCTTTAGTGACTTTTAGACTATATACATATATATACATACACGTCACCTCACTCCTCCCCTACAAGTTTAGTCTGTCAGGGGGATGAGGGACCCTAGACGACCTGCGGAGCGGGGTTGATGTAGTAGGATCAGGTGCAACCTGTATAGGCGGGCAAGTTGAACCATTTTCCGGAGGATCAGTTCTCTCTTCCGGAAGACTCTGGTCCTTCTGCACTTCCCGTTCCCATATCTGGTCCTGATGGCGTTTAATAGAACGACCATCTTCTAGTTGGCACTTGAAGGAAACAGGGCCCGTTCTCTCCTGCACAGTTGCAGGAACCCATTTTGGTCCAGCCCCATAGTTGCGAATCACAACTGGATCATTAGGTTTCGCTTCTAGAACTCTCCCTCTTTTAGTGTCGTGGTACAACTTCTGTTTTTCCTGATGGCGTAAAACTCGTTGTTGTAACATTTCGTTTGGACGTAACAAATCAAAACTGAACGAATTCCCCGGCCAATCAGAAGTTTAGAGGGAGACACCCCTGTCGTGGTGTGTGGTGTTATTCGATATTTAAACAAAAATTTATCCAACACCACTTGCATTTCCTCCCCACGAGAATGACGCAAGGCCGACTTGAAAGTACGGACCATGTTTTCCGCGAGACCGTTAGTAGACGGGTGGAAAACACTAGACCGGACATGTCTAATGCCATTTAGGTGGACGAAGGAACGAAATTCCTCACTGGTAAAACAAGTACCATTGTCGGAAACCAGGACTACGGGTAAACCCCATCGAGCGAAAACTGAACGGAGTAAGCGAATAGTAACACCCGAAGTCGTGGAAGTGGTTGGAAAAATTTCCACCCACTTAGAGTAGGCGTCCACCATGACTAGGAAATAAATATTATTTATAGGACCTGCATAGTCAACATGGATCCTATGCCACGGTATAGTAGGCCATTCCCAAGGATGAAGTGGACTTTTCCTTGGAGATCTCTGTTCTCTAGGCAGCTTTGACAGGAACGAACCAATGATTCGAGTTCTCCATCTAAACCAGGCCACCAGAAATAAGCTCTCGCCAGCTCTTTCATTTTTGTTGCGCCCATGTGTTCAGCGTGAAGTTCCTTCACTAAATTCGACCTGCCTTTATTTGGAATAATCACTCTGTGGCCCCATAAGAGACAGCCATTTTGAATAGAGAGGCCAGACTGACGCTGAATAAAAGGCTGTAATTCACTCTCAACCTTAGTAGGCCAACCAACTGAGCAGAAATGGATGACCCTAGACAGAATAGGGTCTGATTTTGTCCACTGCTCTATTTGTACTGCAGATACTGGAGTGGATTCCAAAAACTCCACCAAGTGAACCCTTCTGTAGGTATAGGTACACAATCATTTGGATTTTCTAAGGGCAACCTACTTAGCGCATCAGCCGTACCTAGAAGTTTACCTGACCGATGTACTAAGTCAAATTTATAGGCTTGTAGAATCAGTGCCATCGTTGAATCCTACCTGAGGCCATAACTGGAATATTTTTATTAGGTGAAAATAAACCTAAGAGAGGCTTATGGTCAGTAATTAGTTTAAATTCATGACCCCATAGATAGAAATGAAATTTTTTTACTGCAAATACTAAGGCTAATGCTTCACGTTCCACTTGTGCATATCGTCTTTCCGTCTCAGTTAGTGTTCTAGAAGCAAAACAGATAGGCCTATCTACACCATCAATGTGGTGAGATAACACTGCCCCAATTCCATAAGAACTGCTGTCTGCTGAAACTACGAGAGGAAGTTTAGGATCATAATGCACTAGGAGAGTGGACTTTAGTAGTACGTCCTTGGAAGCTTCAAATGCTTCCTTTTGAGTTTTCTCCCATCTCCACTGTTCCCCAGATCGTAATAGCTTATTTAGGGGTTCAAGGAAAGTCGATGCATTAGGCAAAAATTTCCTATAAAAATTTAGGAGACCTAAATAAGCTTGTAACTGTGTGATGTTTTGTGGAGGTGGTGCCTTTTCTATTGCTTCTAGTTTATCCACCGTTGGATGAATGCCTGAGGCATCTATGCGGAACCCTAAATATGAAACCTCGTTAGTGACCCATGAACACTTTTCTCTCTTTAGCTTAAGTCCAGCATCCCGGAGTCTTTTTAGAACCGTGGTTAATCCGCGCAAAACATGGTCCGTACTTTCAAGTCGGCCTTGCGTCATTCTCGTGGGGAGGAAATGCAAGTGGTGTTGGATAAATTTTTGTTTAAATATCGAATAATACCTCACACACTAACGGGGGTGTCTCCTTCTAAACGTATGATTGGCCGGGGAATTCGTTCAATTTTCGATTTGTTACGTCCAAACGAAACGTTACAACGACGAGTTTTACCCATCAGGAAAAACAGAAGTTGTACCACGACACTAAATAAGGGAGAGTTATAGAAGCGCAACCTAATGATCCAGTTATGATTCGCAACTATGGGGCTAGACCAAAATGGGTTCCTGCAACTGTGCAGGAGAGAACGGGCCCTGTTTCCTTCAAGTGCCAACTAGATGGTCGTTCTATTAAACGCCATCAGGACCAGATATGAGAACGTGAATTGCAGAATGACCGGAGTCTTCCGGAAGAGAGAACCGATCCTCTGGAAAATGGTTCAATTCGCCCGCCTATGCATGTTGCACCTATTCCTACTACATCAACCCCGCTTCGCAGGTCGTCTAGGGTCTCTCACCCCCATGACTCCAGATTCCTGGGATCTTGGGAGCATTGCTCCAGTAAATTTGACCATGAGAAAAAGTAAATTTGGGTTTGGGTTTTGTTCATCCGCTAGACATTATGCAATTTTTTTGCGTATACGTTCTTCTACAAACCAATTTTTTTAAATTACAAATTTAGTTATTTTAAGTTTAGTTGGTAATTCCATATTTAACAATTATTTTTATTTTTTGTTAAGCTTCAATGTTTTGATAATTAAAATTTTATTAAAACGTATATTTTTTTAATATAAAATTATCAGGATTGGACTATGTTCCATTGATCTCGGCCAGGTTTGATAAATTGGCCAGATAATTACTTGTGCGGTTTTAAGTAATCCACCATGACTCTAGAATTGAAAAGTTTAGTTAAGTTTAAACTTACTTTTACTTACTTTAACTTACCTACTTTTACTTACTCTTCCTTACTTTTACTAAGTTTAAAGCACTTACTTTTACTTACTTTCATTGTACTATATTTACTTACTTTTACTCACTTTTACTTATTTTGTATTTTTTCAGGTAGTCAATAATCAATAATGGATCCTAATATTGATGAAGTTGGAGAAAAAGTGAGGGTGTTAAAAGGGATTACTTTTGTGGTCAATGCAAGAACAAATATTCAAAGAAGCAAAACTGGGAGGAACATTTTAATTCCAAAAAAAATATTTGTTGCAATACAAGAGGTCCCAGAGTTTTGGGCCCACAGCTTAGATATTGCAGTAAAGAAATACCAGGATGAAGTGCAGCAAAGAGATACGGCAAAGCAGTCATTTAGTTTGTTCACAAAATGTGCTAGTGCTAGACCTCAGAAAAATGAACCAACTTCATCAACTGCTAATCTAGAAAATGAAACTTTTCACTAGATGTTTCACAGACTGAAGAAAGTGCTTCTCCTCCACCTAAGAAACAAAAGGTAAGTGAGGAATCTGCGCATCAGACTAACAAACTGCTTTAGAGGAATTTGAAAATTCCCAAATCCAGAAGACATTGAATGCAATTTTGCGCCTAACAAAAGAAACTCACCAAGCTGTTGTGGTTAATAAAGAGAAGAGTCAAAATATGCCTTCAAGTTCAAGTGTTGCATCCAAATCTAATAAAGCAAAAAGCAACAAATTTGACATTTCCATAGCCCATTTAAGCAAGTGTAAATCAATAAAGAAATCCTGAACAATGATTTGATCAAATCTACATTCAAATTGGTGGAAAAGAAGGATCTAGGGCATGCTGATGATTCATTTTCAGTACCAAGTGATATAATGGAAAACATTGCAAATAGTGACACTAATATGCCTGATGTAGATAATTTAGGGTGTACCATTTTTGGGTCATTTTCAAAAAGTCAAGGTCCAGGAGTCTAATGTTGTGCCAAATGATGTCCTAAACACGAATTTAACAAGCATTTTCTAATCCAACAAATTTTGAATCCCCCCCACCCCCCTTGAAATTTTGCCCAGCCCCTTTTCCTAAAAACCCCATATATCTAAAAACTATCAACTTTATCGAAAAAGTTATAGAAAAAAATGATTTAGAATCAAACGTTCTATTAGAAAAGTTAATTAGATAGAAATTTACGTAATTTTGAAATTTTCATTTTCTTTTGTCCAAGAGCACCTTATTGTATTAATATAAAATAAGTGCTTAAGTTACATTATTTATGAGTATATTGTGAGTATAATCCAAATTTAAAATCCTTTTTTACATTGAATTTTAATAAACAAGCATTGTTTTTACTCTTATGTTTCTTTTCAGACTGCTTTATTTGAAAAATAAATAAAAATGAGTCAAACAGCTACAAAACAGCATGACTTTATTCTTGGTCGCTTGCAGGCTGATATTATGAGTTCATCTAAAATTGTTTTACCATCAAATAAAGATGTTCTAAGCCTTTTATTTATTTACGGAGAATGCAGTATAAGGGTCCAAAAGTTACAAAAATTCTACTGTTATGAAGTTCTACAGAAGCTACTAATAATATGGCAAAAGCATGCATTCCTACTATAGATATAGTAAAACCCTAAAGGCAGGAAGATGCTGTTAAATCTAGAAGAAATGCATAATAATTTAATCAAGCACAAAAAAAGAGCAAGCTTTGAAAATGAACTCTCTAATTTCATGAAAATTATGGATTCCCTTTTTGACATCTCTTCTCAAAATGCCGTTGAATTAATCCAAAAAGACCGCATGAGAACTGAGCCTCAGAAAGCATATGATATTTCATTCTTAGAAGATCAAAGAACAAAACGAGAAACATGTTTAGGTTTGCTAGATGCAGATTATCAGTGGTGGGCACGCGCAACGATTTTTGTAGCGCCGCAACCGCAACTCTGCTGAAATAGTTGCGCCGCACGCGCAAGCGCAACCCTTTTCAAAAAGTTGCGCCGCAAGCGCAAGCGCAACCAAAAATGTTGCGCCGCAAGTTGCGCCGCAACTGCCCACCTTTGCATTTAACGTATATCTGCAGTGGTGGGCACGCGCAACGATTTTTGTAGCGCCGCAGCCGCAACTCTGCTGAAATAGTTGCGCCGCACGCGCAAGCGCAACCCTTTTCAAAAAGTTGCGCCGCAAGCGCAACCAAAAATGTTGCGCCGCAACTTTTTGCGGCGCAACTGCCCACCTTTGCAGATTATGCATCAAAAGTACAGCGCAAGTACATTAGATTAGAGAAAGAGAAGAAACGCAAAGAGAAACATAAATCAGTGAAGCAAGTGAGTGCTACAGCCAGAACATCAGAGACCCTTCTTTCTAGCACAGTAGTATAGCCGCAAAAGGGGAGAGTGCAGGAATGTTGCAGGTTATTATGTAATGTTGCAAAAGGGGGTGGGGGTTGTTGCAAAGGGGAAGGGGTTGTTGCAAATGGGGTTGTTGCAAAGAGGGGGTTGTTGCAAAGGGGGGTGGGGGGAAACTTGGAGGCGGCGTTATCCTCCAAGAGAAAGGAGGAGGAGAGAAAGGAGGAGAGGTGTTCACCTGGCAGGAGCCAAGTGCACATTAAGACTTCCAGCCGGGCTGGCGTTGTTTTATAGGCTCCTAATCAGCCAGTTGGCGTAAATGGCTTGAGTTGCCAGATACCGCGATACCATTGTATACATTATTATCCTAATCAGCCAGTTGGCTGGTTGTCAGATACCTCTTTTTATTATTGCATACATTATTATTATATACGCCTAATCAGCCAGTTGGCTGAGTTGCCAGATAGCGCCATGTATTCCATTGTATACATTATTATAGACTCCTAATCAGCCAGTTGGCTGGTTGTCAGATACCTCTTTTTAGCAGTATTATTGCATACATTATTATTATATACGCCTAATCAGCCAGTTGGCTGAGTTGCCAGATAGCGCCATGTATTCCATTGTATACACTATTATAGACTCCTAATCAGCCAGTTGGCTGTTGTTGTCAGATACCTCTTTTTAGCAGTATTATTGCATACATTATTATTATATACGCCTAATCAGCCAGTTGGCTGAGTTGCCAGATAGCGCCATGTATTCCATTGTATACACTATTATAGACTCCTAATCAGCCAGTTGGCTGGTTGTCAGATACCTCTTTTTAGCAGTATTATTGCATACATTATTATTATATACGCCTAATCAGCCAGTTGGCTGAGTTGCCAGATAGCTCCATGTATTCCGAAGACAGAGTTGCCAGATACCATTGTATACACTATTATAGACTCCTAATCAGCCAGTTGGCTTAGAAGGCTTAAATATTGCCAGATACCTGTTGTATACAGAATACCGGTAGTAGAAGGCATAACAATAAACAACATTGCATCATTCTTTTTATTATAAATATATAGAAAATAAATATACATTTGAGGAATATGCGTATAACAGAAATATATACACACAATTATGGATATATATATATATAAATAAAATATACATTTCAAATATATACATTTGAGGAATATGCGTATAACAGAAATATATACACACAATTATGGATATATATATATATATAAAATAAAATATACATTTCATATACATTTCAATATGTACATAACAGAAATATATACACATAATTATATATAAAATAAATATACATTTCATAAATATACATTTCATATACATTTCAATATGTACATAACAGTACAGGAGAAATATACACACACACACACACAATTATGGTGATATATAAAATAAAATATACATTTCATATACACTTCAATATGTACATAACAGTACAGGAGAAATATCAAGCAAAATATATATATATATATATATATATAAACAAAATCAATAGAAATATGCGTATAATCGTCAAGCAAAATATATATATACAATTCACTTTTTTTTCAAAATACTAAAATCGGTCTTAATCGAGTTTACAATTACATCATTATTGCTCTGCATTACGCAGTCTATGCGGCTTAATAATATTTCACCGCTTAAAGTATAGGGAAACCTGTATTCGATATGAATGGCTTTCATATCGTTCAGTACTATTTTTGTCCCCACTTTACAACCGGTTGGCAAGTCATCTTTAAATACGTCTAGAATACAATCAAAAGCACGCACAAAGAGTTCATCGTTAGCTACATTATTAAACACAAGTTTATAAGAATGCTTTTCCAATCGAGGGTTTATTTCTACCGACTCGAGCTTTTCAATCGTGAACTCTTCACTCAACATAACGGCAATTGAAATAATCTTCTAAATCGTTACGGCAACTGCGCGTTATATAAAGAAATAGTTCTTCAGGGTGAACGGTGTAGGTGAGCTCAGCCTTGTACCGATCAATTGCTTTGTACCAAAGTTCATGGTATTTCAAAGAGTCTAAACTTTTTAAATAAACATCCAGCACTAGACCATTCTCACCAGTCCTACACTCGGTAAACCCATCGAGCAGAGCAGTGTATGCGTATTCAAGAACTGTATCAAAATAAAGCATATCCGTAACACGCGCGTCTAATATAGGTTTCAGTTTACGGAATCCGACGATTTCAAACATTCTGTCGAGGATGAAACGGTTTCGCGTAGGAATAAGAGCGTTATTATCAGAAGCATTCTTCCACATACAGCCTTATATCAATGCATGGCCGATCGTTATTTATACACAACGTACATACAACGGCGTATGAGGGCGCGTCACTAATCTGCTCTCTTCTTGTACCTACGTTAGCAGGTATTTTATAACGATCTTCACACCACTTATCAACTATCACAAAGATTCTATTCATCTCCTCGATACTTAAATAAACCCGTTTGTTTGTCGGTCTACATTCCGTTTCCAGTACATAGCTAATGGTACCGGAATTACGCCTGAACACGCGCAACGATTTCGTCACGGACACATCGTACGAGGCGTTGAGAATGCTGCTCAAAGGAAGTTCCATCGTATTCGAGGAGCGCACGTCTACTCGGTTCAAGCTCTGAGATAACTATGAGCCGTGTGAGGCACAGGCAGGAACGGTTCGACGGGCGGCTGACTCGATGATACGTGAATGGGCATGTTCGTACGACTCGAATTGTTGCACATATTTGTTTTTCCGTTTCGTCACTACCAGCCTACGCACTTTGGATAAGAACTAGGCGCTAATCATCTCCACACTCCGGCGCACTATTTGAGAGGAACATATGCTCATATTTTTCCTTTCTACCCATCAAACGATACTCGTCTCTAAAATCTGTTAAAAACTCACGCATGGCACTAGCCACAACCTCACTATGAACCTCATCATGATATACGTTAATATAGTGATAAAAACACCTAAGATTGTCCATGATCACGAGATTCACATTTTCAGACGTAGGGTATGAGTAATCGACATGGTGTAGCATGACGTAATACCGCTTGTCACACCACCCATCCACAAGGCTCATTATCCATACCTGCTGCTTCTCTTCTGCACGCGTTGTTTCTTTTACTTCACGGTGTATGTGAGACTTTATAAAGTTTAGCCCTGCAGCATACTTCAGCACATCGTCTGTGCAACGAAAGCCTTCAACAGTCTCACCAGAACATCCGTAGAGTATTTGTACATCTTGGAACTTCGCACAATCCAATGTGGCTTTAAAAGAGGCATAGGAGGGGGGAATAGGAAGTTTTTCGGTATCCACCACATCCTCACACTTTACTGAATACCATTTCATAAACGTTGTGCAAGCAATATTAAAGGTAGCCATTTCAATATACGTCTGATCTGAATACACGTCTGATCTCTCGGGCTTACTGCGGTCGACTGACCACGCAGGGACTCCCAGATAGTAGCATGACTCACGCAGTGGGCGGAGCTTAGAACTTTCACCTACACACACACACACACACACACACACACACACACACACACAAAGGAGAAAGTGAAACGCTATTTGATTTATTGAGATATTCATATATTTACAAATACGATTCGAGATATTCAAGTTATATATATATATATATTTACAAATAGATACGATTATATACAAGACGTGTGAGTTAGAAGCATCATTGGTATCCAAAGGGTACGGTATCATAGGTGCCAGGTAACTGGTAACGTTTCCTATAGGTGTTACGGCACACCATCGTACCCCTAAGTTCCTTCACGCCTCCCAGCTTCTGCGCCCGAAAATTGTGGGTGCCTACAATTAGTTGGTGAGGTTCCAAACATACTAGATCCTTCAACGACTCAAAGTTAACAACCTCCCGATTCGCATGGTTGAGCGTAATACCCTTTGCCTTCACGATATATTTCATTTCATCCCCTACCCTGACCCGTACCCCATAAGTCTTAGGTCCTGTTGAGATAAAAGAGTCGGCGTATGCGTCGTCCCCATACTCATCCTTGATCTCATCAGTGAGCTCGCCGAGGAACTCCCCAATAGCGGGCATGTAATCACCCTCCCTCTCTGTGAATATCACGCTATCTGTATCGGCATACAATACTCTCCGCCCAAGAGAATGCAATAGACCCCAAAGTTTTATACGGGCGTAGGCTGTTGTGAAGCTCGCCACAGGTATGTTTGTAACCCTTGAGGTATCTGTGGCAAATTCAGTGTTGTACTTTATTACGTAAGTATTACCTACATTCACGATCTCCATGACCTCTTTATCGGGGGCATTGGCATAATCCCAGACATCGCTATAACTTTGTGCCAAATGAATGTTTCCCTCTGCCGGTATTCTGCGCAATTTTCCCCATAGACTGTTTAGACACACTTTGCACTAAAGCGCTTGCCAGGATTCTTTACAATTTGGACACGATCAAGTTGTATACCTTCGCGGTCGCGGTAACGTTGAATATAGGCAGACTTTTCATCTTCGGTATCAACTCCTCGCGGATACCCTGATGCTTCAACCTTATCCTTCAAAAAGGCGTTTATATGGTGTGAAAAGGTTGGGGAGCTTCTGAAACCTCCACACCTCGTGTATCTTCAGTATTCTATAACCATGGCGTACGCTAGGGCCAGCTCAGGACTTGTATATACGCCTCTGATCTTACGCTGGTGGGGTATATGGTTACATTCGCCGTTATCCTCTTCCGCGCACTTCACGCACAGGGGAAACATGAGCTTGTCGTCGATAACGACAGGTAAGATCGGCATCCATAAATTGCGTGGGGGGAGTACGTCTACGAAAGAGAGCCCAAAGTAATGATCATTCAATTTTTTTGAAAATTCATTGATGGAGGGTATGCTAGGCCCCACCATTTTCTCAGGAGCGCCCACGGGGTACGGATTGCTCTTCATCACGTATGGGTATAAAGACAGAAATCGTAGTAATGGAGCTCACGCCCCCGTAGGTGGAAGTATAGTCTGAAAGGATTTGTACGTCCTCCAAACAAGCTATCACCACATTTGAGAGATCCAGCACCATTGAACGCTTGATCGTTTTTATTTCCTCACGGTATACATCGTCTGTCTCCATCCGTGCATCATATTCATGCTCCCACAAGACTTTTGTGAGTGAACTGTGATCCTATAAGTTGATCGCGGGTGCGGTCCCTGCAGACAGTCGGCAGGAGATCTACCGTGGATATCTCCGACGATACCGCACTCAGGGCGGGGGCATCCATGCCACCAGCATCCATTAAAGGAATACACAGTCTTCACACCAGTGACACGGTTTTCACTTAACCCATCAACCCAAAAACACGTCCATTAATCTTAATGGGTACTTCACCCGTGTTGCGGGCGTGCTTTATGTATACACCTGTTTGTTGCTGCAGGTGTATGAGCCAGTAAATAGCCTTGTGTCCGTAACTGCGGGGGTTGTTTCGGTGAATACTGGCTAAGGTGTCTTTAGGCATGAAGTTATTCTTGAACACCGTAAAACTAATGATGCGATGGTGGTTGCGACTTTCAGTGGATCGCATTTGAAACGGGCTATGTACATACTTCTAAAGGCCTGGAAACATACTCTAAGCTGCGCGCACATCATTCACGCAATAACGCTCACATTCATCAGCTATATTATAAGGGTTACTTTCATTAAAACTGTCGTAGTATCGATCAAGTCTTCACGTTCATCCATACAGTCAAAATAATGTTGGGGCGGTGCTCCGTAGTTTTAAAGTCTCGCTGGTGAGGAAAGTGTATGGGAAGTATCCTTTGGAAACTTCAGCTGCTACTCCCATCACCTTGGGTATTTGCTATTTACAAGGTGTGAATAAAAGTATCTTTAATTGTACATTGCCTCTTATCTGCATCTGTAATTAATTTGTTGCCTCTTTTCAATGGATCCACCTGTAATATCTCAGAGGATTCGTGTTCAAAGCAACTCCTTATAAAGGAACTGCGTGTCAAACTTTGCCCGTTATGGGCGAGAATATACACAGTCATTTTTTTGAACTTGTCGGCTAACTTGACAATATAGGACACAAATTTTCACAGGACTATCGCTGACATTCGTTTTAAAAACGTTTTGTCCGTTTACCGCCTTTGGGGCACTCGTCACATTCGATACCCATACACTCATCACAGATGGTCTGGCTCACAATTAATGTGGATTACCTCTTTGGTTTCAGCGTTCGTATATGTTTCTATATCGTAGTACACAGTTATACAAGGGTTATTTTTTAGGCTTAGCATCTTTCATATAACACACATGCTTTACTCCATCCATCCGCCTTATATTCCTCCTGGCATGTAGGACAGTGAATTACGTCGCACTTGTGCTTAAATTTTCCCCAATTATCCATTGTGTGAAACATACCACATTCACAGATTCTCATTTTCCTGCACGTACCAATTGATTTATGGAGATCAAAGCAGCTATTATTGAAAAATGTGCGTCTACACACATCACAGTCTCTCTTCTCAACTACACGGCTTTCACATTTGGTGCTTTTACACTGCTCACATACCATGTGACATTCTTTACAATGTCTCACTATATCATCCGCAAACTCGAGGCACCCCTTACACAAATCATGATGTCTCCCATATTTTCGACTTTTGTCATAACTCGCGTAAAGCCCCCTTATATTACGGATGGGGAGATACGTTGTCCTGACAATCCTAAAATAAGTAGGGGCCTTGTACGATCTCTCACACAGCTTTTAAAAACATACACAGTCCGGCGGCGATCATCCAAACCAAATATAACTATGCGCACATTCATTTCCTGTTCTACCTTTCTCAGCTCTTCAGGACCCATATTACAGTCAAATTCAAGTTCACAGTCTACAGCTAGTTTACGGGCACGCTCAACGATCGTAGGCAGCCAAATTTTTTGAGTCCGTGTATTTTGTACAGTAAACATACGTGCTAAGAGTACTGCTATAAAGCCGCAACCACGATCGACGTTTATATGCCTTCGGTAAATAGTTGGAGAATTGAAGTTAAGAGTGTACGGTATGGCACTATGACCCGCAACACGGAATACACGGTCAATATTTACCGTGAAGTTGTCCATATTGAAGGCTATACTACTTTGGACGGCTTGCATTATACGCCCTAATATATATTCTACATCTTCAGCAGCCAAACGTCTAAACGGTACTATCACCCAATAATCGTCTACATCACCGTCATCTGACCCGAACCCAAAGGACAGACTCGTCCTGACCTCACGCTCGTCGCGATTCTGAAGAGCAAACTCTATAATATGCTGTACTACCCTGCGTATCCCGCGCTCAATTCCATTGCTATACAGGGCTCTAGGGTCGACCCTGACTCTATACCGATTTCTAGTCAAGGCGGGGGTGGGGGCTGCGGATCGCACTAACTCGAACGTAATAACATCCTCAACAGAACGGGGGGCGGAATTAGTGGTATATTAGGCGCTGCTGATGGGGGCCCTGTTGCGTAGGAGGGTTGGGGATCTATTATTGTAGACTTAACAGAACGGGGGGCGGAATAAGGGGGTATATTAGGTGCTGCTGCTGCTGGGGAGGTTGTTGCGTAAGAGGTTGAGGGTTGGGGGTCTGCTGCAACAGGTACGTATTTCGGTCGCTTTATACCTGATGTGGGGTTCTCATACCTCCGCTTTGGACGTGCAACCTGTATCGCTGGTGAGGGTTCAGGGGAGAGATCACAACTACACTGTCGTCGAGGTCATCCGTAATGATAGGGTGCTCTACCTCATCGTCGGTTCTGTGGGAGAAGAAATATAAGGATCAGCACTCAAAATTTGTAATATTTTGTAAATGACCCACTTAGGAGTGTGACGTGTTAGAAATGGACTCTGTAGAAAAATTCAGATTCACGAGCCCATCCACATGTATTATATCTGGACCTACAGGATGTGGTAAAACTGTGTTTATGCTTAAAATCATTAAAGAAAAGGGCGAGATGTTCTCGAAATTTGTGCATAAAGTTATATGGTGCTATTCGACGTATCAATCAGTGTTCAACGAGTACCAAGATGATATTTTGTTCCACAAAGGTGTATATGACGTTAATTCGCTAAAGGGAACTGAACATACAATCATTGTAATTGACGATCTCATGTTGGAGATGGATAAAACGTTTGCCGAGACATTTACAGTATACTCCCACCATCTTAACATAAGCGTGTTCTTCATCAATCAGAATCTATTTTTCAAAAATAGATACATGCGCGATGTGTCGTTAAATACGCAATATCTAGTCTTATTCGCGCAACGTAGAGATGTATCACAAATTGGGGTATTAGCCAATCAAATGTTCCCGAATCAGCGTAAGGAGTTTTTGGAAGTTTATAAAGAAGCTACAAGCACGCGTTACGGATATTTGCTTTGCGACCTTCATCCGCGAAACACGTTTAGAGTGCTTCTGCGAACGAATATATTTCCAAACGAGCCTGAAACGGTGTATATTCCAGAATGACAAAGAGACTAAAGAAATACCATGAATTAATAAAAATCTATCATCGACTGCCCCGGGCAATGCAGCAGATGTTTATTAAAAATATCGACGCCGACTTTTTAAAATGCATCTGTGAAATCTGTCTTAACGTTATAAATTGCAATGTATCAATGAAAACCCATCAGAAGGCTCGCCTACGCCGCTACAAGAACATAATACGTACACTCGCTCGTAAAAGTCAAACTGTAGCGAAGAAAAAACGAGTTATTGTGCAAACAGGAGGGTCATTTCTCCCCATCTTATTTTCAGTTTTGGGCCCTTTACTGACTAGATTAATATAATGAAGAAAGTGGTAGTGATTCCCCACGAGGTGTACGCTTCACTGCAAAGAGACACGGATCTAGATCCCCGTAAAAGCAGACTTAAAAGAATGGAAAGCGAATTGTTAGCCCTATTAAACAGTGAAAAAACACCTGATGAGAAAAGAATCTTATACCAAGAAGCTCTGCAGAAATTTCTTCACGAGTACGAAAATTATAAGATCCCTACGGAGATTCCTGTGGTTATTAGGCACAGCACGGGGGACGATGGCGACATAGGACTGTACCGACGATACAGCTGATCAACCAAAAAGATTAGCCACACAACATATCGAACATGTATTAAAAAATACCCTCCCACATACATTGAGGAGTAAAGGCTTAGGTCTTTATAATCTATTGAATGAGGATCCAGCCATACAATGGACCGATACAGGAGATCATTGTGGAAGGATCAAAGGTACAGGGATCGAATATCGTAGACATTGTCCATGATCTGGTGAGAAAGTGGGATAGGCCATCACCATCAGGATGGAAGCATATTAAAGCAAGACTACAACAAATAAATGTCCCTAAAACGTTGATAGGAAATCTGAACAGGTTAAAAGACTTGGAACACGCAACGTCTGTGGCACAATTGAAGACGCCGTCACCCCCTGCGGTAACACCTTTCAAGAGGAGAAAGAAGAGGTTAAACCAACCCTACCCACCTGCCTCTAAAATACGCAAATGGCTAACGTATTAACTAAACGTTATTATGACATTTCTACCCCATCCTCTTACGGCGGCGTAGATAGACTGCACGTTTACGGAGTAGGAAAAAAAGATGTTGAAAGATTTTTGAGGGAGCAGGACGCTTATACGCTTCATAAGCCTGTGAGAAAAAGGTTTAAAACAGCCAAGACAACGGCTTCCTCGATTGATTCTATTTGGCAAGCAGATTTAACAGACATGCAAAGATATTCTGTGTATAACGATGGTTACCGCTACATTCTATTCATAATAGACGTATTCTCTAGATATCTGTGGCTAGTTCCTCTGAAAAATAAATCACCTGAAACAGTTGCTAAAGCCACCAAAACGCTAATGTTAAAAGAAAACAGGGTTCCTGGCTATTTTTGTACGGATATGGGGAAGGAGTTTATAGGCCGTGCTTTTCAGAATATGTTGACAGAGTTTAATATCAGCTATTACACAACCAATTCTATACATAAGGCTTCTTTAGCTGAAAGAGTTCAGCGCACCATAAAGGAACGCATGCACCGTTATTTTACACATAAAAACACATACAGATTTCTAGACATTCTGGAACCATTGGCATCATCCTACAACCGCTCACACCATCGCACGATTGGGGCAACACCTAACGAAGTTTTAGAAAGAGGTACGCTCCCGAGAAGAGATGGACCACCACCACCACCACCACCACTCTGTGCGCTTCAAAACAATGATTATGTAAGGCTGTCGCGTTCGGGGAATAAATTCGCAAAGGGTTTTGAGCAAGGATGGACACGCGAGATTTTTAAAGTTAGGGCTGTGAGACCTAAAGGTGTGATAATGATGTATTACATTGAAGATTTGAATGGGGAAGAAATCTCAGGAGGCTTTTACCGCGAGGAATTGCAGAAAGTTGCGTTTAATTTAGAAAAAAATGTGTTTAAAATTGAGAAAATTTTAGGAAGCAAAGGTTCAGGAAGGAGAAAAATGTACCTGGTGAAATGGCTAGGGTACCCAGAAAGCTTCAACACCTATATAAAAGCTGATGCAATAATGAAGCTTAAATAGTATGCAACATGGCTCCTAACCATTTCTACGTCACACTCCCGTCCTCCTCGTCCCTGTCTGTACACCCTAACAACACGCTAGCCAACTTTGTAACAGAACTCCATGGGCACATTGAATTGGGTCGTGATTCGTATGAGGTGGGGATATGCGAAATTCAGCTGGACACCGTCTTTTTAAATATTGAACATAAAGAAACCGTTTTTACGATTCTTAGAGACATTGACGAGTGTGAAAAAGCTGGGGTAGCTATGGATGAAACTATGCGCATCGCTTGGACTAAGATTGCACGGTATTACAGTACAGAAGTAAGACTAGGGCCGGGTCAATATGGTTCGGCCGAGGATGTTGTGAGAGGCTTAAACGTAAGTTTAAGAAACTCAAACCTTACGAATGATTTAGTATATGAAATCGTAAACAACCCTGCACATACACTAATCCTAAAATCAAAGACTAACAGATGTCTTAAAGAACATAGAAAGTTCAAAATTCTAACCAACGGCCGATATAGCGCAGCCTTCCAAAGAGACACATTTCACGAGACACAGTATAACTTGTCCAGATTAATGTATCAATTGAAGATGGAGAAATTGGCTGAAAGGTCCCCAGACATGTGCTATATTTACAGTAATATAGTGGAGCACCAGTTTGTTGGGGATACCCAGGCACGCCTGCTGCGCATTGCTCACATCCCCAACCATAGAGGAAGGAGTTTGAGTATTACATATGACAGACCCCATTATGTGAATGTCGCAACTAATTTAATAACCAATATCACAATATATATAAGAACGATTGAGGGCGAAAACTTCCCATTCGGTAACGGGAGCTTAACAGTGAAGCTACACTTTCGACGCACTGAGTTATAATGGATAGAAAGCCTTTCACCGTCTATCGAGGGATGCGATACCAGCGCGGTAGTGGACTTGGATCCATTTTTTCATCCATACTACGTACGGCTGTTCCTTTGCTGAAGAGGGGTGCCAGATACCTTGGAAGGAAAGCGCTACAATCAGGCCTTAACACTGCAGAAGACATATTGGCCGGGGCTAAACCTAAAGAAGCCTAAAAAAACATTTAAAGCGTACACGGAACGAAATCATCAAAGATGCAAAGAGAAAAATGCGTGGTGGCGGGAAGAAGAGGGCTCCCCGGAAGAAGGGGTCACGTGGTATTAAACGTAAAAGGCTATCAAAAAAGAAATGCTGTAAGCGAATGAAACCTATGGTTGACCACTTTTTTGACTGATATAAGCTAAGGATATTGATCTCATGAATCATAGTTTGTTTACCACTTGTCGAGAGAGGAGTCACTATTTCGCCATGGCACGCTTCATCCACCCATGTAGTTCACAATGCTGTAAATCGGAGCTGTCCTTTTTTGAGCTCCCGCCAACCCAAGTTTCTATTGAGCACAGTGACTTTATTACAATTAACCCTTTAAACACAATTAGTTCCCCGAGTGCACCTATAGAATTCGTGATACCCAGCTCAGGTCCTTACTTTTTTGATCCAAGCTGTGTGCACATGTACGCTAAGCTACGTATAGCCCATTCTGATGGAACGGCCTGCGATGACAAATATGCTGTATACCCTGAAACAAACTTTCTGCACGCCATATTCAACCAGTGTGACGTATATTTAAATCAGACCAACATATCGGCAGGCACGGGGTACTATCATCTACGAGCCTATTTGGAAAATGTCCTCAACTTTTCCAAAGAAGCGAAGGCTACCTTTTTAAGTGCGGAGGGATATTATCAAACTAAAGATGAAAATAGTATAAAGGACAAATTTAAAAATTCTAAAAAGAAAATATACGAGTGTTTTGGACGGTTGCACACAGATTTCACTTTCCAGGAGAAGTTGCTTGTGAACGGGGTGGATATGAAAATAAAGCTCACCCGCACGAGTCCTGAGATCTGCTTAAATCTGGATGCGAATCAAGAAGAGGGCGCAAAGTCCGTTGTGGTTCACATTATGGACACATACCTCCGCGTACGGCGAGTGAAATTAAGTTCACCAAAACAACTAGAAATTGAGAAAAATTTACTAAACGCTACAGTGAAATATCCTATTAACAGAGTGCAGATCAAACTATATACGGTTCCTGCAGGGTTGGCATCGAAGCAGATAGAAAACATTGCCCTGGGAAATCTTCCTAAAAGGATATTAATCGGCATGCAGGACCACGCTTCGGTGAATGGAAAATATAAAAAGAGTGCCTTTAAATTCGAGAATTTCGGACTTAAAAATATAACTCTATACGTTAATGGCACTGCTTTGGGTGGAACAATGGGTACGGACTATTCATCAGACGCTGTGTTACCTCTTTGTGCCAGAGCCTATAGTAATCTGACCCATATTGCAGGTGATTGTGATGAGCTTGGTAATGGGGTAACGCAGGAAGAATTCATTGATCAATTTAACCTTTATCCGTTTGACATTACACCTGACTTATCTGCTAGCGTAAATACCCATTTAACACCACAGCAGAGCGGTAACATCTCAGTGCGGCTGGAATTCGCCAAGCCTATAGACGCTCCTATTAGTGTACTAGTATATCTCGAATCGCAAGCCCTAATAGAAGTAGATAGATTTAGAAGCGTTATCACTGACTTTTAAAATGGATGCTAATACACTTCAGAAAGTAATGGAGCGAGTCACACGTTCCAAATTTATCGGCGTGTTTGCGAAGAATGAAACATTGAGTTTGCCAAGTACGCGAGAATGCGGTAGTCTTATTGTGAACACAGACATCATCGGTAATGAAGGGATTCACTGGATCGCTGTCTATTTTAAAAATAGACAGCGCCTGTACTATTTTGATTCACTCGGTACTCAACCCTGGAGTGACCCTATTATTGTAAAATTTCTCGCTCAGTTACATATTCCCGAAGTTGTATGGAACCCATTTCGTATGCAGGGATATTTTACTAATGTTTGCGGAATGTACTGTGTCTCATTTCTCATGCATATGTCAAATGATAAAGAATTTATAAATTTTTTAAATTTATTTGACCCGTGTCACACTCACCGAAACGATGAAATGGTATGCAGACAGATAAAAAACCGTTTTCCAATTGTACGTACTCGTTGTATATTATAATGTTTTTGTTCGTATATTTGTATATTCGTTTATTGTACTGATTTCTTTCATTTAATAAATTTATGAAAATATATTGCGTCTTCTTATCCCAAAAAGATCGAAAAACACTTACATTATTTGACATTGTTGACTGATTAGTATATCATCCGTATTCCCTTCAAAAGATTGTATAACTCGTGTCAAATCCTCATCGGACCTTAAAGGAAAACATATACAGAGTATACAGACAGACAGATCCCCATTATGTGAAGATATCTTTGGTTCGATGAACGCCATAAAAATTTCGATTTTAGCATAATGGGGAAATAACATTGATTGACATTTTTGACTAGTATCTATTTGACGAAATACTACAACTCTCCGTATATATATAAAATCGAATTATGGACACTTACATTTCTATGGTAGTCCCTTGCGTCGGATTGTAAGGAGCGTCACTGCAAATATCTTCTACGGTTTGCGTCGAAAATAGTTCGCCACAATCAGCCGCATTGAAAAGACTAATTGTGGTTAATGCTGCAGTATCACGTTCTTCATACAAGTCTGGGGAGACGTACAGGTCCATGGTGGAGGATGTGTGACACTGCTGACTGATCAGTATATCATCCGTATTCCCTTCAAAAGATTGTATAACTCGTGTCAAATCCTCATCGGACCTTAAAGGAAAACATATACAGACAGACAGACAGATCTCCATTATGTGAAGATATCTTTGGTTCGATTACCAATTTCGATTTTAGCATGATGGGGAAATAACATTGATTGACATTTTTGACTAGTATCTATTTGACGAAATACTACAACTCTCCGTATATATATAAAATCGAATTATGGACACTTACATTTCTATGGTAGTCCCTTGCGTCGGATTGTAAGGAGCGTCACTGCAAATATCTTCTACGGTTTGCGTCGAAAATAGTTCGCCACAATCAGCCGCATTGAAAAGACTAATTGTGGTTAATGCGGCAGTATCACGTTCTTCATACAAGTCTGGGGAGACGTACAGGTCCATGGTTGATTATTCACTGATGCGAAAATAGCTACTGTTACTCCCAACTGAAAATATCCCCTTTTATATGCACATTCGCCAAGCTCCGCCCAAAAGACCAGATGTTCGTCGTGATTGGCTGCCGATGTAGCTGGGTGGAGCTATGACGTGTACCATTCCGCTATAACGAGACCGGACGAGTAATTGCATCTTTATATTTCACTAATAGAATTAATGCTCTTATTCTCCTTTGAAAATTATTTGGTGATTCGTATAGAACTTTTGATATTGATTCCAAATATGGTTTCAGAAGTTTTCTATCACCCATAGTTTTCGAGAAAATAATATTTCCATTTACTCAATTTCCCGCATCTCTCGCTCTCTTTCTATATATATATATATATATATATATATATATATATATATATATATATATAGTGTATGAGAGATAATTGTTATTATTACTAAATTGAGGTTATTGGTAATGGATCTGGGCAAGGTGTAATAATGTAATAGACCATAATATTCTATTGAAATAATTTGTATTGTTATGGTTTTAGATAATTTAAGCTCAAGACCTGCATTGTCTACATCGACTCCATCCGTGATATAAAAATAAATGCATATTTTATTTAATTATTTCATTACATTTATCGAATGTAAATTATCTGCTGCGACTCCCCATCCAACTACCACTCAGATCCAACGTCGCTTAGTTGCTCGGCTGAGTTATGATAAAAGAAAATTATGGCAGTGGGTATGAGTAAGTTGTTTGATGTAATAGAACACAACATTCTACTCAATAATTTGTGCTGTTGCGGTATTAGAGGGTCAATCAGTGACTGAATTAAAAGTTATTTGCCCGATAGATATAATATGCATCAGTAAATGAGGCTTGCACCACTAAAGCATTTGCCAAACATGGTGTGCCACGGTAAATTCAATTTATATTATATATATATATATATATATATATATATATATATATATATGGGGGGGAGATCTCTCACCCGTTCTTCGGCCCGACCCGTTTCATTGTAGAAATAATAATAATAATGATAATAAGAATTGATGTGCAAGGTGTTTGCAGTTAAGATGTAGTTTGTGTGTAAAAAGTTATTTATTAATAAGTAGAATTTAATTGGCTTCAAATTATATTTTAAAAAAGCATCTCATCATTATATTTCTATATGACACCATACAAAATACGCGTAAATATTTTCATTGTAGAAGTAATAACAATGACAATATTAATATCTGAAGTCAGTGGTGATTTCTGCTCGAATAGCTTAAACCATCGACCCGAAAAAGGTCCCTAGAGACACGATTCGAACGAAAAAGGTCTCTAGGGACACGAATCGAACGAAAAAGGTCTCTAGGGACACGATTCGAACTGATTTAGCTTCTGCCTTTCATCGTGTGTGTGTGTGTGTGTGTGTGTGTGTGCATGAGTTGTTTATTATATATATATATATATATATATATATATATATATATATATATATATATATTATGTGTACGTTTTTCCCACTGTTATTCGTGACTTAAATATTTATAATAAAAATCAAGTGTCTAAAAAGTTATTTAATAAGCAGAATTTAATTGGATTCATTGTAGAAGTAATTATAATGGCTATATTAATATTTGGAACATTGGGTTACTTATCGAGGTTGGTTTCGGAGAAATCCAACTTTCTTCGTTTCTTTTAATTTCGTTTTTTCATTTTTTCTTCGCAGGGAATGAGGCTATATGTTTCATAAGTTTTCATCTCGTTTGGTGGAATTGTATCGTAAATTATCGTATTTCGAATTGTATCGTAAATGATCATTTCGTTTCGTTATTCGTGAGGGCTGAATTATGGATAACTATGTTATTTGTTTCGTTCATCTTCAAGTTTAATGAAGCTGGGTATCCTTATAAAAATTCGTTTCTGTCTAACGAATTATTTATTGGGTAACTTTGTTAATTCTATTATTGCGTAAATCTTTCTAATGTGTTACTGAATAATTATAAATATATATTGTGGTATTTTATATATAATATATATCAGAAGATATTTAAAAGACTGATATAATTATAGTAAACTTATGTCGAAATAGTTACCCATAAAATTAATTATTTTCTATTATGGCGTTTTCGAAGGTAAACTATGTTATTTGTTTCTTTAAGTTCAATGGAGTTAATGTTAAATTTGCTTCTAAACTAAAATTAAATGTTATAAAAAATAATATATATATATATATATATATAGCATAATAATATATCTAGCAATCCGATCATTGCAAAAAAAACTGGAAAGGTATGCAATTAATAAAGGTGTATTTAAACAGAATTTAATTGGAATAACTATCGTCATATATGTGTTACACGATTAATGGGACACATGGCGCTATCTGGAATACCTTGCGCTATCTGGCAACTCAGCCAGAATAGAGGATTATAAAAGATCGCGAAGCTGGTGAAGAACCATTCCCCCCTCGGCTCCGGCCGAGTAAGGAGCTCTGCTCCTTCTATTTCTGGCCCTTTGGTAAACCCCATAGTGGCCTCTTAGGTTAGGGAAACGAAAATAAATTGGGGGAGAACTCCACTCTGTCCTTCAGGTGTCTCTCTCCCTCCTTCAGCTCTCTCTCTCCTGCATGTATCTTCCTCCTTCAGGCGTCTCTCTCTCTCTCCTGCATGTGTACATCCAGCATGTGTACTCATGCATGTGTGCGTGTACCTCCAGCATGTGTACCTACTGCATGTGTACTCCTGCATGTGTGCGTATGTGTGTGTGTACCTCCAGCATGAGTACTCCTGCATGTGTACCTATCCTCTCTCCTTCAGCGTCTCTCCCTCTACAGGCATCTCTCTCTTCTTCAGGCGTCTCTCCCTCCTACAGGCATCTCTCTCTTCTTCAGCTCTCTCTCCTTCAGCTGTCTCTCTCTCTCCTTCAGGCGTCTCTCTCCCTTGGCTCAGCCAACTGGCTGATTCTGGCTGATTAGGAGCCTATAAAACAACGCCAGCCCGGCTGGAAGTCTTAGTGTGCACTTGGCTCCTGCCAGGTGAACACCTCTCTCTCCTTTCTCTCCTCCTCCTCCTCCTTTCTCTTGGGGGATAACGCCGCCTCCAAGTTTTCCCCACCCCCTTTCCCCCCCTTCCCCCTTTGCAACAACCCCTTTGCAACATCCCCCCCTTTGCAACAACCCCACCCCCTTTGCAACATTACATAATAACCTGCAACATTCCTGCACTCTCCCCTTTTGCGGCTATACTACTTAGCACGACCAGTTCTGAGACAGACAGCTATGAAGAGTTTCCGACAGAACCTACAGCAGGACCTTCAAATGCTTCCAGCCCCAAAAATATTCTTGCCTCGCCATTGGTTCCTCCACTGCAGACAGACTTAATCTCTCTATTGGACAACGGACTGTTTTTGCTGCTGCAGTAGCCATTAGGTGTGGCAAGGATATTGAAAAACTCTCTCTCTCCAGGACCACATCTGCAAGAGCCGCTCGAAAGACAAGAAAACGAAAATATGAAACTTGCATCAAGGATTTTACTCCTCCTGATCACTGCCTAGTACATTGGGATAGCAAGCTGCTTACTAAATCATGTTCAGAACAAGAAGACCGCCTTGCAATACTTGTTACTGGATACCCAAATGTAGAAAACTTTTATCAGTTTCTATAATAGATGATTCCACTGGATTGTCTCAAGCCACTTCTGTATTTCAAAGTATTGAAAAATGGAACTTGAAGCAAAATGTCTTTGGAGTATCATTTGATACCACTGCATCCAATTCAGGATGATGAAAGGTTCCTGTAAGTTACTTGAAGAACTTTTGCAAAAGAAATTGATTTGGTTAGCATGCCGCCATCATGTGGCTGAAAGAGTTTGTGTGCTGTGTATGAAACCACTTTTGGCCCAAGTAAATCTCCTGAGTTTGAGTTATTCAAAGAATTTCGCGAGTCTAAATGGAAGAAAATTAATACGAAATCTACATACAATGTTCTTGATGTTAAATCAAGGTATCAAAGAGGCCTAAAGGAAGAATGTGTAGAATTTATGACCCAATGTTTAAGAAAATCTGACTGCTTTCCACGTGATGACTATAAGGAAGTTGCGAAACAACTTTAATGCTTTTAGGAGAGGTTTCCAGAGAAAACAGTCATTGGCGGAAACCTGGTGCAATGCACCGTGCAGGTGGATGGCAATGATTTTGTATACAAATAAAATGTATGCTTTTGCCCACCAAGCATCATATGATGAATCATTGATTAAGAAATTAAAGAGAATGTGTCTATTTAATGCATTAATTTATGGAAAATACTGGCTTTATGTTCTAATTCACTAGATAGTCCGCTAATGATCTGAAGTTTTATCATGATTTGGTGAATTACAAGAAGGAGATAGGGAAGTTGCAAATGCTGCTTTGAAATCTTTGCCAATCATTACTGGTATTTGACGGAGGAAGTGGTCCCTTTGAGTTTCTTTGGATCGCTAAGTAATGATGAAAAAGATAAGATCGCAAAATCCTTAAACAAATATCCAGTTCCAGAAAATTATGTATGTGGGCAACCTGTTTTCCCCATTTTAAAGGAAGACACAAAGCTTCATCAGCTAGTAGGTCCAATTTCATGGCATTTATTTCAATGCTGTGGGTCAAAACCAGACTCATGGATAAAGAAACCAGCATCAACATGGGAAGAGGTCGATGACTACAACAAACTAAAACATTCTTTCTCTATTAGAGTAGTCAATGATACCGCTGAAAGAGGAATCAAGCTGGTTCAAGACTTTCATGACAAATGTCAAAATGAAGAAGAATTTCAAGGTCTTTTGCAAATTGTGGAAGAGAATAGAAGACTAATTCCTGATCCTAGTAAAGAGACTCTTAAAAGATGAAACTCAGTAAGAGAATAGTTCATTAACAGATAGATTAAGTATTTTTATTGCAGAGATGTTTTAATTTAGAAGAGGCTGATTTTTTTTGTTATAAATATACCATAAATTGTCTTTTTCTTATTTTTATGTTTAAAAGCTCTTATATCAATGATTTCTAATTAGGAAACTTGTTTCTTTTTATTTTTTGAGGAAAGTGTTGAATAAAGGGAAAAAAAAACGATGGGACCTCACAACTATAGATAAAGTGTTAATTTTTAGCTTTGTTTTATATATATATAGTTTTGAGGTTGTCCTCACTTTGTATAGGCTAGTTATAATAAAAACTAATTATGATTTGCATTATAACTAGCAAATACAAAGCCCATCGCCGCGAAGCTGCATTGGGGTGATGCTTCAAAGGTGGCGGTAACACCTTATTTAAGAAGAAGGCACTGCAAGCAAAAAAAAATTTTTAATTTAAATTTTTAAAAAATAAATGAAAATTTCAAAAATTAAGTACATTTCTATTTTGATGAACTTTCTAATAGAACTTTTGATTCTAAATCATTTTTATTCTATAACATTTTTCGATAAAGTTGATAGTGTTTGAGATATATGGGGTTTTAGGAAAAGGGGATGCGCAAAATTTCAAGGGGGGGTGGGGGGATTCAAAATTGTCGGAAGAAAATTAGCCTGTAAAATTCGTGTTTAGGACATCATTTGGCACAACATTAGACTCCTGGACCCTTGACTTTTTGAAAATGACCCAAAAATGGTACACCCTAGTAGATATAGCTGTTGAGGATGAAGATGATAATCAAGAAGATATTGATGATGCTTCTGATGATAAAATGTTTACATTATATTGCATAGCTTGCACAGACCCCAAAGCATGTGCTTCAGACAAACATTCTAACATAAAAGGTTACTTCAATGTTAAAGATTTAACCTATGTATGCAAACAAGGAGAAAATCAAGAGAGATGGTTTAGAAATCTGAAAACCCACCTGAAGAGACATTTAATTAAACTTCAGCATCATCAAAGAGCTGCTGTTTATGAAGTGATGAAAACATCTTCTCGGAACACTACTAAACGCATAGAAGACTTATGTGGCAACATCTTATACTACATAATGAAAACAAACACTGCATGGGCTCTATATCCAGTACTTCTAGCTGTATTACATAGGTCAGGTTGTGAGTTGGGAATTATGAATCATAGCACACATGCGTGCGAGACAATTTGTGAGCTATTAGATAATCAACTTAAAGAACAAACTGTAAGTGTTCTTAGAACAAACTTCAGTAACAATAACAGCTGACATTGGAACAATTTTGGGATTAAGCATGCTAGTTGTATTAGTTATGAGTGAAGAAGATAAGACTGTAAAACTTGCTAGGATAAATTTAGTACGCAGCAATCAGGAGTTTATTTTGGCCAATGAAATTTTTGATGTGTTGAAGTCTCCTAATCACTTGAAACTATCTGAAGAAGCAATAAATCCAAGTATCTGGAATGGTTGGAGATGGAGCTTTGTAAGGACAACGAGCCATTTAAAAACGAAATGAAAAAGTTGTTTGGAGAAAATTTCAATTTCGATGGGACTTAATGCATCTTGTGAACAGAGCCCACGTTGATGCATTGAAGAAAATTTGTAAACTAAGTGAGCTTTTAGACTTTATTCAAGATCACTCTTCAAATCTGAGATCAGGCCTTGGACTATACCAAATATGGTTCTTGACAATATCATTGGTTTTAGAGACACAAAACTCAAATCTGATACTCGCATGGTTAATTACGAATTTGATCAATTTGACAGATTTGTGAAAATTGTGTGTTTTTTGATCATCCACAAGAGAAGAAATTAGTGCCAAGTTCTATGTATTGATTTCCTATGTATGTTGCAAGTAGCTCAAAAACCACAGTTAGAGCAGAATTTGTAGAAAATATATTTTAAAAGAAGGAGGGAAACTGTTATGTTAAGAGTGATGGAAACAATTTCCAAATTAGCTAATGGAGGAAATGCAAATGAGTAGTTTCTGATTTAAGCACGATACCACAGGGCAGCAAAAGGAACTAACAGCTGAGGATTACATCCTAAATGAAGTTTACAAATACATCAAGAAACGTTCTGATTACTACCAGGTTGCTGAAGTTGCTAGACCATCCAGACCAGATCTGAAAGTAGTTTTACAAAAGACTCAGTGATAATTGGCTGACAGAATATATAGAACAGCTGTGGAAAGGAATCACAGAGATATTAAAGCATTTTGATAAAGATGGATCAACGCCTGGAGTGAAGCACCAGCTGAAGGACATTCTCCATTCTTGGTTACATTGTTGAACACAAAGGATCCATTAAGCCATCTCATTTGACTAAGCTGTGCAGAATTGTGAAGAGGGTCCAGCTCCAGGCACTAGATCTGCTGTAATGATCACACAGAAAGCCATTGATCAGTGCCAAGCATACATGGCGGTAAATTCACAACAAATGCCTACATGCAAGGTCTAACATCGTCCACTGTTGCTGCTGCAATGAATAAATAACTTAAGGTGAGTTATAAACTGTACATTATTGTATATATTATGTTTAGCTAAAACAATTTGTAATTGGTATGTCGTCAATTCAAGAGTTTACTATCATTAACCTATCTAGTGGTGTAAGGGAAAAAAAAGTAAATTCAGAGCTGTGCTCCAGTAAATCTTTTCAAATCTGGAGTCATGCTCACCCCCCTGACAGACTAAACTTGTAGGGGAGGAGTGAGGTGACGTGTGTGTATATATGTGTATATAGTCTAAAGTCACTAAAGGGAAAAATCACTAAAAGAAAGCTGAATGGCAACACGAAGAGATAAATTAGAGGAACGTGGCTGTTCGTTGGGTTTTGGCTGGCCTAGAGCATGGTTATTCATATCTGACTAAATCGTTGGTGCTAAGTTTAATTTGGTGATGTTTCTAAGGTGACAAATGGGGTAGAAAGTTGTCAGTAAATAATAATAGTTAGGGGTAATGTCTATAGCTTCTAAATTAGTAAAGTTAGAGTTTAGGTAGACTGCTTTGTGGGACGCAGTAAATCTATGGTAGGCCCTAAATAATATCATTCAACGCACCGGTAAGTGCCTTTGTTTGTTGTTTAGAAACCTAGTAACTTAGCGGGGTCACGAACCCCAAGCTATTACACTTACAATTATGAGATATACACCTTAACTTAATATATACAAGCAATGCTGCATCAATCAGCTTAGTCATCATATCACCTTGGGACAACAATGGCTCTTCCTCTTCTAGATTTTCTAACACATACTTGTCATTTATTTTAGAGCCAACATTTTTTTCGCTCTTGTGAGATCATTTTCGAATGCTGGCAGCGTCTTCCTACTTTTGTTCAAAGTGGCACTGATATTGTGTGGTCTTATATAGAGCTCTCTTGCAATTCAGTTTGGTAGTCTAGATGCAGGATTGTTGCACCGTGTAATGGTGCAAGTCCAATTGTGTTGTTGCAATGTTTAAAAAGACCACAAATAGTGCCCCTGTTTTGTTTATGCTTACTGAGGCCTAAAGTATGCCCGCGATGAGAACATCCCTGAGGTAGGACCGAATAGGATTCTTAGGTCCCTAGAATTTGTTTTAGTTTAGCTTAACTTAGGCTATAAGTTAAGATTAGCCCTTTAGAGCTTGGCCGTTCGAGGCTCAGCTGGGATTCCGAACCCAGTCTAAGAAAAAATAACACGGTTATAAAAGGTTTTCATCAAGGTATTATTAATAAGCAAAGCTAGGAAGTTTTACTGAACTGGTGACTATTGTTACTTTTTTTTATTTTATTGGGTTCAGAATCCCAGCTGAGCCCTGAACGGCCAATTCAACCTACAGCCCAAGTTAAGCTAGACTAAAACTTACGAACTTGAAGGTCCTATTAGGTCCTACCTCAGGGTTGCTGACTCGATGTGGGCCTACCTTAGGCCTCAGATGCATAAAATTAAGATAAACAAAAGGGGCACTATTTATGGTCTTCTTTCTAAACCTTGCAACAATCTTTTATATAAGCAACTAAACTGAATTACAAGAGAGCTCTCTATAAGACCACGCCCTGTAAGTGCCGCATTCAACAAACGAGTAGGAAGGACGCGCAGTGTCCCAAGAAAATGATGCCACAAGAGCCCAAAAATGCTATCTCTAAATTAAGTTAATTTTTCACTAACCTTACAATTATGAGATGGATATATACACCTTAACTTAATATATACAAGCAATGCTGAATCAATCAGCTTAGTCATCATATCGCCTTGGGACAACAATGGCTCTTCCTCTTCTAGATTTTCTAACAACTATACCTACATGCAGTGGTGGGCACCGTTAACCAAAAAGTTAACTTCGTTAACCGCTAATCCGTTAACCAAAAAGTTAACTTCGTTAACCGTTAATCCGTTAATTCGTTAAACATGTAACGGAAGTTACCGATAAACCGTTAACGTTAACTTTTATTATAAAAAAAATGAAAAACACAACATATATATAATTTAATTTTCCCTCTTCTTCTCGTTCTCCATTTTGTCCATGAGATGCATGTTGCCCTTCATGAAAATTAGCATATCAAAGTTTTCATCAGACAGGGATGATCTCTTGGCCCTCAGGATGTCCTTGCCCATAGAGAACAAAGTGACATGAGAATTGAAATCTTACCTGATCAGTTTTATGGTTCTTGAAATGTATCAAGGAGACTACTAATAAGGTACTCACATACATATTATAAATGTACATGACTTACTTGACAACGATTATTTTTAAATATTCACTAGCACAAACATGTTGCGCAAGAGACAGACTGCAAATGAAACGAATGTAGTTATTTGTTGTAATTGTTACATATATATTATTGAAAGTGCCTTAAAATGCTCGTGATATTTCTTGAAAGAAGTTGAAACATTCAACTCAAATGGCAAATCTTTCCGCCTGATTTTACAGTCGACCATGTTTTGCTCAAACCAATGCCAGAAATAACTACCATATTTGGTAAGACACAAATTGTGGCGACGGAAACAAATATATCGCCTGATTTTGCACTGCGGAAATGGAAATTCGTTCATCACTATTAACAGTGGCGGATTAATTGCGCACCTGCTCAGCACTGAAAATAATAGAAACTTTTAAACGTTTATTTATGAATTTTTTGGGTTAACGGACTTGAGTTAACGGAAGTTAAATGTAACGGAAGTTAATTAGTCCGATAATGATTTTCAAAGTTAACTTAAAAGTTAAATCGTTAACGAAAAAGTTAACTTCGTTAATTAACGATTAACGGATTAACGGTTTGTGCCCAGCTTTGCCTACATGATTTTTTAGATTAATGTGATCTGGCCCAAGATATCATACCATAACCTTTATTTCAATTCTAACACTAGTTTTCCCAAGTTTAATTACAAAAACATTTTTCTCCATACCAACAGTCGCAGTCACATGAGTTCGCATGTGAAGTAGGCCTACTAATATTAAAGTTTAAGTCATCAATGTCACTTGAACTTTCCAAAGTTTCTGAGTACTCCTTTCGACAGAGGCCTTTTAAAGCCTTGTTAAGAACATATGTTGGGTAATGGTTAATCATCTTGTCATTGGGTTCCATGTCCTGTTCTCGTTTCTTCTGAAGAGGTTAAAATATAATTTTTCTGCTAGGCCTAAATTACAATTTCCTTTCACTGTCCTCTAACTCAAGGTTTTGTGCTTTTTATCTAGTAATAAAATAATGTTATGTTTGTTAGTCAGACATTTCTTCGTATTCTTTCCTGACTGGTGGCAGGTTTTGTGCTTTTTATCTAGTAATAAAATAATGTTATGTTTGTTAGTCAGACGTTTCTTCGTATTCTTTCCTAACTGGTGGCAGATAAATGTCTTTCTTTTTTAATGTAACAGCTTCACAAATATAATCGATGAAATCAAACATTTTGTCCATTATTCCTTTTTGTTGAACATCTGCAAGACTTGGGTAATCGTTATTATTGTCTAGGTCCTTTTTATACAGCCACCTCTTGCCATTAGCATCAATATAATTAAGTTAAAATTTTGATATCGAAATAACCTGCCAAGGCTTTTAACCTTCATCTAAAGGAATAATTTATTTAGAAATTGTACTATCGGTAATGTAATGAAAAAAGTAATCATCGTCTAGTATCCATCTCTACTAAACAAGATGCAAGACGCATTTAGAAAGCTTTACATATTCTGTTTAATTAATGTGCCAATGCATTGCAGTCACTAGATACATAATTTCATCATTTATTATTTTGTTTATGTTTTCTACAGTTGCCTTTCTATTTGATTTCAGTCTCTCCATAGATTAGCTGACGATCTCTTATTCATTTTCTGTCGTTTACAGTTTCAGTTTTTTCTTTTTTAATGATTTTCTGCTATCTTGAACATCATCCGAAAGAACTAATGGAATTCTAGTTTGCTCTCTAATCATAAAAATAATCCATATAAGAAGCAAGCGACTTTGGCAGTTGAGTTTAATGAGAGCTTTTTTGTACAGCAATTTCATGTGTTTACGCGAAATTTAATGGCTCTCTGCATCAGCAGGCGTTCTGTCATAAAGAGAATGGTATATTTCAATAAATGGTTTATAATTCATAAACACTGGGTCTTTAAGACTGCTAATCCAGTCTCTCAAAACAACTAATAACACTTCAGCGGAGTAACTTTAAATTCTAAAAGAAAGCCTAGATTCGATATCGAATCTTGCTTTCAGAGCTTCTTTTCGTAACTTTCAGTATTCAAACGGAGTGTACAAACCTTTAGAGGAGGAAGAAGACCACAACATCCAATTTTAATTAAGATTCGTTAAAGAGATGGATGTAAATAAACAGGAGAAAATATGTGGTAAATTGGTTTATCGAATTCCATCTAATATTGACCTTTGAAGCAGGGAAGTTACTTCCCATGTATTAATAATAAATATTTAATAATGAATCTGCAGTATATTTTTCTTAAATATTAGAAATGTTCTACCTAGACATTAATGTATATTACTATCTTTTATTACTATTTACTACTATTATTATTATTACTAGCTAAAGTGGAACCTACGGGCCCATTTAGTTAGACTTGCGGTGCTGGGGCCTTCGGCCTCATTATTTAGGGGACGCCCAATTACTAGGGAGTCAATTTTTTGGTCAATAAAACTATAGAAAAGAACGCAGCCATGGAAATCTTAAGCTTCACAAATCTTGATACAATGGGTTCGGATGCGCAGCTTAAGATTTTCATTGCTGCGTAAGTAATTGTCGGTTCAATTATTCGGTCATTAAAATAATAGAAAAGAACGCAGCGATGAAAATCTTAACGCGCTGGAGTAAAACGTTGAAACAAAGTAAAGTGTATTATTCATTAGTAAATACCATCACAAACTTTTCAAGAAACTCTTGTGTCAAGGGGTACCTAAATATATACTTAGGATACTTGCATTCTGGTATACAGAGTAGACCATGTTTGTAAGATGGAAAAGCACTATATCACCAAGTTTTAAGGTAACTAATGGTGTTAGGCAAGGAGGTATATTATCACCCTATCTTTTCTGTATATGAGGGGTCGCGCGTCTTAAGGTACCTAAGCGCCACCTCAGGCGAAAATGTGTTTTTGATGGATATCACTATTTTCACCTTTCCTCTATCGCGTGGTTTGGGTTATAATGACCTTACGACACTAGAAGTATGGTTGAAAACCTTATGAAGCGAACTACTTTTTTCACCTTCGAACTACTTTTTTCACCTCTATCGCCAGCTGGGCTCTGCCGCCCAGATGTGATGCGCGTCTCAAGGCCCCAATATCCGGTTCAACTGGTGGGAGGTGATGGAGGTGGGGGTGGGACGCTCAGTCTCTGGGTGGCGGGAACAGCAGGAGGAACGCGAGCCAATGAAAACATGGTAGCCACGCCGCTCTACTTTCTGATTGGCCACCCGCTCCACGCGCCGAGAGGGACACGACACAAACATCCCGCCAGTACCTTAAGACTCGCGTTGCTGTTAGCAGGCGTCCTGTGTTCGTGCTCATATTGCTGAATATTGCGTGGATCATTCTATTCACCCGGCTTCTAACTATTATCAACGTGTGCAGCAATGTCTCACCGTTCTAGTGATAGTGATGAAAAATCAATGGAATCATTCTGTGCCAGAAATCGCACCCAAAGTTCGGCATAATAAGAAAATACAAAAATTAAAAAATATATATATAAAATATAAAATATGAAAATCTATTCCAAAAACTCATCAACATCTTCATTAGCATACTTAGAACTCTAATTTAGCCAAAAATGAACGTTCTACATCAATTAATAACAGAGATACTATTGCCAGAATATTGCTGAACTTTGGAGGCGATTTCTGGCGAATTTTAATTTTGGCGCTTAGGTACCTTAAGACGCGGGACCCCTCATATACATGGATGACCTTACCAATGAACTATAAATTGTACGTACTGGCTGTGTCATTGGAAAGGAAAAAAATTAATCATTTAATGTATGCTGATGACCTTGTTCTTCTGTCACCCTCTCCCCATGGGCTGAGAGTATTACTAGAAATATGTGAACAATGTGGTATAGAAAATGACATCACCTATAATGGGACAAAGAGTTGTATTTTGATTTTTAGGTAGGCTGACCATATTTCCTTGAGACAAAAACGGACATTGGGATGGCAAAAAAGGGACGGGGGTTATGTAATATTCTGTATTCATGAAAGAGTAAGTACATAAACATATTGAGCTTACAATTATTCTTCAGTGACAGGGACGGCCAGGAAATATAAAAAAACGGTACTGTCCCGTTGAAAACGGTACGTATGGTCAGCCTATTTTTAGGTGTAACCTACTGAAACATGTATCATGTGGGTCTTTTGAAATGAATGGTCAGACTATACCTGTCAAAGACATGTAAATACTTAGGTCATGTAATTACTCACGAGCTGCGAGATGAACTCGATATTGAGAGGCAACGTAAAAAGTTGTATGTACAGGGTAACATGTTAGTAAGGAAATTTGGTATATGTTCAGAATCAATTAAAACTTAACTTTTTAGAACTTACTGTACTGCACTGTATACATCCCATCTGTGGTGGAACTATACAAAAACTGCTATGAATAAACTCTCTGTTGTTTATAATAATATTTTTTGTATGCTATGTAGGGAACCAAAATGGTGCAGTGCCAGTTTTATGTTTACTACGCGTAACCTACCTACCATCTAGATGTTAATCTGGAAGAATATATATAATTTCATTACTAGGGTCCAAAATAGCTCTAATGTGTCACTGTACAATGTCCTGTCTTCAGATACTATGTACCTCTCACCTATATGGCAGTCTTGGTTCAGACAACTGCTGGTTTACAATACCTTATTTTTGTAATGTAACAAAGATTATATATGCATATTAAGTTGCGTTATAATAAGTGGCTATGTTATAAGTGTTATAAGATGTCTTATGTAATAAAAATATACATAAAATTGTCAGATAATTAACCCTTTAAGGACTGAAGATGCCAATTGCTAACGTTTCAAATACACGCATTCATAACTTAACCCTACAAAAAATTCAGGGCTTAAAGGGTTAATCAAACAGTGTGCTAGGTTAAGTGGCTATGTTGGCCTTATTTTTGTATTAAGTTCAGTGTGTTAGGTTAAATGGCTATGAATTGTGAATGAGCCGCAATAAAGATGTTTTGTTTGTTTGTTTGTTGTTGGTGCTTCTTTTATTTCTGCTTCACGTTTACTCGCTTTTTCTGTTTTTTTTTCCTGTTCATTTTTCGCAGTTTCCTCTTGTATTATCTTCGTTCCTTCTATTTGTTTTCTCTGTTCGTTATTCATAAATTCCTCTTATGCCTTTTCCTCATAGTCTCGTTCTGCTTTAAAGACCGTAAACGAGTTTATTTCGATTATTTTTGCAGAAGAACTTGATTCCGTTCAATTGTTTAGCGCCTGTTATAAGAGAGATTTCTTCGTCGCCCCATCTCAGGCATTGAAATTCGACGAAGGACTGGCAAAGGTCGCAGCGGATTGTCTTTGATCCATCTGCTTCTCTTTTATAGTATCCACAGGGTTGTATGAATTTATTTGCCATTGCCATGTTTCTAATGGTATGTAAATGATTGTGTATGAAATATTAACCCAAAAGGGTAATTAATTAAGTGAGGTACTTGATTTGACTTTAGAAATGAGGGAGGGAAAGTTTTTCCGTTATTCCGGGAGGTGGGGGATGGGGGATGTGGCACGCTGTATATTCTCACTGATTGGTACCCGGGAGTGTACCGCGGAGGATAACTGAGGGATATTGCTTTTCGATGGGCAGTTAGATTTCCTCGGAGAGAAAACACTCGGGGAAAAAAACGCTGTATAGATTAAGTTGCTTTGATTTTATTTGCTTTGTTTCAATATACCCGCTATTTCACCACTTAAAGAGACATAAGACTGTGTACACTGAATATTCACTAAAAAATTGGCACTACTTAAAAAGGATTAACTGCAGGATTTTTATTGTAATATCACTTTTATTCGGACTTCAAGCGAAACACGTGTAACCATCACACGGGCAGGGGGAAAAATAATAATTATATATATATATATATATAAGCCCTTATATTGGATATGGAGACGATCACTCGACACGGGAGAAATACCGCGCATCCTGAACAGAGCGAACGTAGTTCCAATATACTGTATAAAGGAGAAGATTGATCCGAGGCCAAAAACTATAGGCCAGTGTCGCTTACATCTCATCTCACTAAAATATTTGAAAGAATAGTTAAAGAAAAAATCGATGACTTTTTGGAAACTCGGAAAAAATTAAATGATAACCAACATGGATTCCGGTCAGGCAGATCATGCCTATCACAACTAATGGAACACTATAACATTATTGATGCACTTCAAAGTAATGAAAACACAGACTTTGCCAAGGCGTTCGACAAGGGTGACCATGGAATCATAGCACATAAACTAAAATATATAGGAATAACAGGAAAAGTAGGAAAATGGATATATAATTTCCTTAGTGAGGCGGCAGCAAGTCGTTACAGTTCAAAGAATATATTCATCAGAATCAGAAGTCCTTAGCTCAGTACCACGAGGAACAGTATTAGCTCCATTACTCTAGTGTCAATGTGCTGTTTGTAGTCAATAAGTTGCCTAACTGTGCCAGTGTCATTCGCAATTTTGTATTTAGATTTATCACTAGGCTTGGTGAGTCAGTCAATAAGATAATAGAAGCCATGGTTAGTGGACTGGTCTCCGATATATTTTATAAATCTCAAATCTGGAAGCATTGGCTTAGGCAGTTGTATGTTCATTATGCACAGTGATTCACTGGCCTACTTAGTCAGTGCTCCAGACAACTATCTCTTAATCTTCTATGGAACTCTTGTTTAATGTTTGTACCTATTGAGTCTGAAATAAAGTGTTTGTTTGTTTGTTTTGTTTATTACTCTTTATAATCATGCTAACTGACTTAGATGAAGACGTTACCAGTGATAGCACAGTAACATCGTTTGCCGAAGACACAAAGATTAGTAGAAAAATAAGAAACCCAAAGAATATAGGATCTCTACAAACAAATATGAACAGAATCTACAATTGGTCGGAAGGCAACAATATGAAATGTAACACTGAGAAATTGTAATTGTTAAAGTAGGGCTACGTCGTAGCCAATGTCGTAACACCGCTTCCCGGAGATCAGCGAAGTTAAGCGACACTGGGTCTGGATAGTAGTTGGGTGGGAGACCGTCCTCCGCGTCCAGATTATGATGTTGTTGTTGTTGTTGTTGTTTAGCCGATCAGCCTACCCTGATCGAGCAAGCCGGCGGCACGCAGGTAACCGATCGCCCTCTCCGGAGTGGACCAGAGGTTCAGCGCACTAGTGATGTTGTGTTGTGTTCGTTGTTGTGCTAGAGCGGTACAGTCTGTCATAATGTGTTCAATTGTTTGTGGTGTGTCCTGGCACAGGTGGCAGGTGTCGTCTATGGAGTTGTCTAGTCTGTGTTTATATGTCCGTATGTTGGGGTGATGTCCACATCGGAATCGTGCTAAGTTAACTCGATCCGATCTGCTCAGGCTGATCTCTGACCTGTTAATGGGTGGCGGCTTCGCACCTAGGACCGCATTCGGACCGAGTCGTGTCAGTGCTTTGTGGGTTAGGTGTGTGTGTATGTGTTTTCTGTACTGTGTGATGTCTTTTGGTGTGATGTCTGTGGTATGGAATGGAGTATTTGGTTATAATGTCTCTCTGGTGTTACCTTAATGGTGCGAGGTGTTGGTGCATGATTGTACATGTAGTGGCAAGGGTGTTGTGGGTTAGTTGTCGCTGCTGCCATGAATTGTGTTCCCCTCATGTCTAAATGTTCCCTAACTTTTAATATTTTTGTTTCTGTGTGCAGGTGTTCTATTGGTGTTGTTTGAGTGCATCCTGTAATGATACGAAGTGCGTTGTTTTGTATTGTTTGTAAGGTGTTTATGTGTGTGTTTGAGATAATGGGTGCCCAGCATGGGCTAGCATAGTCCATAACTGAGCGAATATATTGTTTGTATATGAGTGATGTTGTTTCCTGCTGGTGTCCAAAGTTTGTGCCTGTTAGTACCCTAAGCGCGTTAAGTCTTGACGTACACTTGTTTTTAATGTCCTGAATGTGGTTTGCAAAAGATAATGATGTGTTGTATGTGACACCAAGTATTTTGGTTCTGTGAGTGTGTGGAATGTTGATGTTGTTTAGTGTAAGCTGTGGAATTACCTGGTGTTCTTTTGTGTTGCTTGTAAGCAAGGTGATGGTTGATTTTGTGGGCGCTACTTTGAGTCTATTGTGTGTGAGCCAGTCTTGTATACTGTTTATGTATGTTTGTAGGTTATTTGTAGCGGTGTCGATGTTGTTGTGGGTGGATGTTAGAGTGATATCATCTGCATATGATGATAAGGTAAGTTTTTTATCTATGGGTGTTGGAATGTCATGCATGTATAAGTTGAAGAGTGTTGGTGAGAGAACAGAGCCTTGAGGGACCCCGTTCAGAAAAAGCTTGTTTTTGGATGACTTGCCATTAAATGTGACATGTGAGTATCTTCCTGAGAGATAGTTGCTCAGCCACCTTTTGGTGTTATTGTGCATGTTTGTGTTGAGTATTTTGTTTATGAGAGGGAAGCGTGGGATAGCATCAAATGCTTTACTAATGTCTATTGTTGCTAATAGTGTACGTTCAGCTGGTCGTCTGGAGTTGATGCCATCCATGATGTGCTGCGTGAGGTTAGTGAGTAATGTCGTGGTTGAGTGGTGAGGTCTGAATCCATGTTGAGTAGGCGATAGTGGAATGTGTGGGTTGGTGATTTGTAAGATTAGTCTTTCTGTTACTTTGGAAGGTGGGCATAGTAAAGTAATGGGTCTATAGGAAGCTGGTTCTGTTGGATTTTTGTTTGGTTTGAGTAGTGTAATAATTTTACCTTGTTTCCATATGTCAGGAATAATACAGTGTTGGTATGAATATGTGCTGATATTTGTGAGAGCTAGTATTCCTTGTGGGCCCAAGTGTTTAAGGTGTATGTTAGATATGTTGTCTGGTCCAGTAGCCTTCGAATTCTTAATGTTTTTGATGATCTTGGTGGTCTGGTCTGTATTGAAGGGTGTAATGGTCGTGTCGAGTCTGTAGGTTTTCTTGTGTCTGGCTGTTTGTCTGTCTGCGTGTTTCTGGTTGTTGTCTCTGTTTAAGTGACTTATCTTTGCGTAGTGATTAACTAGAATGTTAGCTTGTTGTGTGTATGTTGGGATATTATTTTGGCTACGACAGATAGCCGCGTGTGAGGTGTGGTTCGGACCCCACGTAAAACTGTAGGTCCTCCGTCATATGACCTTAGATGTTGCGAAGGAGGTTAAACAACCTCAATCATTATTAATTGTTTAAGTATGGAAGAAGGGAGGATCCAAAATCCATCGAATACATACTGTACTCCAAATGCACAGGAAATTCAGTGAAATTCTAAAGCAAAAGATTTTGGTGTAATGACTGATGACGCGAGATTTGAAACAAAATAAGATAGCAGTAAACAGAGCAAAAACAATAACTGGACAGATACCTAGAACCTTTAAACGAAGGGATAGGAAAATAATGATTCCTCTATTGAAAACACTAATCATACCCAAGTTAGAATACTGCTCGGTCCTAACATCCCCATGTAAAAAAGACATTAGTCAGCTAGAAGGGATTCAGAGAAGCTTCACAGCCAAGATCAATGGATGCAAAGAACTAAATTACTGGGAAAAGTTACGCGAATTAAACTTATATTCACTGGGAAGAAGAAGAGAGAGGTACACCATTATTTACACTTGGAAAATAATGAAGGAACTAGCCCCTAATCTTACTCTGAACCCTATAACCCCCCCAAACAACAGTGGAAAGTAGAAAAGGAAGAATGTGTCTTGTTCCCAAATTAAAGGCTAGACAGGGAACATCCTCAACCCTGAGGAAAATAGTGTTGCTGTGGGAGGACCAAGACTGTTCAACCAGCTGCCCAAAGAACTAAGGAACACGAGTGGTATTGCGGTGGATCTCTTCAAAAGAAGATTAGACGCCTGATTCAGAACAATTCCAGATGAGCCGGGCGTACCTGGCTAAGTGAGGTGACGTGTATATATATATATATATATATATATATATATACACAAACTCAGAATGGTTCCCTGAGAACATTATATGTTAAACACAGACCGTGCATGGAACAAGGAACTCTTCTGGGAAAATTAAATCCACTATAGTCCGAATAAGTAATGGTAAATGACAAATACCATAGTTTTTTTCTTCCTTTTTCATGATTTTAGCCCGACGTGGGCTAAAATCATGAAAAAGGAAGAAAAAAACTATGGTATTTGTCATTTACCATTACTTATTCGGACTATAGTGGATTTAATTTTCCCAGAAGAGTTCCTTGTTCCATGCACGGTCTGTGTTTAACATATATATATAATATATATATACACACACGTCACCTTACACCGCATTTTCTTCCCCTCTCAATGGCCCCTAAATAGGGATTATATTTCTCTGTCTGTATTCTCCAATTTTATTTGTATCACTTTTCTGGTGTTGTTATCTGTTCAATTAATTAACTTCGTAGCTATTGTCCTTTGTTTGCGGAATAGTGTTCGCTTTTGCCTCTCGAAATAATTTCTCTTTCTCTTTGGCTGCACTTTCGGAACTTATTTTACTAAGATTTCCAGCGTCTTTTCTTTCAAGGTTATTAGCATTTCTTCGGGTGTTTTATTCTCTAAGACCATTTTCCACTCGGTGCCATATGGGATGTGATTTCTTCCCAATTTATAGCCTTTGATTTAGGTTGAAAATCTCAAATTTGCTTCTTTCTTCAGTATGAGTATTTACTTTCAGTACTCTCACCGTATTAGGTGATACCTCGATAATGTTGTGGGCTGAGATATTTGATGGTGTTATTTTTGTATCATTGACTGAGTTGGTGTTATTCGTGAATACCAGATCCAAGCGGCTATTTTTTTCTGGTGTTATTTGTTATCTCCTGTGTTCAATATTTTTGCTTGTTCCAGGTCTTCTCTTGTGCCCCCCTTGACCTGGTGTTTATATACATTTCTTCCCATCATTTGTATTTTCTAAATGGGAAATTAAAATTGCCGCAGATGGGATGTTTTAGAACTTCATGGGTTACTAACGTCGGCAGTGACTTCCGAACACTCCAAGTGCAAAATCCTCTGAGGTCTGTAGATAACTATTAGTATCACGCTGAGTTTTTCAATTTTTACTGCTAAGTTCTACGTAGCTGTTTGATTTACTTATTATTGTCTCTATTATATGGCTCTATCGTGTGAATATGGCACAGTCACCTTTTCGTCTTTCTGTTGTGTCAGCTCGTAGTATGTTGTAACTATCGATATTTACTTCTTTTTTATCTATGCAGTATTCGCAGTTTTCACAGTCTCCTCGGCAGTCTTTAAGATGCGTTTCTGTGAGGCATGCGATTTCAGCTCTTGTTTCTTCCATAAATCTTTGCAGGTATGAAACTTTGTTTATCGTGTAGTTCGGTTTTTGTCCTTGAATATTTGCCAGTTCGTTAATTTTTTCTGTGACATTTGTATATTCGGTCACCCCATCTTATAACGAACCAATTACTCTCTTCACTCTGCATTTTTTCACAAACGTATTTTGGGTTATTTTTCGTGCTTTCTGCTACCTTGTTTACCTGCTCGTGGATGAATGTTTTAGGGCCATCTCTATTTCGCAGTTTTTTTTTCTAGTTTGATTCTCTTTGCTTCAGTGGAGACTTTTTTACAGTTTGTTTCCGTAGTCTAAATAGTAAACCCTCGTCCAACGCGTGTTTGTCCAGCGCGAAATTGCTTATACATGGAAAAATAAATGCGAACAATTATTTGCCGAAAGCGGAAAATATGATTATACACGGTTCGCCAAACACGCTCTAATACAGTAGTACTGTACGCGTGCCAATGCGCGCTCTAGTGTTTTCTTCTACACTCTCCAACACTCCCGCATCTCCCTCCCTCTCGCATCACCCTTTGTCTCAGTCACGCTACCGCGTTAAGTTCAGTGAAGTTGTATTGGATTGTTTTTGTCGTATTTTGCCGTTGTTTTACTATTACCCTTTAGTCCAGTCAATCTAGGCTATATTTTTGGTCAACCTGGAAGTAATTGTAACAGAAATGGTTTCATCGTTTTTGACATCCCCAAATATTCAAAAATAACATGTTAAAAAACTTAACACCATTGGGTGAGGCAATTTTTCAGAAAAATGGAATTTGCATTAACCCCTCACACCCCCAGGTTGGTAGGTCAAAATGACACCATCTTGTATTTTTCGTCCACAGCTAACCTTTAACATTAATATTTTTTCTTCAAATTTTCAGTAATCCTTCCTAAATGGTTAGCAAACATTTTTAGTTGATAAAAAATTACTCAGTCCATAGGGGGCACTCCCATCTCATGCTAAAAGACGAAAAACGGAACATCGCGCTGCGTATCGACCGCGATTGTAGGCGTTATTGACCATTGCTCAAGTACTAAGTAAAATTGACCATTGGACATCATAATCGTAGAGGCTTTGATTAGGTCTTTCAAATGAACCCCAACATCACTAGTCTATCCTTCATAGTTTCGAAGATAATATATATTTTCATATTAACGGCGTTCACTTGTTTTGATTTCGTTTTTTGGACATAACTCTTGGATAAACTGATATATTGATCTGAAATTTAGTTTATAGAAAAAATAGCATGCTATGTCAACTCAAATCAATACATAACGATTTCACAGGGATAGGCATTTTGATATAGCCTATGCGTGATGGTGAGTTTAGCAAAAATCTGGGTCTGTATTATTTTCATCACTGTTCTCTGCATTTTCTATGTCCAAAGGGTGCTGACAGTTCGGACAAGAAACGCCTTGGCATTCGCCACACAAGGCTGAGCATTTCAGTCCATTCTTGAAACACGTACATCTCGCGTTCTGACACTCTACCTTGCAGTTACATCTGAAAAGTTTTAGTAAGCTTTCTGGTGCTGGAGCTTTCGAGGTATAAACTGGTAGCAGTTTTCCTCTTTTCACAGTCCAACCCCATTCTTCTGGATCAAGATCTTCCAGTCCTCTCCAAACTTGCACTTGGAGGTAAACACGCAATGAATGGAATGATGCGGCTGCGGATGTTGGAGGCAAGCTCTCGGGAGACACAACTTTCATACTTGCAGCAACTTTCCGGTAGAATCTTGTGACACGAAGCTTATCAAGCGAACTTTCTTTTTTTCCGCCATAAACAATAAGCAACAACTTTTCTCCAGCAGTAATAACTTCTTCTCTTGTTGATGTTGAGTTGTTGAAAACTTGGCTTAAGCGTTGAAAGCTTTCGTCTTTCTTAAACTTTTGCAGGGCCACATCTTTACCAATGAAGAACAATCTGGACGTTGTATCACACCCAAGTAAGGCGTGAATAAGCAAGATTGCTTCGCAAATCTTCAATCCTAATTTCGATTTAGCGTACTTGATGTCCACAGTTTAGTTTTCGCTTTCGATCGAGTTTTTTGCTCTGATGTGAAAAATATTCTGTGACCATCTACATCAGCATGATGGAGCAGGAGAATGAGTAGATCGGTATCTTCTGCAATAACAACTGTTGGTTTACTTCTGGCAGATTCAATTGTTGTCTGTACAATCAAAAGGTCTGCATCACCAGATGATTGGATTGCTTTCATGTTTTCTTCGTTCATTTTAGTCGCCAACATTACTAGAAATCTCTGCTTGTTGTCAAGGTTAGTAAGAAACTCGTCTTTCTTCATATTTAGCTTCATTTCTCCTGTTAAACGTATAGGTATACCCTGCTTGCCTTTGGTTCTGCGAATGTGGGTTGTATCTTTGGTACAAGGCTTCCCGTCATACCCATCAAATACAACGACTGTTCCCTCTCCATAATGCTTGAGGACGTATTCTACATAAGTTTTGCAAATATCATTGTATGTTCTTCCTTTTGTCCATTGTACTCTGTGGAGTAAGGATCCTCCATCGAGGACATATGAAATATCTTTAGGAAGTGAAGCATCTGATTCATCAGGCGCAGTTGAAGACCAGATAGAATTTGCTAGCTGTGGTTTATTTGCTTCCCTTAACAAACCGTCTGTCTCTATAAGTGCAGGAGGAAATGTGCACAGCTCATACGAGAATGCTGTCTCCAAGCCTACAGCTGATCCCATACCTCTGACAGTGGTTATTAGACGTTGAAATAACAAGAGAGGATCAACGGGAATAACTTCTTCATCTATCTTAATAGTTGATCTTGCTTTCATTGTTATGGCCACGTCTTTCTTCTTAAACGTATAATCTGCAACTGGTTTTCCGGACATTGAAGCAAGAATGTTGCTTCCAATAACCTTGGCATTGTCTACATTGACAGTTGAAATAACAATTTCTCCTGTGTCAATGCTCATGAGTTCCTTTCGGTTGTCGAAGGTGTTTCTTGCCACAGCGTACGCCAAGATTTTCAATGAATCTTTGAAATCTCTTTCAAGTCGTGCCTGTCTTGTTTCCTTATGCTGCTCACTACCTTCATACGTTACATCTGTAACTTCCTGCATCGCACGGTTTATTTCTGCACAGGCTGGTGTCGACAGTAGCCAAACTGATCTTTGTACCTCAGTCATTCCTCGTCCGTGAGTTAGTCCACCTGTTGTTTTCAAACTCCTCATAAGAACTTGTTCTATAACCAGATCTGTTGAGAGTCCAGCCCAAAATCTATTACTTCTGCGAACAACATGATAGCTTTCTCTAAACTTTGCGTAAACATTTGGATGTGTCTCTTTTAGATTTAACATTTGTTGAAGATAGATGCGTGTTGACTTAGCATACGCAAAATGTCCAGACGCTGCGAAAAATGGTAGCATGCTATACTCTGCCAGTAAATGAAGAAGGAAGTTTCCTGTTCTTTCGGCTTTTATGAATGTGCATAGTATTTCGACCATTTCTATGTATTGGAACCACAGTTTTGCAATTCTCGAGGAATCTAAGCTATGTTTGTAGTTCTCCAGTTTCTCAATCATCTTTTTGAAGACCTTCTCCTTTTCTACATCTTCCGAACTCATTTCTCCTGAGATTGATTTATCAAGTAAATCTGAGATCTGTATTAAATCGAAGTTATCAGCAAAATTGAAAACATCTTCTGACTGAGTGTATTCTTCATCATTGTCTAACTTAATAGGGCACTCGTGTATTTCTGACATCATTATTGCATGAAAGGCACCTACAACTAGCAGATGACCACGAACGGCTCGAGATATTGCTTTCCCACTTAGCATGTGGGGCACCGTGTTTTCAGCATAGACAGTTTCTAACATTGTCTGCAGTCCGGAAGAAGTCATGAGATGCTGTAAGGGTCAAATTTTTATTTGACCTTACGTAGATAATTAAATGCCAAGGTCACCAGCGCCCAAATAAGGCGCAAAAATAGTTTTTAATAAAAACAAAAAAAGAAGGAAGGATTATAAAATTGTCGATATGAATTTTGGGTGCTCTTCCAATATGTGCTCTACCGCGAAACTGTAATCTACCATATTCCAACTAATATTCCATATTCCAGGCTAACTAACGAAAATATCACGACTTAACCTAACCAATCGTCAAGGGCGTATAGTTGACCTAACGATTGGTTGGGTTAAGTCATGATATTTTCGTTAGTTAGCCTTATAAGGCTAGTTTCACGGTAGAGCACGTATTGGAATATGGTAGATCAGTTTCGCGGTAGAGCACATATTGGAAGAGCACCGAATTTTGTATTTTATTGACAATTAATGAGCTTTGTGCAACGATTATTGGTAAATGCAAAAGGATTTTTACCAGTAACTACTAGAGTTGAACGTATATAAATGCGAAATTAAATAATGGTACCAGTTAGCTAATATATAACAATCTGTAACTAATAATCTGCAACCAATACTAATAGCCACAATGACAACCTCGTCTGCAAAGAGACAGACAAGAATACTGTAAGTGATATTCCAGAAAAAAAATGATACATAATAAAAATGACAAAAATTGATAATTAAAATATACATAGGCTACATAGGCCCAGTAACCTGTGGATGATAAATTACAGTTAATCCTCATTATGGAATTGCGCTAAGAAATTAATGAGCAGGCCTATGCCTCTTCAATATAGTAGGCTGAGGTGGTAAATTTATAGTTTCAACCACAACTCGTTTTGAAAAATAAAAATTAGGTTTTCCGATGGTTTCTGATGTGATTCATCCGAAAATGACATTAATTTCCGTCGCAAATTACTCGTTTTTGTGACCCCCCCCCCACACACACAATATGGGGGAATGCGTGGGAAATCGGGGTTTTTGGGTGGGGGGGATCAAAAACGAGTGATTTGCGACGGAAATTAATGTCATTTTCAGATGAATCACATCAGAAACCAACGGAAAACCTAGGAACCGAACCTAACCTAACCTAACCTGGTAAATTTATAGTTTCCCGAGATACTGCTTGCAGGTACCCATCGCTAAAGTTATTAAGTTATTATTTTCAGTTATTATCCCAGTTATTATTCATTTGCGACGGAAGAGTTATAGAAAAAAACTCATCTTTAAATGTACCTATTACAAATATCAGATATGCATTAATCAAGTTGTGGTTGAAACTATAATACCGCTGAGGTTAGTCATCTAAAACAAAGGCTACGGTAGGCCTCAGCTAGGCTAGAGTAAATTACAATTTGACTTTCCCATAGATAAGCCTAGCTTATTCTAAGATAATTTACAATATGAATCTTTCAGTACTAATCACAAACAGTATAAAGCTTGCGGTAATTATGTATAAAGAGTCACTCAGTCATTTTACACGCCAAAATACATTTTTCTAGTAGTATTTGATGTGATTTGTTCAAATCTGACCTCCATTTCCCTCGAAAATGAGATCCAACAAAGTTATAGTACTTTGAAGTTTAGCTCATTTTCAAGGGAAATGGAGGTCAAAATCTAAGCAAAACACATCAAATATTACTAGAAAAATGTATTTTGGTATTAACCTAACCTTACCTAACCTGAGACACGCTAAATCCACAAGGCCGGCGTCTTTTAGTTTTCGCAATTCTCGAATACGCGTTGCACTGAAATCTCTGGCGAGATTCTCCTAACGAGCACTCGTTTCCGCACAATTCGCACTTACGGGTCGATGGTAAAATATTGTGTTTTGTAAATATTTCTATTGCTCGGGAGTCATTAGAATGTACTTCGTATATTAAATCTTCAAAATAATATTCGCACCCTTCACATGTCATCGCGACTAACATCTATGAAAAACTAACAGAAGCGGAACTAGTAACCTAAAAAGCCTAGTAACCTAAAAAGCCTAGCTCATATATCATGTTCGTATGACGTCACCAAGCAAATATTGGAAGGGCGGGAAGAAAATGCTGCAAAAATGTCATAATATTCAAATCTACATAATTTGGTAAGGACGCATCTGCGAGCATAGTGACTTATCTGAAAATGATGAGAAAATTATGCTTTAATATTTTATAATTATATTTGCTTTTGATATTCTGAGTGCGATGAAACTCATATTATCCAAGCTTGCTAATGTCTTATTATTTATTGCTATTGGTTAATATTCGTTTTAATGCTTTGTTCGTTTTCGATAGAAGGAGACATTCTATGACAATTTAACATATAAATTCGTATTCAGAACACCTTGGAAACTCAGGGAAACTGATAAAAATCAAGGAAATGTAATAATTATTTTTTAAGGAAAAAAAAAAATTTAGACGTAAAAAGCAGCCATTATAGGCCATTGACCGAGTGTTTACCTCTTTCCGCTGTTAAAATTTTGCCGGTCCTCGTCCTCTCCAGTTTTATAGGGAGACATCTCGTGGCAAAATTAGGAAACATAGGTGAAATCAGCCAATTAAATCTGGTTTTTGTTTCATGTTACCTTATCCGACCAATCAGAGACGTGCATTTTGAATCTCCAATAATGCATACTCATTCCAAAATCCGTATTCAGTTCGGTTTTCGCTATGGTTTGTCTGGGGTGTGATTTGGATTACTTATAAAAAAGAAGACGGTGCTGAAGTTTTCTTTACCAGTCACGGTGTTTTACCTACTCGTGTTATTTGTCCGCAGTGTGGTCATGAGTGTAATTATAGAGAAGTTGCTGACCAATATTATTGCAGAAGATTGACTAGGGACGAGCGCGGCAGAAAAAAAAGTGTTCCTTCTCTGTTTCCCGTCGAAAGGGCACGTGGGTTGAAAAATCCCACCTCAAACTGTGGCAAAACTTATTGTACGTTGGGTTATTCTTGACAAAGCGTTCGACACAGCTAGATGCACAGCTCTATTTAGCGTTGGCTTCCGAGAGTGCGGTTAATTGAAGGAGTTTTTTGCTTCGACGTCTGTGAGCATTGGCTAGGCCAACAAGTTCAAATTGGTGGGCCTGGCGAAATCGTCTATTTATTCCTGTTGGTCGCCACTGATTTGTACAAACATCCCAACGCTGCTATTTAAGGTAAGAAATTGCGAAAAAACGCGGGTTAGGTTAGGTTAGGTCTGAACCAAAACACATTTTTCTGGTGTTTTTTGGTGTGATTTGTTCAAATTTGAACTTCGTTTCTTTGGGAAATGAGCCGTTTTTTAGAAATTTTCAATTTTAAAATTTCTAAAAAAACTGCTCATTTCCCAAAGAAACGAAGTTCAGATTTGAACAAATCACACCAAAAAACACCAGAAAAATGTGTTTTGGTTCAGAAAGGAGAAAAAGCACTAAAACGAATAATTACCTTGCTATTTACTATTTAGAATATAGCATAAACTCCTTAAGGCAGCACTAAGAAATTCTATATGCTGGGCTAGACCAGTGTAGCCTAGGGCAGTACAATTGCAATGCTACACTAATCAGTTGTGTGGTTTGATTGTTGCCAATTTGCAAAAATTGAAACCACAGTATGCGGCATTGCATACAGATATGCAATAGTAAAAAAATATTATGAGCACGGTACATTGGAAATACACGAAACATACCGTGGAGAAGGTTTGCTTGCTTGCTTGCTTGCGTGCGTGCTTTTTGATTGTATATGATGGCGGGAAACTTTGCGTCCCTTGTATTGTCGTTGCCAATACGTTTTTTCGCTCAACGATTTTACTAACAAACTAAAAGAATCCTTAAAAGTAAACTCAAATCTAGTCACACCATGCCTCAAAATTTGCATTGTTTGAAAGGCATAAAATACATTTTTATATTTGCTTTGAACCTCTTTAATAATTCCACTTTAATTTTTATTTAAATTTCTATTCATTGGATGCTTAAGAATTAAAATTAATCACTGGACATGTTTAACTGGACACTTAATTTGTATTTAAGTATTTAGATTTAAAATATTTCATTCATGCCAACTTGTGCCAATTGTCATTAATAAAAGCTAATCCTGTGGTGCAAGGCACTACAATGCCCAATAGATCCAAGGAAACTCATGGCAGTGTGGAGCCCACCAAGTCGCAACACTATTTCTTTCAAAGGGCTTGCATCATCCACACTTTCTTGGATTTCAGTTCCCTTCCAGTACAGTGGCTGATCAAATGTTAGTACCGGTGACATGTTGTAGCACTTTGCTTGCTGAGACACAAAATGCATGGTTGACAAAATGCACGATTCGTCGCTGGATTGCATATCGATCATCGGCATGAATATAACGGAAGCCTGTCCAGGGTGCTCTCCTTTATGCACCATTTGCATAAAGCCATTCCACAGTGGTCGTTGAGGTTTCAGCATCCAGGCACAATTCCATAAAATGTTGAAGCAACTTGTTGGATCATCGGCATGAAATTGAAATTGATGCAAATCTTTGTATGTTAAGGCGCAAGAAGATTTTCTGCGTGAGCGAAATATGTGAGTTTCGATGCTGCAAATGTCCACGATCTCCTTTGATGTGACATCTATTCTTGGCACTAATTTCGTGGAAGCTACCTTGGGAGTAACTGTAACAATTATACCCATACCGTGGAATGTATTTAGACCATCGATTGTTCTAATATTGTGATCAACATTGTCACCAACATGTATGAAAGATTCATTGTCAATTCCTTCAATTTCTGTCCCCTGATGATACGCCGCACTTCTTTCAAACTTCTGAACCTCTGAGTAGGAAGAGCAAAATCCGTGACTGTGTAAAGAGTCAATCAAAAACCTTGATCCAAATTGTCTATGCATTTGCACTCCCAAGCCAATCTGAAGTGGGGCAATCATTGCTTTTGGTCTGACCGCTTGCATTATTGCCTGCCCAATAGAGGCAATTCGTAGGTCACTGCTTTTGGCAACAAACATCTTTTCAAGCAGTAATCGTAAAGATTTGGGAAGAAATTCTTTGCAACGGGCACGAAATTCTATGTCTTGGGTGGATGGACACATTGTTGAAGAACTATCGCATTCTTTAATTTCACTTTTTAGCAGCTTTCAGATGATCCTGCATTACTGACAAAAGATCACTGATTGTGGTTTGTTCATCATCATTTTCTCGCAAATAATTCGCCACAAAAGCAAAGGCAGACTCTTGAGATTCATCATAAGGCCGCCCCCTTTTTAAACTTTGACTCGTTTGTGTGTTACTATCGTATAGTTTTGGAATACCTTTTCCAATACGAAAGTTAGTACTACATGCTTGATGATACACCGCATCTTCTGAATGTAAATCATTTACAAAAGCTATACGCCCTTTTACGTACATCAACTGCCCAGCCATCCTTGCGCTGTTCGCAAACTTTTAGAATACTGATATCAAACTCACGATTCTTGCACATCACTTGAAAAGCTTTATTGTCCCGTTTATCTCTTTCGGTGATGCGATTTTTGCAGAACAAACAATCTAATTTGTAATTAAAGTCGTGATCAGATCTTAAACTAAGTTTAAATGCAGTGGCATCAGAAGATGTGGATGCTTTCTTTTTATTGTAAGATGCAATGTTCTTCTTATTAATATATGGATCTCTACATGATCTGTGTAGTTTGTCCCCAGCTGTGACAAAGATGTCATCGTCTCTTTCTCTGCTAGCATTGCAAACACCCAAGGCACCTTTTTCTGTTAGTGTCACATAAGAATCACGGTCATCTATGACTTCTTTACATATTGCACAGGTTTCGAAACGTTCAGAATCCATTTTGACCTGAAACAAAATAATAGAATTAATTAATTTTATTGCAAAATTACAGTGTTAATTTTGTTTTAGAAACTGATTGGACCTGGAAGTAATTGCATTTTTAAGCACCAAGTTTAGGATTCAGGCGTATTAAGAAACTCGGATCATATATGATTTCGCATAGCGGCCATCCTGAAAATCCAAGATGGCCGCCATGGTGGGCCTACCGCCCACCTGACAATATCCTAAGCGCTATAATTATATTCCCTGACCCTGAAAATGTATGTTTAGACAAAAATTGTGAACCTACATACAGGGTGTCCCAAAAGTCTCCATACATAGGGAAAATTAGCACTTTTTAGCAAAATGTAACTTTATTTACAAAACATTCTCTACATGATTGCCGTTTCTTTGTAAACACACACGGATGCGTCTCTCCCACTCATGGTGAACTCGTGTTAACACATTTGGTGTTATGGACGTAATGTACCAGGAAAAGATACAGAACATGGATCGCCTAAAGGAACGCATTCGAAGTGCAATTACGTCCATAACACCAAATGTGTTAACACGAGTTCACCATGAGTGGGAGAGACGCATCCGTGTGTGTTTACAAAGAAATGGCAATCATGTAGAGAATGTTTTGTAAATAAAGTTACATTTTGCTAAAAAGTGCTAATTTTCCCTATGTATGGAGACTTTTGGGACACCCTGTATATTAGAAACGAAGATATAAGTAAATGCAGGTTTTTCACACGTCGGCCATCTTGAAAATTCATGATGGTCCTCATAATTGACAAACTAAGCATCAGACACTATTCTAATCCATTTTAATGGTTTCGTTGACCATTAAAACCTACAGAATGATATATTACAATAAGAAATTGATTGAATAGTAAAAATTTGGTGCCACTTTATTGTTGTTGTTATTTAGCCAATCAGCCCACCCTGATCGAGCAAGCCGGCGGCACGCAGGTAACCGATCGCCCTCTCCGGAGTGGACCAGAGGTTCAGCGCACCAGTGATGTTGTGTTGTGTTCGTTGTTGTGCTAGAGCGGTACAGTCTGTCATAATGTGTTCAATTGTTTGTGGTGTGTCCTGGCACAGGTGGCAAGTGTCGTCTATGGAGTTGTCTAGTCTGTGTTTATATGTCCGTAAGTTGGGGTGATGTCCACATCGGAATCGTGCTAAGTTAACTCGATCCGATCTGCTCAGGCTGATCTCTGACCTGTTAATGGGTGGCGGCTTCGCACCTAGGACCGCATTCGGACCGAGTCGTGTCAGTGCTTTGTGGGTTAGGTGTGTGTGTATGTGTTTTCTGTACTGTGTGATGTCTGTCTGTGGGGCGTGGTATGGAATGGAGTATTTGGTTATAATGTCTCTCTGGTGTTACCTTAATGGTGCGAGGTGTTGGTGCATGATTGTACATGTAGTGGCAAGGGTGTTGTGGGTTAGTTGTCGCTGCTGCTATGAATTGTGTTCCCCTCATGTCTAAATGTTCCCTAACTTTCAGTATTTTTGTTTCTGTGTGCAGGTGTTCTATTGGTGTTGTTTGAGTGCATCCTGTAATGATACGAAGTGCCTTGTTTTGTATTGTCTGTAAGGTGTTTATGTGTGTGTTTGAGATAATGGGTGCCCAGCATGGGCTAGCATAGTCCATAACTGAGCGAATATATTGTTTGTATATGAGTGATGTTGTTTCCTGCTGGTGTCCAAAGTTTGTGCCTGTTAGTACCCTAAGCGTGTTAAGTCTTGACGTACATTTGTTTTTAATGTCCTGAATGTGGTTTGCAAAAGATAATGATGTGTTGTATGTGACTCTAAGTATTTTGGTTCTGTGAGTGTGTGGAATGTTGATGTTGTTTAGTGTAAACTGTGGAATTACCTGGTGTTCTTTTGTGTTGCTTGTAAGCAAGGTGATGGTTGATTTTGTGGGCGCTACTTTGAGTCTATTGTGTGTGAGCCAGTCTTGTATACTGTTTATGTATGTTTGTAGGTTATTTGTAGCGGTGTCGATGTTGTTGTGGGTGGATGTTAGAGTGATGTCATCTGCATATGATGATAAGGTAAGCTTTTTATCTATGGGTGTTGGAATGTCATGCATGTATAAGTTGAAGAGTGTTGGTGAGAGAACAGAGCCTTGAGGGACCCCGTTCGGAAAAAGCTTGTTTTTGGATGATTTGCCATTAAATGTGACATGTGAGTATCTTCCTGAGAGATAGTTGCTCAGCCACCTTTTGGTGTTATTGTGCATGTTTGTGTTGAGTATTTTGTTTATGAGAGGGAAGCGTGGGATAGCATCAAATGCTTTACTAATGTCTATTGTTGTTAATAGTGTACGTTGAGCTGGTCGTCTGGAGTTGATGCCATCCATGATGTGCTGCGTGAGGTTAGTGAGTAATGTCGTGGTTGAGTGGTGAGGTCTGAATCCATGTTGAGTATGCGATAGTGGAAGGTGTGCATAGTAAAGTAATGGGTCTATAGGAAGCTGGTTCTGTTGGATTTTTGTTTTGTTTGAGTAGTGTAATAATTTTACCTTGTTTCCATATGTCAGGAATAAGGGTCCGATTTATTATTATAGACCTTTACGTAGATAATTAATTAAATGCCAGGATCACCAGCGCCCAAATACTAGATTGGCATCCAGCACTGCGGCGCAAAAATAATTTTAATAAAAAGGGAAGGATTGATTATAAAAATTTTGTCAACATGAATTTTGTATTTTATTGACAACAATTAATAAACTATGTGCAACAGTTATTTGTAAATGCAAAGAGGATTTTTACCCGTAACAACTTTGATTGATATATAATTGTGAAATTAAATAATGGCACCGTTTAGCTAATATGTAATAATCTGCAACTAATACTGATACTAACAATAATAATAAATATGTAACCAATACTAAACTAATACAAATATGTAACTAATACAAATATGCAACTATAATAATAATAATAATATGTAACACGTAACTAATACGTAACACTTAAATAATACAACTAATAGAACTAATAAAACTAATATTAATACAAATAATAGCCACAATGACAACCTTGTCTGCAAAGAGACAGACAAGAATACTGTAAGTGATATTTCAGAGAAAAAAATAATAAAAATGGCAAAAATTTATAATTAAAATATATATGCTATATAGGCCCAGTAACCTGTGGATGATAAATTACAGTTAATTCTCATTATGGGATTGTGTTAAGTTGAACAGGAAAACTATCTAAGAAAGTATGTAGGCCACAAATGATTAGTAGGCCATCTGCTAAGAAAATAACATGAAACATAATAGGCTTATAAAGTAAAGTATATTAAGAAAATTAATGGGCAGGCCTATGCCTCTTCAATATAGTAGTTGGCTGAGGTTAATTATCTCAAAACAAAGGCTATGATAGGCCTCAGCTAGGCTAGAGTAATTTACAATTTGGCTTTTGCCTAGATAGACCTAACTTAGCCTAAGGTAATTTATTGTATGAATCTTACAGTACTAATCACAACAGTATAAGGCTTGTTAATGTCTGCAGTATGCGGTATTGCATACAGATATGCAATAGTAAAAAAATAAACATTATAAATAAGAAACATACCACAAAGAAATTTTGCTTGCTGGCGCCGTGCTTTTTAAATTCTATATAAAATGTGGAAACTTGGCGTCCCTTGTGTTGTTGTTGCAAATAAGTTTGTTTTTACTTCACAATTTTACCAACAAGCCGAAATAATCCTTAAAAGCAAATTCACGTCTAGTCACACCATTTGCACTTTAATTTTTAACTAAATTACTATTCACTGAATGCTTAAGAATTACAATTAATCACTGGACATGTTATTTATATTTATTTATTTAGATTTTAAAATATTTCACTCCTGCCAACTTGTGGCAATTTTCACTAATAAAAAATAATCCTGTGGTGCAAGGCACTACAGGAATAATACAGTGTTGGTATGAATATGTGCTGATATTTGTGAGAGCTAGTATTCCTTGTTAGCCCAAGTGTTTAAGGTGTATGTTAGATATGTTGTCTGGTCCAGTAGCCTTCGAATTCTTAATGTTTTTGATGATCTTGGTAGTCTTTATTGTTATTGTTTATTGTTTATTTTTATTTACTTTATTGTTACCGATGGTAGCGGCGACCATCTTGGATTTACGGAAATTAGCCTGGCCCGTTTGTGGTAAGTTTTTAATATATTATTTATGTTGAGGTAAGGGTGCGAAAACAGTTAAAACCATTTCTGTTACAATTACTTCCAGGTCCAATCACAGATTGACTGGACTACTTAGACAGCAGTATGGCACCTAAACGTAAAGCATCTGCAAGTGATAGTGAAGAAAAGAAAAGTCATAAGGTTATGACATTAGCTGAAAAAATAAAGATTCTAGATAAGTTGCATGGTGGTATGAGCATAACATCACTTGGCCGCGAGTATCACGTAAATGAGTCTACCATACACACCATCCGAGAGAGTGAAGAAAAGATATGTGCTATTTTCATTTAATATATTTTTATTTATCATATGTAAATATCATTATGTTTATGATTTTATTATGTTCTCATTTCATATACAATATAGGTAGGGAAATTCATTTGTGTGTGAATAAAAAATCTACATGTCTAAGTATTAATGGGAGTCTTTACGCGGCCGTGTTCACGTATCCCCATTTATCCCATAAGGTATTAAGTTTGTCCAACGCGGATTTACCTAACGCGCCGTTCTCGAGGAACCTAACCCCCGCGGGTTGAAGGTTTACTGTAATGTTCCAGTTTTTCTCTCGAGCTTGCTACGTTTTTTTTTTTTTTTTTGTTTCTTCGGAACATGTTTCGGCAATATAGTTTTAGCTTCATTTTCTATTATACATGGTATTTCTTCTGGAGTCTTCTCGTGAAGTAACAATTCTCAATTTACTTTCTTTAAATCTTCATTTACGCTTTCCCAATTTACTTTCTTTGAATTCATGTTTAAACCTACAAATATTTCTTCTAACACTCTAGGATTCGGTTTTGGTGTCCTGATTGCTAATTTTATTTGGATATCGATTTAGTAATGGCCAGAGAAATTTGTGTATGCTACCTTTTTATTTATTATTGTAATTTTTATTTGTTAAAACTAAACCCAGATACAATCGGAAAAAATAATAATAAATAATATATATATATATTATATATATATTTTTTTTGGATCAAATGTAGAATTCGGACCCCAGCCTTCTTTAGTTAGCTTTATAAGGCTAACTAACGAAAATATCACGACCTAACCTAACCAATCGTTAGGTTAACTGTACGCCCTTGACGATTGGTTAGGTTAGGTTATGATATTTTCGTTAGTTAGCCTTATAAAGCTAACTAAAGAAGGCTGGGGTCCGAATTCTACATTTGATCCTATTTTTTTTTCAAAGTATGACCGCTCATGGCCACCAAAATAAAAGTGGATAGCAGAGCGAACATAAGACGAAAACTATGATATAGCTAGCGGAAATGGATAATAGACGGGGGGGAAGGACAGATATAGAAAAATCATAGCGGAATCACAGCCGGTAAAGTCGGGAACGAGAGAGAAAGGAGAACAACCCGGTCACCGAAAAGGAGGGACCTTCAGATAGGATAGCGCCAAGCCTATCACAAGGCCCGACGCTCGCCAGAAAGGGAAAATACTCTGCGCGCAGCGCAAAGTAAAGCGGACACTCCACCAGGAGGTGGGCAACTGTAAGTGGAACAGTACAACCAGGACATCGGGGCACCCGATCCCCGGCCATCAAATAGCCATGGGTCAGGTGGGTGTGGCCAATACGGAGGCGGGCCAGAACCACCTCCTTATGGCGCGACCGATGGAAGGAAGAGGTCCAACATCCTAATTTGGGTTTAATCTTGCGGAGTTTATTATTTGTAGCGACATCCCAGCGACTCTGCCACCGGGAGCGCAAAAAAGTACGAAAACCAGGGATATAATCTGAAAAGGGGAGGAACATGGGTGAAACCTGTAGTCGGCACGCGGAACGGGCAGCTTGATCGGCAGCCTCATTTCCAGCTACGTTAACATGTGCAGGGACCCAGCAAATACCACCTCCTTCCCACCAGAAGTGACAAGGATATGGCACAGTAACTGGATACGTCGAACCAGTGGGTGAACGGGGTCGAAACACTCCAAGCCATCCAGGGCACTACTAGATAACAAATGACCCATCCGGATGCTCCCGCACCACCTCCAGAGCGCTCAGAATGGCATAGAGCTCTGCCGTGAAAACGGAAGCCTCATCAGGGAGGCGGGTACATCGGGGAGCCATGGCAGACGACTGGGGAGCAGCCGCAGCCCCAACGCCCCCCGCCGACCTCGAGCCATCTGTGAAGACCGCAACACATGCAGAGTGACAAGCTGCGTGCTGAAGAAGCAGAGACCGAAGCAAGGCAGAGTCAGAATCGGCCCTGCGAACGGGGCGCAACGCCTTACAGCATCTAACAGGGGTGCTCTCCCAAGGTGCAACACCCTCGAAAGAGACCGGTATGACGGATGGAGAAGGAGCGCCCATACCATCGAGGAGGGAGGTCACTGTGTCGGTGAAATACCAACCCCCATCCCGGCAGAACGCCCTCTCAGCCACCTGGAACAGAGGAGAGTTGGGAAGATGGAGAATCCGGAGATAGTGCTTGACAATGGAAAACGACCTCCGATCCTCCAAGGGAAGGATGTCACACTCAACCTGCAGACTATCAACCGGAGAGGAGCGGAAGGCACCAGATGACATGCGCAGTCCTCTAGAGAGGACCGGGTCCAGTATCCGAAGGGCCGTACGGGAGGCGGAGCCATACACCACACTCTCATAGTCTAATTTTGATTGTACCAGGGACACGTACAAACGGAGGAGTGTCCGCCTATCCGCGCCCCATGTAGTATGAGATAGATGTCCCAGCAAATCCAGGGTATGTCTAGCAGTCTCATGCAGCCTGCGAAGGTGGGGAACCCAGCTCACACGGCTATCGAAGACCATACCCAGTAAACGTACTTATTGAACGAGGGCCAGAGGCTGACCCCCGAGTGTAAGATTAAAGGCCGGGACGGCGCCGGAGCCCCATCTCCTCGACAGAAGAAAGGCCACACACGAAGTCTTCGGGGAAGACAGCGTAAGGCCCACCGACGACGCCCAACGTTCAACCCGATTGACCGCGAGTTGGACTTGCCTCTCCACGAGGGTGGGGGGACTCGTCCCCGCGGTATAGACAGCCAGATCATCGGCGTAGACGGAACAACGCACCGAGGGCGGGAGGGCCCCCGGTAGCGCAGACATGACCGGATTGAAACAGGAGACGCTTAACACACATTCCTGAGGCACCCCCTCCTCCTGAACATACAGGTCAGATAGGGCCGCCCCATTACGGACGCGGAAAGTCCGACAGCAGAGGAAGTGACGAATAAACGTGGGCAAAAAGCCCACGAAACCAAGAGACTGCAAACGGTCCATGACAACTCCCCGACGGGTCGTGTCATATGCCTTTTGGACATCGACAAAGACGGCCAGAACAAGATTCCGGCGGGAAAAGGCCTCCTGTACATCATGACTAAGGAGGAGAAGAGGGTCCAGAGTACCCCGAAACCGACGAAAGCCATACTGGGTCGAAGGGTATAACCCAAGCGACTCCAGTGTAAATGAAAGTCGGACGGCTACCATTTTCTCAAGGAGCTTGCACAAGCAGCTAGTCAGGGCAATAGGTCGATAGTCCGCCACCTCCGCCGGATCCTTCCCCGGTTTCGGTATCGGGACCACAATCGCCTCCCTCCAACGGGAAGGGAACGACTCCTCAACCCACATCCGGTTGAAAAGATCCAGCAAGAAGTGCAGAGCCATCGGATGCAGATTCCGGATAAAGTCATAAGGAATGTCATCAGGGCCAGGGGCGGAAGAACGACGGGTTGCCAGGGCAGCCCGAAGTTCCCGCATCGTAAAGAGACGGTTATAGGGCTCGTTTCCAGGTGCCAGGAACGTAACACCCGACAACGGACGATCCGTAGCTGAAGGCAAACGAGAGACCGCAGCAAAAGCCCCGGCCAGCCGATCGGCCACAGCAGTAGCATCCGACAGGAAGCCGTCCCCGTCCCGAAGGACAGGGCGACGAACAGGGACCGGCCTCCCCTCGATACTACGTACCTTCCGCCACACAACAGCAGAAGGGATAGACGAGGAAATGCCAGACACAAATGTACGCCAAGAGGCCCGACGGGCCAATTTGAGAGTCCGGCGGGCGAAAGCCTTCGCCCGCCGCATCTCAATCAAGTGTTCTAGGCGCCGGGTGCGGTGGAAGCGGCGCGTTGCCCTCTTCCTCTCACACACCGCCTGGTGACATGCTGGAGTCCACCACGGGACACTACGTGTCTGCGGGCTACTGGAGGATCGGGGAATACAGTCCTCCGCTACGCCCATCACTACCCGCTCGAAGAACTCCAACTTCTCATCCACAGAGCCAAAGTCCAAAACCGAACGGGCAATGACGGAACGAGTTCTGAAGGATGGTCAGTCAGCCCGCGCCAGGCACCACCTCGGTCGAGACGAGACACCTGGCTGCGGTCCGACCGGCTCAAGACAGACTGGGTAATGATCACTGCCATAAGAGTCCACCAACACCCTCCACGAAAAATCGAGTAGGGCATCGAGGGACACCAAGGAGAGATCAATACAGGTAGATGAACCCGTGGGTTCGTGGAAATAGGTAGGTTCGCCAGAATTGAGGCAAGCGAAGGAAAATTCTCCCATTAAGGAGAGCAACATACCAGCAACATTTGTCGACCGGACATCTCCCCAAGCCGGGTCGCGACTGTTAAAGTCCCGGAGGAGGAGAAACGGCCGAGGCAGTTGCAACACCAACTCGCGAACCGAGTCGCGAGAAGAAGGGTCATGGAGAGGAATATAAATCGAGCAGGCAGTGTACTGGCGATCTAAAAAGAGCCGCACAGCCACAGCCTGCAAGGAAGTACAAAGAGGCACACCTCGCGAAGGTAACGAATGGTGAACATAAATCGCCGCATCCCGCCGGCGTGTGTGCTCATCCCCTTACAGTTCCATTTTGCATTGGAACTGTAGGGAGCTTTTAGCTAACTGGGAGAACCTTGCCTCCCTGCTGGAGAGCGAGTGGCCTTCCTGCATTTGTCTCCAGAAAAATAGCCACGGACCAAGCTGAGCAACAAACTGAACGGTCCGTAACCAGGGACGGAATCGGCTTCCCCGACTCACCCCGAACGGGGAGAGTATGGGCCACAGGGGGCAAGCAGCGGAGACGAGGATCCCGATTACGGGAGGCTACAGACTCCGCAGCTGCTCCACCCGTAGTAGAACGAGGTTGGGAAAGCGGAACAGGGAGTTCAGAGGGGGCTCCCCTGAGGGGGGGAGAGGAGACGAGACGGGCCCAGCCGAAACCCCCGACTCCCCACCAGGGGTGAGGCAGGGAGAACCAGACGTCCGAGGGCTCGTCACACCAGACAAGTGCTGACGGGGGGGGGGGGAAAGATTCACCACAGGTGGGAAAGGTAGATCATCCAGGAGAAAGACCCGACCACTCTCAGCAGGAGCCGAATGGAGAGAGACTCCATGAATAAGGGCCAGGCCCCTCTCGACCGGGTCCACTGTGGGAACCGAGTCAGTAATCAAAGGTATCATGGGGCGGTGTACCTCAACCGACACCCGGACACTAGTTGAGGCACCGGGAGGTGACGCCCCACCAGCCCTCCGTAGAGGGGAGGGAGTCCCGAGCGGATTAGGAGCGGCACGCCGCTTCCCCTCCGGTGAAAAAGGACAAGCAGGGCGAGCAGTGGTCATGGACGGGTCTGGAGGACTCGGACCACGGTGACGCTTCCTCCTCCCCTTCAGGGCATCACCTTCCCCACCCGAGAGATGGGTAGACAAGGATCCAGACCCCAAGGCCGGAGAGGGAGAGGGGCACTTGTAGGCAGGGAACCAGACTTGGTGTCTGAAGGTGAGGCAGGGGACAAGGAGGTCCTGCGGCGCCAGGAGGACCACCAACCCCCGGAAGGGCCCGAGGACCCGCCGGAGTCAAGAGCCGCAGCATTGGACAACCCCCGCCGTGGCTCCCGGTCACGGACCCTATCGCGCGCCTCCCGCGCACTAAGGAATTCGGTAGCCCTTAAGGACTGCACTTCGAATTCAAACTTGAAGACAGGGCAGTCCCAAGAGGAGGAAGGGTGGGCCCCAGAACAGTTCGAGCACTGCGAAGGCTTTGCGCATGGGGGAGGGTGCGCAGGCCCACCACAGCGGACACATAGCTTACCCCCACGGCGGCCCGCAGAGCTAACATGACCGAACCGGCTGCAGCCAAAGCAGCGAACCGGGTCAGGCACATACTGCCGCACCGAAAACTCGCACGACCGTCGATCTCCCTGCCCCAGAACACCTGGGTCGGAGGCACAAGGGAATCGAAGGTCAGGAGCAGACGGGCAGACGGAGTAAGAGCACCATCCCGGCGCGACGAAAAGCGGAAGACCTTCGTGACCCCCTGGGAGGCGAGATCCTCCTGCAACTCGCCAACCGGGATCGACAGCAGACGGGAAGCGAAAATGGTGCCCTGACAGCTATTCAGTCGCGGATGGGGAGTCACAGAAACTCTGCAACCCAGAACATCCTGCAACTGTAGAAGGGACTCAGTCACCCCCGAAGAACAGGACTTCAAAAGAAGAGACCCATCCCTCAGAGGGCGGATATCATAACGATAGGGAACCCCCACCGTCTTAAGACGCTGAAACACCCGTTCCGAGTTGCCCGGAAGGGAGCCAGCGGAAGGGCGGAGAATAAGGAACCTGTCCACCGGACAAAAATTGATAGCAGAGACAGGTCCACGTGTGACGGTGACCGAGAGTGGGCGGGAGAACGAGGGCCGCGAAGACTCCGCCCTACGGCCACCACGAGCCCGGCCACGAGAGCCAGACGCCGCAGAGGACGAGAGGGAGCCATACGGTTTTAAGGTCAATCCAGCGGAGGCAGAGGCCGCTGAACGACCAGAAGTAGTAGTCTTATCCAAATCCAAGGACGGGCCAGAGTCGTTAACAGGGGTAGATTGAGTTTGAGAAAATTTTCCATAAAGTAGTATAATTATAAGGAAGACAACCTCGGACCCAAGGCAGTGCAACAATCCGCAACTGCATCCTTCAAGGCACAGGCCGAACGTTCCGGGTAGCCCGCTCCCCAACCTGACTGTCGTTTTAAAAACAGCAGATTGTCTCCTGGTGTTTTGTCCGTTAAGGGCCCAGCAAAACCCCAATCTGGATGCAGCAGCAGTCCGGGCGCCCATACCATCCCCAGAGCACGGCCCAGCCACGGAGCGATGCCCCCCAGCGGGTGCACCCGATGACCCTAAGACTGCTGGCAAAAACAAACGGGGGAGGGGGGAAAATACTACAATTGAGAGAGGCCCAAGACCGAGTCAAGACAAGAAAGATTCCTTAAGATATGGAAAAAAAAAAAGCAACTAGATAACTCTCCGCCCACACCCCGCGAGGTGTGTGAGCCCCCTCGGCCCGGCAAGCCGGAATACCTAATTGAGGGGTGTATATAAGTTTATAATATATATAATATATATATATATATATGAAAATTATTTCACGAAAGTAACACGTGAAAAATATTTATGATGAATAAAACCACGAAGGAAAGGAAACACAAAACGGTGCTCAAGCGCTTTCGTCTAATGACATCCTCAGGAACACTGAAGTACATAAAAGGGTGATAGCCTATATATAGGTTACAGAAAGAAAAAAAAAGAAAAATAAATAATATATATATATATATATATATATATATGCAATAAACGGAGAAGTAAAAATAAAAATTAAAAATTAAAAATTAAAGGATTAACAGAGAGGCATACAGATTTGTAAGGAAAAATATCGATTTTTAGCACAAGATCAAATGAATTATAAAAATACAAATTTATACTGGAAATCTGCCCGGGTTTTAACACTCTGCCTTTTTTGGTTAAGTTTCGATGTATATAAAAATAAAATGAAAATTAAAAGTTAATAAAGTAGCATACAAGTTTACCAAAGATTTAGCGTCCTACCCTTCTTATCTAAATCTGCCTTGAAGGAATTCAAAACAACAGGATCGAGTTGAAAAAGACCTTTGCTTATGTTGAAGTTATTTGAAAGTTGGATAATGGCAGACTCGAGAATATTTCTATTAACAATGTTGCTAGAGTGGAACAAAACTGAAGCATTATTCCAATCAATACAGTGTGATAACTCTGACAAGTGGACAAAAAGGGCACTGGACAACTGTCCTGTTGTAACGGAATATTGATGCTGTTTTATACGTGTGTGCAAATCCTTTCCCGTCTGACCTATGTAAAAGGAATCACATTGTTTACACCCAATTTTATAGATAATGCCTGAATTATTGGTAGGGCTTTTTTTACTATGATATTTTTCACAATATTGTTATATGAAAATACTACATTAATATCCAAAAGTTTAAGAACATTAGCAATGCCTAAAAAGCCCGGGAAAAATGGAAGTACTAAAATATTTTTTGACAAAGTACGAGTGTTATTATTGACACGATAGAAAGTTCGTTTTGCCTTGTTGAGACAAGATTCCATAAACGCAGATGGATAACACATATCACTTCCAATACCGTTGATTTTTCCCAATTCCAATTCCTTAGGATCGCCAGTCCGGAATACATCGATGCCGAATTGGAAAAAATCAACGGTATTGGAAGTGATCTGTGTTATCCATCTGCGTTTATGGAATCTTGTCTCAACAAGGCAAAACGAACTTTCTATCGTGTCAATAATAACACTCGTACTTTGTCAAAAAATATTTTAGTACTTCCATTTTTCCAGGGCTTTTTAGGCATTGCTAATGTTCTTAAACTTTTGGATATTAATGTAGTATTTTCATATAACAATATTGTGAAAAATATCATAGTAAAAAATAGCCCTACCAATAATTCAGGCATTATCTATAAAATTGGGTGTAAACAATGTGATTCCTTTTACGTAGGTCAGACGGAAAAGGATTTGCACACACGTATAAAACAGCATCAATATTCCGTTACAACAGGACAGTTGTCCAGTGCCCTTTTTGTCCATTTGTCAGAGTTATCCCACTGTATTGATTGGAATAATGCTTCAGTTTTGTTCCACTCTAGCAACATTGTTAATAGAAATATTCTTGAGTCTGCCATTATCCAACTTTCAAATAACTTCAACATAAGCAAAGGTCTTTTTCAACTCGATCCTGTCGTTTTGAATTCCTTCAAGGCAGATTTAGATAAGAAGGGTAGGACGCTAAATCTTTGGTAAACTTGTATGCTACTTTATTAACTTTTAATTTTCATTTTATTTTATATACATCGAAACTTAACCAAAAAAGGCAGTGTGTTAAAACCCGGGCAGATTTCCAGTATAAATTTGTATTTTTATAATTCATTTGATCTTGTGTTAAAAATCGATATTTTTCCTTACAAATCTGTATGCCTCTCGATTAATCCTTTAATTTTTATTTTTACTTCTCCGTTTATTGTATATATATATATATATATATAATATATATATATATATTATATATATATTTATTTATTTTTCTTTTCTTTCTGTAACCTATATATAGGCTATCACCCTTTTATGTACTTGTGTTCCTGAGGATGTCATTAGACGAAAGCGCTTGAGCACCGTTTTGTGTTTCCTTTCCTTCGTGGTTTTATTCATCATATATATATATATATATATATATATATATTATATATAAATATATATATATATAATATATATATAATAATATAATATAAATATATATAATATATATATATAATATAATATATATATAATATATAATATAAATAATATATAATATAATATAATATATAATATAATATAATATATAATATAATATATATATAATATAATATATAATATAAATAAATATTAATATAATATAATATATAATATAATATAATATAATATATAATATAATATAATATATATAATATATAATATATAATATATATAAATATATAATATATATATATATAAAATATATAATAATATATAATATATATAATATAATATATAATATAATATATATATAATATAATATAATATATAATATATATAATAATATATATATAATATATATAATATATAATATATATAATATATATATATAATATATATATATATAATATATATATAATATAATAATAAATTATATATATATATATATATATATAGGGTGAACCAAATGTAGGTGGACAGTAAATGATAACGTTTATTTTGAGAATACATATTTAATTTTTTTGTATACTATAATACAAAATAAAATTTAAGTAAATTTAGTTATAATATTTAATATAATAAAACACAAACACCATAGTTATAATGAACACCATAGTTATAATATAATATAACACAAACCGTATTCAACCTACTGTCCACCTACTTTTGGTTCACCGTGTATATATCTGCGGTAGAGAGCAACTTGCTTCTCCGCCTAGAGTCGGGGCCAACAGCTTGACTTTCGTGTGAAGAGAGACCAATGCACGAAACTACTACGAGGTGTACGAGGTATATGCGCCTTGGTGGTGTAATGGGTAGCGTTGGTGACTACGAATCCATCGGCCCAGGGGGTCGAGACCTGGTGACGGCAGGCGGCGCGCAGCAAAACCCAGCTATTCATCCTTCCACACACAAAAAATTGGTTTATATATATATGACGAAACATAAATGGCTGGGACAAGTCATGAGCGCATATAACTCCTCCACTACAAAAAGCTTCAAATACTGACGTTACGAGGCTTTCACTAAATGTAAAAATTAGTTTTTTTTAAATTCATAATCTGAGATAAAAACTTAAATTAGTGTTGTTGTCTTCGAATTTAGAGGTGATTTGCACACAAGTATAATGCGTAATCTTCCCAAAAATGAATGGTTAAATCAAAATTTAATACAGCATGAAAATTTGATGATAACCATGCGAAACTGAACATAGTTCGTCTCGCAATAAAATATAAAAGGACCAAAAGATTATATTTGGGAGTTTGAGATTCTAACTTTGAGAAATTCTTGGGACAATTAACACTCTGGATTACTTCTTACGCGTCCTCTCTCTCTCCTACCCTTTGGTCACTTACGCGAAACGTGTCAAGTTGAGCTGGACAAGAGTAAATGCAAAATTTCTGAGAGTATTGTCGTCTTGAGGTATGTTAGTGTCAGCTGTGACGAGGCACAGATCAACTTCACGCCTTTCGCGTAATAAGTGACCCAAGGGTAGGATAGAGTTTTGACGCGAAACGCTAAGTAGTAGTAGTCCAGTGTTAAAAAACTTATCCACTCGAAATCATAGAAAATAGGATCTGTCTGCCAAGATGTGATCATAGGCGAATATACGCGTATTTGACTTCATATATAATTCTCTCTATTGGGATTCCAATCTTGGGTTAAACGAGTTAAAGCAACCTTCAGGATTAACGTCACTATCGTAATGCAAAAATAATTATGTACAAAAGGAGGAAACTAAATACGTAGACTTCGGGATTAATTAGGTTTTTGCCCGCTTTTAAAATACAAACAAATGGGCAAGTACTTAAAGTAACCATGGTTTAAATTATTTCTTCGCAAACAAATTCTCAACATTTGATTCGTTTGTACCCCTTTTTTTAATTTCAATACTAAAGTGAGCTTTATTTCACAAAAGGAATTAAATGTAATAAATTCAGTAATTTATTTTTTAAAAATTTAATTACAAAATATACAATTTTTAAAAAATATTAGTTACGGTTTTTACATTAATTATATTATGTACAGCATCTCATTACAGATTATTTACAGAGTATACTACGATTAAAATAACTCCTAAATGAAAATATATGAAATTATCATAGCAATGATATTTTTCTTTGTAATTCCCGAATGATTTCAAATTTTTCTGAAATTATATAATTTATACTCTCTTAAACGGAGGATAAATATAAACTTACGTCCTGAAGTGTAAAAATCAAGTAATTTTTTGAAAGGTAAAAATATATTTTCGCAAACTTATCTTAAAATGTTTGGCAACGTGCAATGTTTTGCTGGTACCTCAATAACAGTTATAATCTAACCAATGTACGTTCTCTCTCGCTTTTAAAGGCACGTGAAGCCGTCGGTCCTCTCTGCGATGCCATTTTCAATCGAAAGTTAATGAAGAAGAAAGCCGATAGTAAGATTAATAAAAAGTGTGTTTCAACAATTTGCTCGTTTTAAAAATTGACAGAAAACATTACAATGTTAACACGCATTTACGACATTTAAGAATTTTAACCATTAATTTCCAAAACAAATTGTTAACAATTACGAGTGTCCAGATGTCTCACGAGGTTAGTTAATATTTCGCTTCAAAACCATTTCGCGTGCCTATGAATACCTATCTCATCAGCCAATAACTATTACTACCAACACATTCACAAAGCATTATTAGTAAAGAGAAAAATAGCACCATGGTGGATCTGTTAATAACGTGATGATAACTACTTTTCTTTATTCTGCATTGGGAATCACAGTTAAATATTTGGTAGAAGGCAAATTAAGATATGACACGCAAAAACAACTAAAGCCTTTTAAAAACTGCTAAAAATATCACAGAGCTACTGAAAAAAAAAAAAATGGATAAAAGTTTACGTAAACTATTAAGACTATTCAGAAATTCTAATTTTAAGTATGTGCACCAAATAGAAATGATTAATTTGTGCGTATCACGAAAGAAACACCAACTATTACAAAACTAATACGTTAAAAGCATACAAATGAGCAGTGGAAAAACTCATTCAATAATAATAGTTTAAAGCCATATATTGATCTTCTATTTTTGAAAATAAATCATTTCATATGAAGAAATAAATATTCGTAACAAAATTTAACATCACAAGACCTTAAAATTAATAAACGCAAGATCACTGATATGTAAACACTTCCTCAATGTTTACTGTATTCAACTTTCCATTTGTTTTATTTATTTATTTATTTATTAGACGCATCTAGTATATTGCTTTACTTAAAAAATAAAAGTTATTACGCTATAGATATGTATTAGCTACGATGTAAACGAAATCTTCTGGGTCAAGTTACTACTTAAAATGATATGCGTACTGTTGGAATTTGTATTAATTCAAAGTAAATTGATTTCACGATCAAAGTTAATGTAATGAACGGTCACCATAGAAACGGGTGATGAGACGAACTGCGGAAGTCGTCAAAAATAACGGGATAAGACTTCGAAACACTATACTAAACAAAGATTAAAAAACCGCTCCCCGTCACTCAAAACTACAATATTTTAATCAATTTTGAAATTCAAGATGGCGTTCAATCGTTGAAATATTTTAGTCGAAATGTTGTGGTATGAATTTCAAGATGAAACAAGATTAGTTGCTTTTTCTCACATATTACGACTTTGTTTACAAAACAAAGATGATGCGCAGTTGTGGAAAAAAGTTCGCCTAGAAACCTTCTAGGAAGCATAACAATTACTAATCAATAACGATAGTTTTTTTTCCGAAGTTTTATTAGTGTAACAAAATAATAATAAAACCAAATAAAAACAGAATATTGCCAATTAGTAATTCCTTATGCTTCTCAGAAATTTTGTTTGCGGACGAACTTTTTCCAAAACTGTACTTAGGTCATTTAATATTATACATAAAGAACAAGTTAAAAATCCAATGACGACATCCCCATTGCTTTTGCTTTACCCATCTGTATGTAGTACATTCGATGCTATTAGTACTGTACACTAGGAATGAATGGTTCTAGAAAATACTTATTAATTCAATGGCCATCTTATCCTGTTATTCATAATAAAACCTTATAGAGTTCAAAATACACAAAATATTCTTTACTGCCTCTGATTACTACGAGTTAAAACGCTGTTACTCGAAACACATTACAATGGAGATCAGTCAGAATAACTAAATGAGAATACAATAAATCAAAAATTAAACTAGTACCCTAATCAAGGTATTTGTATTTGTGTGAAACTACGTTAAAAGACTTAACATTTAAAACACATTTGAAACGAGTTATGGCACATGAAAAACAGAAAAGAACTATGGTAAAGCCATAAATTCTTCTATATTTCTAAACTAAATGTTGCTTTATGTTATCTGGTACTGTTTTCATTTCCTTAATCTTCTTCTTAATCTTCAGTGACGTCCACCTCACCCGAGGATTTGGATGCCAACACTCCTGTAAAATTCTGTTCACCTCTCGCAGCATCTGTTTAAGGAGAAATTTTTAACAAGAATTAAATTTGTGCTTTATCGACAACAACAATAACTGGGGTTATTTAACATTCTTCTTAAGTACAAGGTTCACGTGACAGAGGGAACCTACAGCTTTACGCGGGATCCAAACCACTTAACAGTCACTACAATTCAGTGGTTCTTAACCCCCTGGGTCGCGACCCAAAATTGGGTCATTAAACTGTTATTTAACATTTATTTACGTTATCCCTTATCATTTTACTATTATTTATTTATTTTATTATATATTTCGAGTAAACTGTTTGAAAACATGAGTCGCCGAGTTAGCCCCGCAACCAGAATTTGGGTTGCAGCCTAAAAAGGTTAAGAACCACTGCACTACACGTAAGCGAACATGACGTAGCCATTGCATCTACAACTAACAACGTTCAGGGGCTTCATAAAAGGACAACAGTATTTAATGTCTCAATTTCATGACTTAAAGAGTGAAAAACGCTTTCCAGAACAAACGGTTAAACATACGGTCCAGTAGTGTACACTACGATGACATACGGTAATACATCTAGCTGCACAACGACGACTAAGCGAGACTATGGAACTCGAATGAAACCCGCTTACCGGATCTTGCAGCCACTGGCTCGGGATGAGAGGCCTGATGCCTTTGACACAGACTACTTCATACATATCTTCGAGCGAAGGGTCGGCGGTCACGCAGTCAAAGTACGGTAGCTGGTACTCACTCGAATCAGTGTGTTTCTCTCCTGAGCGAACCGTATACCTAGCAGAAAATACATGGGATTAGTGTGTGTGTGTGTGTGTGTGTGTGTGTGTGTACTTCTTGCCTTCTCCCTTCTATCCCTCATGAGGTGGTCTACAATACTCAAAAGACCTCGAAATCGATCCCCCCGACCCCAACACAAGACAATTACCCATTTTATCACAGTTTTATTTAGCGAATAATTTTTATTTTTATATTTTTATCATTACTAGTACCCATGAACGTAAACTTTAAATTAATTCAGAGTTGTTATTTCGTAAGAGGTTTCATCAAAAACTTTTTTTCCTATTAATAATTTTTTTCTACAAACACTTAGAAAGCTACATTCTAAGCTTTGGACACAAAATATTTTATTGATAAATTTAAAACATTTTTCTCCAGCCAGAAAAGCCTATAAGCATCAATGAAGCATTACTGGGGAGTACCTAATCAAACATTTCTGCCTTTGATTGCATTTAATAAGAAAATTTAAACACCAAACTAGTAACAGTTTGATTCACCTTCTACAGATTTCCCAAAGAACGAGACTGAAGGAGTAGACGTCCGCGCATTTAAGGGACTCGAACCAACTGATATTTATCGAGTCGTCAAGAACTTCGGGAGCCATGTATCGTCTCGTTCCAACTTTAGAATTGCTTCCCACATCCAGTCCGCTTTCACTGGAAACGAATTAAAACTGGAATGACGTACGCAAACACTAAAAATTGTGAGTGTAATGTGGAACGATGCATTGTATGAAGCATGAATGAATTGATTTGGATAAAGTTAAAAAATTAGAAAATGAGAACAACTAGCAGAAAGAAGCCTTAAAAATCTAAATCAGTGGTTCTCAAACTCTGGGTCGCAAAAGGGTCCGGAGGGGGTCGCGAAATGTAAGCAGCTTTGAAAATAAAATTAGTTATGAAAAAATTTAGAAAGAAATGTAATAAACCAAACTGAAACACGGCTTTAAATTACACAAGTTGCGCTTGTTGCGCTTGTGTAATGTTCTTAAAGCATATTACATTAGTGTTGTTGCAAAAATCCCTTCTTAATACTAAAGGGCTAATAATGAACTTATTTTATCTATTAGCCCGTCAACGGTGTTATATTGTCAAAAGTAGCGATGTACAGAATCCAAAATTTAGCCGATGCCGATTCCATGAAAAGCTGCCGATACCTATGCCGATTCTTTGTCTAGATTTAAAAAAAATCAATTCCTTCATAGATTTTACTAATCTAATGTGAAAACTTTCAATTTTCATATTTTTACATCTCAAATTTGTTGAAATGCTTTTTCTTAGCTCACTCCACAATATGTGGTGCCAGAATTTGTTATTCAAATACTGTAGCTAAAATGATGTTAAGTAGTTTTATTACTGAATAAAATTATAAAATAATTTTGTTTTAGCTTCATAAATTGAATACCAATATTTAAAGTAATTTATTTTATGTTGAAGGTATTTCCTTTTTTTCAACAATGTAAATAACAAAATTTTCATTAAAATTTCAAGACCCTGGTGGCCAATATATATATATATATATATATATATATATATATATATATATACCGGGTGGACGAAAAAACATGGACACTTTTTTCCCCTACAAATTTCAAACTAGTCAAGCTAATACACCCAAATTAGTACAAGATGTAGCCAATAGGTTAGTTATCATGTGCTAAAAATTTCAATGGAACTCTCATAAACTTACCCTATTGAAATCGTTTTCTTAGGTGCGCATGCGCAAACTGCTTGTTTTGTAGCAAACATCTGACATCCAAGGGCATAGAGTCGGCTTCACAAAATCTCGCTGTTTGTTTCAAGTTAAATTTTTTATAATTAAGAAACGGCCAAAGATAATTAACTGAGGTTTTCAGCACATGATAACCAAACTATTGGCTATATCTTGTACTAATTTGGGTGTATTACATTGAGTAGTTTCAAATTTGTAGGAAAAACAAAAAGGTCCAAGTTTTTTTCGTCCACCCGGTGTGTGTATATACAGGGTGTCCGAGAATTATCTGTACAATTTTTGGCTGTTATTAAAAGTCAACCATGAAGTGTAGAAATTCCAGTGTTGTCCCATTTTACAGAGAATCTCATTAAGTTTTTTCTGATACCAAGTTTTGACAAGTTTTTTTTAGAAATTCCAGTGTCCGAACATTATCTGTACAATTTCATCTTTTAATAAAATTCTTGATAACACACGTAAAATTCTTAAACAAGATTATTTAGAATCTGTATTTTCAAGTTTCTTTTATTAAAGTAACGTTGTTACAAACATTCGATATGTGCACCATTAGTGATTCGCAAAACATCCAATCGATACTCCAAATGTTGCCATGTACGCTGCAGCATATCCACATCAATTCGCTCAATCGCAGCTGTGATTCTTGCTTTTAAGTCATCAATGTCTGTCACCCGCGTACATTTCCAAAAAACTTGTCAAAACGTGGTATCAGAAAAAACTTAATGAGATTCTCTGTAAAATGGGACAACACTGGAATTTCTACACTTCATGGTTGACTTTTAATAATAGCCAAACATTGTACAGATAATTCTCGGACACACGGTGTGTGTGTGTGTGTGTGTGTGTGTGTATACGGGGCTCCAATAAACTTCCAATACCGTTGATTTTTTCCAATTCCAATTTTTTAGGATCGCCAGTCCGGAATACATCGATGCCGAATTGGAAAAAATCAACGGTATTGGAAGTGATCTGTGTTATCCATCTGCGTTTATGGAATCTTGTCTCAACAAGGCAAAACGAACTTTCTATCGTGTCAATAATAACACTCGTACTTTGTCAAAAAATATTTTAGTACTTCCATTTTTCCCGGGCTTTTTAGGCATTGCTAATGTTCTTAAACTTTTGGATATTAATGTAGTATTTTCATATAACAATATTGTGAAAAATATCATAGTAAAAAATAGCCCTACCAATAATTCAGGCATTATCTATAAAATTGGGTGTAAACAATGTGATTCCTTTTACATAGGTCAGACGGAAAAGGATTTGCACACACGTATAAAACAGCATCAATATTCCGTTACAACAGGACAGTTGTCCAGTGCCCTTTTTGTCCATTTGTCAGAGTTATCCCACTGTATTGATTGGAATAATGCTTCAGTTTTGTTCCACTCTAGCAACATTGTTAATAGAAATATTCTTGAGTCTGCCATTATCCAACTTTCAAATAACTTCAACATAAGCAAAGGTCTTTTTCAACTCGATCCTGTCGTTTTGAATTCCTTCAAGGCAGATTTAGATAAGAAGGGTAGGACGCTAAATCTTTGGTAAACTTGTATGCTACTTTATTAACTTTTAATTTTCATTTTATTTTTATATACATCGAAACTTAACCAAAAAAGGCAGTGTGTTAAAACCCGGGCAGATTTCCAGTATAAATTTGTATTTTTATAATTCATTTGATCTTGTGCTAAAAATCGATATTTTTCCTTACAAATCTGTATGCCTCTCTGTTAATCCTTTAATTTTTATTTTTACTTCTCCGTTTATTGCATATATATATATATATATATATATATATATATATATTATTTATTTATTTTTCTTTTCTTTCTGTAACCTATATATAGGCTATCACCCTTTTATGTACTTCAGTGTTCATGAGGATGTCATTAGACGAAAGCGCTTGAGCACCGTTTTGTGTTTCCTTTCCTTCGTGGTTTTACTATTCATCATATATACATATATATATACAGTGTGTCCGTAAAGTCATGGTGGGATTTTAAATAGCTATATTATTGCAACGAAACATGATAATGAGATGAAAAAAAGGCAAATTGAAGAACAACTCTAAAAGAATAACTTTATTTAACGTAGTTCGATATGGGCTCCTCTGGTAGCCCTGCAGACATCTAGGCGGTGATTCAATTCCAGCCACACACGCCCAAGAACATCAGGAGTGACGGATGCGATAGCTTCCGTGATTCGCTCGTGCGAGTGATGAATATCCCTAATGGGTACACTGTACACGCTTTGCTTGACGTAACCACACAAATAAAAGTCCAAAGGTGTCAGGTCCGGAGAGCGTGGAGGCCATGGCTTCCATCCTCCTCTTCCTATCCATCTCTGTGGAAATTTTTCATTAAGGAATTCTTGAACAACGTTGGCATAGTGCGGAGGAGCACCATCTTGCTGAAAGATGACATTATTGTCAATAAATTGGGGTACTGCAAAATGTTCCAACAGAGCGAGGTAGTTGTGTGACGTCACAGTGGGTTCCGCGAAGAAAAATGGGCCAATCACTCGATCTCGTGCTAGAGCACACCACACATTAACTTTCGAGCTATTACGCTCATGTTCAACATAGGCATGTGGACAGCCTAGACTACGAGATAAAGGTTAAGCTTAGCCTAGACTAACTACAAGATACAACTTTGAGAGTTCTTAAATTTGGCATTGTTTCATCTCATTATCATGTTTCGTTGCAATAATATAGCTATTTAAAATCCCACCATGACTTTACGGACACACTGTGTATGTATATATATGTATATATACACACACAAACACAGTGTGTGTGTATATATATGGCTATCTGCGGTAGAGAGCGCGAGAGAGCAACTTGCTTCTCCGCCTAGAGTCGGAGCCAGCAGCTTGACTTTCGTGTGAAGAGAGACCAATGCACGAAACTACTACGAGGTGTACGAGGTATATGCGCCTTGGTGGTGTAATGGGTAGCGTTGGTGACTACAAATCCATCGGCCCAAGGGGTCGAGACCTGGTGACGGCAGGCGGCGCGCAGCAAAACCCAGCTATTCATCCTTCCACACACAAAAAATTGGTTTATATATATATGACGAAACATAAATGGCTGGGACAAGTCATGAGCGCATATAACTCCTCCACTACAAAAAGCTTCAAATACTGACGTTACGAGGCTTTCACTAAATGTAAAAATTAGTTTTTTTAAAATTCATAATCTGAGATAAAAACTTAAATTAGTTGTCGTCTTCGAATTTAGAGGTGATTTGCACAGAAGTATAATGCGTAACCTTCCCAAAAATGAATGGTTAAATCAAAATTTAATACAGCATGAAAATTTGATGATAACCATGCGAAACTGAACATAGTTCGTTCGTCTCGCAATAAAATATAAAAGGACCAAAAGATTATATTTGGGAGTTTGAGATTCTAACTGAGAAATTCTTGGGACAATTAACACACTGGATTACTTCTTACGACGCGTTTCGCGTCAAAACTCTCTCCTACCCTTTGGTCACTTACGCGAAACGTGTCAAGTTGAGCTGGACAAGAGTAAATGCAAAATTTCTGAGAGTATTGTCGTCTTGAGGTATGTTAGTGTCAGCTGTGACGAGGCACAGATCAACTTCACGCCTTTCGCGTAATAAGTGACCCAAGGGTAGGATAGAGTTTTGACGCGAAACGCTAAGTAGTAGTAGTCCAGTGTTAAAAAACTTATCCACTCGAAATCATAGAAAATAGGATCCGTCTGCTAAGATGTGATCATAGGCGAATATACGCGTATTTGACTATGAACGTCGTGCGGAAATTTGCCTTGATATTTGCCATCCCCGAAACCAAAAATAAATAATAATCACGCACTTCATATATAATTCTCTCTATTGGGATTCCAATCTTGGGTTAAACGAGTTAAAGCAACCTTCAGGATTAACGTCACTATCGTAATGCAAAATAATTATGTACAAAAGAAGGAAACTAAATACCTAGACTTCGGGATTAATTAGGTTTTTGCCCGCTTTTAAAATACAAACAAATGGGCAAGTACTTAAAGTAACCATGGTTTAAATTATTTCTTCGCAAACAAATTCTCAACATTTGATTCGTTTGTACCCCTTTTTTTAATTTCAATGCTAAAGTGAGCTTTATTTCACAAAAGGAATTAAATGTAATAAATTCAATAATTTATTTTTTAAAAATTTAATTACAAAATATACAATTTTTAAAAAATATTAGTTACGGTTTTTACATTAATTATATTATGTACAGCATCTCATTACAGATTATTTACAGAGTATACTACGATTAAAATAACTCCTAAATGAAAATATATGAAATTATCATAGCAATGATATTTTTCTTTGTAATTCCCGAATGATTTCAAATTTTTCTGAAATTATATAATTTATACTCTCTTAAACGGAGGATAAATATAAACTTACGTCCTGAAGTGTAAAAATCAAGTAATTTTTTGAAAGGTAAAAATATATTTTCGCAAACTTATCTTAAAATGTTTGGCAACGTGCAATGTTTTGCTGGTACCTCAATAACAGTTATAATCTAACCAATGTACGTTCTCTCTCGCTTTTAAAGGCACGTGAAGCCGTCGGTCCTCTCTGCGATGCCATTTTCAATCGAAAGTTAATGAAGAAGAAAGCCGATAGTAAGATTAATAAAAAGTGTGTTTCAACAATTTGCTCGTTTTAAAAATTGACAGAAAACATTACAATGTTAACACGCATTTACGACATTTAAGAATTTTAACCATTAATTTCCAAAACAAATTGTTAACAATTACGAGTGTCCAGATGTCTCACGAGGTTAGTTAATATTTCGCTTCAAAACCATTTCGCGTGCCTATGAATACCTATCTCATCAGCCAATAACTATTACTACCAACACATTCACAAAGCATTATTAGTAAAGAGAAAAATAGCACCATGGTGGATCTGTTAATAACGTGATGATAACTACTTTTCTTTATTCTGCATTGGGAATCACAGTTAAATATTTGGTAGAAGGCAAATTAAGATATGACACGCAAAAACAACTAAAGCCTTTTAAAAACTGCTAAAAATATCACAGAGCTACTGAAAAAAAAAAAAATGGATAAAAGTTTACGTAAACTATTAAGACTATTCAGAAATTCTAATTTTAAGTATGTGCACCAAATAGAAATGATTAATTTGTGCGTATCACGAAAGAAACACCAACTATTACAAAACTAATACGTTAAAAGCATACAAATGAGCAGTGGAAAAATACTCATTCAATAATAATAGTTTAAAGCCATATATTGATCTTCTATTTTTGAAAATAAATCATTTCATATGAAGAAATAAATATTCGTAACAAAATTTAACATCACAAGACCTTAAAATTAATAAACGCAAGATCACTGATATGTAAACACTTCCTCAATGTTTACTGTATTCAACTTTCCATTTGTTTTATTTATTTATTTATTTATTAGACGCATCTAGTATATTGCTTTACTTAAAAAATAAAAGTTATTACGCTATAGATATGTATTAGCTACGATGTAAACGAAATCTTCTGGGTCAAGTTACTACTTAAAATGATATGCGTACTGTTGGAATTTGTATTAATTCAAAGTAAATTGATTTCACGATCAAAGTTAATGTAATGAACGGTCACCATAGAAACGGGTGATGAGACGAACTGCGGAAGTCGTCAAAAATAACGGGATAAGACTTCGAAACACTATACTAAACAAAGATTAAAAAACCGCTCCCCGTCACTCAAAACTACAATATTTTAATCAATTTTGAAATTCAAGATGGCGTTCAATCGTTGAAATATTTTAGTCGAAATGTTGTGGTATGAATTTCAAGATGAAACAAGATTAGTTGCTTTTTCTCACATATTACGACTTTGTTTACAAAACAAAGATGATGCGCAGTTGTGGAAAAAAGTTCGCCTAGAAACCTTCTAGGAAGCATAACAATTACTAATCAATAACGATAGTTTTTTTTCGAAGTTTTATTAGTGTAACAAAATAATAATAAAACCAAATAAAAACAGAATATTGCCAATTAGTAATTCCTTATGCTTCTCAGAAATTTTGTTTGCGGACGAACTTTTTCCAAAACTGTACTTAGGTCATTTAATATTATACATAAAGAACAAGTTAAAAATCCAATGACGACATCCCCATTGCTTTTGCTTTACCCATCTGTATGTAGTACATTCGATGCTATTAGTACTGTACACTAGGAATGAATGGTTCTAGAAAATACTTATTAATTCAATGGCCATCTTATCCTGTTATTCATAATAAAACCTTATAGAGTTCAAAATACACAAAATATTCTTTACTGCCTCTGATTACTACGAGTTAAAACGCTGTTACTCGAAACACATTACAATGGAGATCAGTCAGAATAACTAAATGAGAATACAATAAATCAAAAATTAAACTAGTACCCTAATCAAGGTATTTGTATTTGTGTGAAACTACGTTAAAAGACTTAACATTTAAAACACATTTGAAACGAGTTATGGCACATGAAAAACAGAAAAGAACTATGGTAAAGCCATAAATTCTTCTATATTTCTAAACTAAATGTTGCTTTATGTTATCTGGTACTGTTTTCATTTCCTTAATCTTCTTCTTAATCTTCAGTGACGTCCACCTCACCCGAGGATTTGGATGCCAACACTCCTGTAAAATTCTGTTCACCTCTCGCAGCATCTGTTTAAGGAGAAATTTTTAACAAGAATTAAATTTGTGCTTTATCGACAACAACAATAACTGGGGTTATTTAACATTCTTCTTAAGTACAAGGTTCACGTGACAGAGGGAACCTACAGCTTTACGCGGGATCCAAACCACTTAACAGTCACTACAATTCAGTGGTTCTTAACCCCCTGGGTCGCGACCCAAAATTGGGTCATTAAACTGTTATTTAACATTTATTTACGTTATCCCTTATCATTTTACTATTATTTATTTATTTTATTATATATTTCGAGTAAACTGTTTGAAAACATGAGTCGCCGAGTTAGCCCCGCAACCAGAATTTGGGTTGCAGCCTAAAAAGGTTAAGAACCACTGCACTACACGTAAGCGAACATGACGTAGCCATTGCATCTACAACTAACAACGTTCAGGGGCTTCATAAAAGGACAACAGTATTTAATGTCTCAATTTCATGACTTAAAGAGTGAAAAACGCTTTCCAGAACAAACGGTTAAACATACGGTCCAGTAGTGTACACTACGATGACATACGGTAATACATCTAGCTGCACAACGACGACTAAGCGAGACTATGGAACTCGAATGAAACCCGCTTACCGGATCTTGCAGCCACTGGCTCGGGATGAGAGGCCTGATGCCTTTGACACAGACTACTTCATACATATCTTCGAGCGAAGGGTCGGCGGTCACGCAGTCAAAGTACGGTAGCTGGTACTCACTCGAATCAGTGTGTTTCTCTCCTGAGCGAACCGTATACCTAGCAGAAAATACATGGGATTAGTGTGTGTGTGTGTGTGTGTGTGTGTGTGTGTGTACTTCTTGCCTTCTCCCTTCTATCCCTCATGAGGTGGTCTACAATACTCAAAAGACCTCGAAATCGATCCCCCCGACCCCAACACAAGACAATTACCCATTTTATCACAGTTTTATTTAGCGAATAATTTTTATTTTTATATTTTTATCATTACTAGTACCCATGAACGTAAACTTTAAATTAATTCAGAGTTGTTATTTCGAAGAGGTTTCATCAAAAACTTTTTTTCCTATTAATAATTTTTTTCTACAAACACTTAGAAAGCTACATTCTAAGCTTTGGACACAAAATATTTTATTGATAAATTTAAAACATTTTTCTCCAGCCAGAAAAGCCTATAAGCATCAATGAAGCATTACTGGGGAGTACCTAATCAAACATTTCTGCCTTTGATTGCATTAATAATAAGAAAATTTAAACACCAAACGAGTAACAGTTTGATTCACCTTCTACAGATTTCCCAAAGAACGAGACTGAAGGAGTAGACGTCCGCGCATTTAAGGGACTCGAACCAACTGATATTTATCGAGTCGTCAAGAACTTCGGGAGCCATGTATCGTCTCGTTCCAACTTTAGAATTGCTTCCCACATCTAGTCCGCTTTCACTGGAAACGAATTAAAACTGGAATGACGTACGCAAACACTAAAAATTGTGAGTGTAATGTGGAACGATGCATTGTATGAAGCATGAATGAATTGATTTGGATAAAGGTAAAAAATTAGAAAATGAGAACAACTAGCAGAAAGAAGCCTTAAAAATCTAAATCAGTGGTTCTCAAACTCTGGGTCGCAAAAGGGTCCGGAGGGGGTCGCGAAATGTAAGCAGCTTTGAAAATAAAATTAGTTATGAAAAAATTTAGAAAGAAATGTAATAAACCAAACTGAAACACGGCTTTAAATTACACAAGTTGCGCTTGTGTAATGTTCTTAAAGCATATTACATTAGTGTTGTTGCAAAAATCCCTTCTTAATACTAAAGGGCTAATAATGAACTTATTTTATCTATTAGCCCGTCAACGGTGTTATATTGTCAAAAGTAGCGATGTACAGAATCCAAAATTTAGCCGATGCCGATTCCATGAAAAGCTGCCGATACCTATGCCGATTCTTTGTCTAGATTTAAAAAAAATCAATTCCTTCATAGATTTTACTAATCTAATGTGAAAACTTTCAATTTTCATATTTTTACATCTCAAATTTGTTGAAATGCTTTTTCTTAGCTCACTCCACAATATGTGGTACCAGAATTTGTTATTCAAATACTGTAGCTAAAATGATGTTAAGTAGTTTTATTACTGAATAAAATTATAAAATAATTTTGTTTTAGCTTCATAAATTGAATACCAATATTTAAAGTAATTTATTTTATGTTGAAGGTATTTCCTTTTTTTCAACAATGTAAATAACAAAATTTTTCATTAAAATTTCAAGACCCTGGTGGCCAATATATATAATATATATATATATATATATATATATATATATATATATACCGGGTGGACGAAAAAACATGGACACTTTTTTCCCCTACAAATTTCAAACTAGTCAAGCTAATACACCCAAATTAGTACAAGATGTAGCCAATAGGTTAGTTATCATGTGCTAAAAATTTCAATGGAACTCTCATAAACTTACCCTATTGAAATCGTTTTCTTAGGTGCGCATGCGCAAACTGCTTGTTTTGTAGCGAACATCTGACATCCAAGGGCATAGAGTCGGCTTCACAAAATCTCGCTGTTTGTTTCAAGTTAAATTTTTTATAATTAAGAAACGGCCAAAGATAATTAACTGAGGTTTTCAGCACATGATAACCAAACTATTGGCTATATCTTGTACTAATTTGGGTGTATTACCTTGAGTAGTTTCAAATTTGTAGGAAAAACAAAAAGGTCCAAGTTTTTTTCGTCCACCCGGTGTGTGTATATACAGGGTGTCCGAGAATATCTGTACAATTTTTGGCTGTTATTAAAAGTCAACCATGAAGTGTAGAAATTCCAGTGTTGTCCCATTTTACAGAGAATCTCATTAAGTTTTTTCTGATACCAAGTTTTGACAAGTTTTTTTTAGAAATTCCAGTGTCCGAACATTATCTGTACAATTTCATCTTTTAATAAAATTCTTGATAACACACGTAAAATTCTTAAACAAGATTATTTAGAATCTGTATTTTCAAGTTTCTTTTATTAAAGTAACGTTGTTACAAACATTCGATATGTGCACCATTAGTGATTCGCAAAACATCCAATCGATACTCCAAATGTTGCCATGTACGCTGCAGCATATCCACATCAATTCGCTCAATAGCAGCTGTGATTCTTGCTTTTAAATCATCAATGTCTGTCACCCGCGTACATTTCCAAAAAACTTGTCAAAACGTGGTATCAGAAAAAACTTAATGAGATTCTCTGTAAAATGGGACAACACTGGAATTTCTACACTTCATGGTTGACTTTTAATAATAGCCAAACATTGTACAGATAATTCTCGGACACACGGTGTGTGTGTGTGTGTGTGTGTGTGTGTATACGGGGCTCCAATAAACTTCCAATACCGTTGATTTTTTCCAATTCCAATTTTTTAGGATCGCCAGTCCGGAATACATCGATGCCGAATTGGAAAAAATCAACGGTATTGGAAGTGATCTGTGTTATCCATCTGCGTTTATGGAATCTTGTCTCAACAAGGCAAAACGAACTTTCTATCGTGTCAATAATAACACTCGTACTTTGTCAAAAAATATTTTAGTACTTCCATTTTTCCCGGCTTTTTAGGCATTGCTAATGTTCTTAAACTTTTGGATATTAATGTAGTATTTTCATATAACAATATTGTGAAAAATATCATAGTAAAAAATAGCCCTACCAATAATTCAGGCATTATCTATAAAATTGGGTGTAAACAATGTGATTCCTTTTACATAGGTCAGACGGAAAAGGATTTGCACACACGTATAAAACAGCATCAATATTCCGTTACAACAGGACAGTTGTCCAGTGCCCTTTTTGTCCATTTGTCAGAGTTATCCCACTGTATTGATTGGAATAATGCTTCAGTTTTGTTCCACTCTAGCAACATTGTTAATAGAAATATTCTTGAGTCTGCCATTATCCAACTTTCAAATAACTTCAACATAAGCAAAGGTCTTTTTCAACTCGATCCTGTCGTTTTGAATTCCTTCAAGGCAGATTTAGATAAGAAGGGTAGGACGCTAAATCTTTGGTAAACTTGTATGCTACTTTATTAACTTTTAATTTTCATTTTATTTTTATATACATCGAAACTTAACCAAAAAAGGCAGTGTGTTAAAACCCGGGCAGATTTCCAGTATAAATTTGTATTTTTATAATTCATTTGATCTTGTGCTAAAAATCGATATTTTTCCTTACAAATCTGTATGCCTCTCTGTTAATCCTTTAATTTTTATTTTTACTTCTCCGTTTATTGCATATATATATATATATAATATATATATATATATATATATTATATTATTTATTTATTTTTCTTTTCTTTCTGTAACCTATATATAGGCTATCACCCTTTTATGTACTTCAGTGTTCATGAGGATGTCATTAGACGAAAGCGCTTGAGCACCGTTTTGTGTTTCCTTTCCTTCGTGGTTTTACTATTCATCATATATACATATATATATACAGTGTGTCCGTAAAGTCATGGTGGGATTTTAAATAGCTATATTATTGCAACGAAACATGATAATGAGATGAAAAAAAGGCAAATTGAAGAACAACTCTAAAAGAATAACTTTATTTAACGTAGTTCGATATGGGCTCCTCTGGTAGCCCTGCAGACATCTAGGCGGTGATTCAATTCCAGCCACACACGCCCAAGAACATCAGGAGTGACGGATGCGATAGCTTCCGTGATTCGCTCGTGCGAGTGATGAATATCCCTAATGGGTACACTGTACACGCTTTGCTTGACGTAACCACACAAATAAAAGTCCAAAGGTGTCAGGTCCGGAGAGCGTGGAGGCCATGGCTTCCATCCTCCTCTTCCTATCCATCTCTGTGGAAATTTTTCATTAAGGAATTCTTGAACAACGTTGGCATAGTGCGGAGGAGCACCATCTTGCTGAAAGATGACATTATTGTCAATAAATTGGGGTACTGCAAAATGTTCCAACAGAGCGAGGTAGTTGTGTGACGTCACAGTGGGTTCCGCGAAAAAATGGGCCAATCACTCGATCTCGTGCTAGAGCACACCACACATTAACTTTCGAGCTATTACGCTCATGTTCAACATAGGCATGTGGACAGCCTAGACTACGAGATAAAGGTTAAGCTTAGCCTAGACTAACTACAAGATACAACTTTGAGAGTTCTTAAATTTGGCATTGTTTCATCTCATTATCATGTTTCGTTGCAATAATATAGCTATTTAAAATCCCACCATGACTTTACGGACACACTGTGTATGTATATATATGTATATATACACACACAAACACAGTGTGTGTGTATATATATGGCTATCTGCGGTAGAGAGCGCGAGAGAGCAACTTGCTTCTCCGCCTAGAGTCGGAGCCAGCAGCTTGACTTTCGTGTGAAGAGAGACCAATGCACGAAACTACTACGAGGTGTACGAGGTATATGCGCCTTGGTGGTGTAATGGGTAGCGTTGGTGACTACAAATCCATCGGCCCAAGGGGTCGAGACCTGGTGACGGCAGGCGGCGCGCAGCAAAACCCAGCTATTCATCCTTCCACACACAAAAAATTGGTTTATATATATATGACGAAACATAAATGGCTGGGACAAGTCATGAGCGCATATAACTCCTCCACTACAAAAAGCTTCAAATACTGACGTTACGAGGCTTTCACTAAATGTAAAAATTAGTTTTTTTAAAATTCATAATCTGAGATAAAAACTTAAATTAGTGTTGTCGTCTTCGAATTTAGAGGTGATTTGCACAGAAGTATAATGCGTAACCTTCCCAAAAATGAATGGTTAAATCAAAATTTAATACAGCATGAAAATTTGATGATAACCATGCGAAACTGAACATAGTTCGTTCGTCTCGCAATAAAATATAAAAGGACCAAAAGATTATATTTGGGAGTTTGAGATTCTAACTGAGAAATTCTTGGGACAATTAACACACTGGATTACTTCTTACGACGCGTTTCGCGTCAAAACTCTCTCCTACCCTTTGGTCACTTACGCGAAACGTGTCAAGTTGAGCTGGACAAGAGTAAATGCAAAATTTCTGAGAGTATTGTCGTCTTGAGGTATGTTAGTGTCAGCTGTGACGAGGCACAGATCAACTTCACGCCTTTCGCGTAATAAGTGACCCAAGGGTAGGATAGAGTTTTGACGCGAAACGCTAAGTAGTAGTAGTCCAGTGTTAAAAAACTTATCCACTCGAAATCATAGAAAATAGGATCCGTCTGCAAGATGTGATCATAGGCGAATATACGCGTATTTGACTATGAACGTCGTGCGGAAATTTGCCTTGATATTTGCCATCCCCGAAACCAAAAATAAATAATAATCACGCACTTCATATATAATTCTCTCTATTGGGATTCCAATCTTGGGTTAAACGAGTTAAAGCAACCTTCAGGATTAACGTCACTATCGTAATGAAAAATAATTATGTACAAAAGAAGGAAACTAAATACCTAGACTTCGGGATTAATTAGGTTTTTGCCCGCTTTTAAAATACAAACAAATGGGCAAGTACTTAAAGTAACCATGGTTTAAATTATTTCTTCGCAAACAAATTCTCAACATTTGATTCGTTTGTACCCCTTTTTTTAATTTCAATGCTAAAGTGAGCTTTATTTCACAAAAGGAATTAAATGTAATAAATTCATAATTTATTTTTTAAAAATTTAATTACAAAATATACAATTTTTAAAAATATTAGTTACGGTTTTTACATTAATATTATGTACAGCATCTCATTACAGATTATTTACAGAGTATACTACGATTAAAATAACTCCTAAATGAAAATATATGAAATTATCATAGCAATGATATTTTTCTTTGTAATTCCCGAATGATTTCAAATTTTTCTGAAATTATATAATTTATACTCTCTTAAACGGAGGATAAATATAAACTTACGTCCTGAAGTGTAAAAATCAAGTAATTTTTTGAAAGGTAAAAATATATTTTCGCAAACTTATCTTAAAATGTTTGGCAACGTGCAATGTTTTGCTGGTACCTCAATAACAGTTATAATCTAACCAATGTACGTTCTCTCTCGCTTTTAAAGGCACGTGAAGCCGTCGGTCCTCTCTGCGATGCCATTTTCAATCGAAAGTTAATGAAGAAGAAAGCCGATAGTAAGATTAATAAAAAGTGTGTTTCAACAATTTGCTCGTTTTAAAAATTGACAGAAAACATTACAATGTTAACACGCATTTACGACATTTAAGAATTTTAACCGTTAATTTCCAAAACAAATTGTTAACAATTACGAGTGTCCAGATGTCTCACGAGGTTAGTTAATATTTCGCTTCAAAACCATTTCGCGTGCCTATGAATACCTATCTCATCAGCCAATAACTATTACTACCAACACATTCACAAAGCATTATTAGTAAAGAGAAAAATAGCACCATGGTGGATCTGTTAATAACGTGATGATAACTACTTTTCTTTATTCTGCATTGGGAATCACAGTTAAATATTTGGTAGAAGGCAAATTAAGATATGACACGCAAAAACAACTAAAGCCTTTTAAAAACTGCTAAAAATATCACAGAGCTACTGAAAAAAAAAAAAAAAAAATGGATAAAAAGTTTACGTAAACTATTAAGACTATTCAGAAGTTCTAATTTTAAGTATGTGCACCAAATAGAAATGATTAATTTGTGCTTATCACGAAAGAAACACCAACTATTACAAAACTAATACGTTAAAAGCATACAAATGAGCAGTGGAAAAATACTCATTCAATAATAATAGTTTAAAGCCATATATTGATCTTCTATTTTTGAAAATAAATCATTTCATATGAAGAAATAAATATTCGTAACAAAATTTAACATCACAAGACCTTAAAATTAATAAACGCAAGATCACTGATATGTAAACACTTCCTCAATGTTTACTGTATTCAACTTTCCATTTGTTTATATTATTTATTTATTTATTAGACGCATCTAGTATATTGCTTTACTTAAAAAATAAAAGTTATTACGCTATAGATATGTATTAGCTACGATGTAAACGAAATCTTCTGGGTCAAGTTACTACTTAAAATGATATGCGTACTGTTGGAATTTGTATTAATTCAAAGTAAATTGATTTCACGATCAAAGTTAATGTAATGAACGGTCACCATAGAAACGGGTGATGAGACGAACTGCGGAAGTCGTCAAAAATAACGGGATAAGACTTCGAAACACTATACTAAACAAAGATTAAAAAACCGCTCCCCGTCACTCAAAACTACAATATTTTAATCAATTTTGAAATTCAAGATGGCGTTCAATCGTTGAAATATTTTAGTCGAAATGTTGTGGTATGAATTTCAAGATGAAACAAGATTAGTTGCTTTTTCTCACATATTACGACTTTGTTTACAAAACAAAGATGATGCGCAGTTGTGGAAAAAAGTTCGCCTAGAAACCTTCTAGGAAGCATAACAATTACTAATCAATAACGATAGTGTTTTTTTTCGAAGTTTTATTAGTGTAACTAAAAATAATAATAAAACCAAATAAAAACAGAATATTGCCAATTAGTAATTCCTTATGCTTCTCAGAAATTTTGTTTGCGGACGAACTTTTTCCAAAACTGTACTTAGGTCATTTAATATTATACATAAAGAACAAGTTAAAAATCCAATGACGACATCCCCATTGCTTTTGCTTTACCCATCTGTATGTAGTACATTCGATGCTATTAGTACTGTACACTAGGAATGAATGGTTCTAGAAAATACTTATTAATTCAATGGCCATCTTATCCTGTTATTCATAATAAAACCTTATAGAGTTCAAAATACACAAAATATTCTTTACTGCCTCTGATTACTACGAGTTAAAACGCTGTTACTCGAAACACATTACAATGGAGATCAGTCAGAATAACTAAATGAGAATACAATAAATCAAAAATTAAACTAGTACCCTAATCAAGGTATTTGTATTTGTGTGAAACTACGTTAAAAGACTTAACATTTAAAACACATTTGAAACGAGTTATGGCACATGAAAAACAGAAAAGAACTATGGTAAAGCCATAAATTCTTCTATATTTCTAAACTAAATGTTGCTTTATGTTATCTGGTACTGTTTTCATTTCCTTAATCTTCTTCTTAATCTTCAGTGACGTCCACCTCACCCGAGGATTTGGATGCCAACACTCCTGTAAAATTCTGTTCACCTCTCGCAGCATCTGTTTAAGGAGAAATTTTAACAAGAATTAAATTTGTGCTTTATCGACAACAACAATAACTGGGGTTATTTAACATTCTTCTTAAGTACAAGGTTCACGTGACAGAGGGAACCTACAGCTTTACGCGGGATCCAAACCACTTAACAGTCACTACAATTCAGTGGTTCTTAACCCCCTGGGTCGCGACCCAAAATTGGGTCATTAAACTGTTATTTAACATTTATTTACGTTATCCTTATCATTTTACTATTATTTATTTATTTTATTATATATTTCGAGTAAACTGTTTGAAAACATGAGTCGCCGAGTTAGCCCCGCAACCAGAATTTGGGTTGCAGCCTAAAAAGGTTAAGAACCACTGCACTACACGTAAGCGAACATGACGTAGCCATTGCATCTACAACTAACAACGTTCAGGGGCTTCATAAAAGGACAACAGTATTTAATGTCTCAATTTCATGACTTAAAGAGTGAAAAACGCTTTCCAGAACAAACGGTTAAACATACGGTCCAGTAGTGTACACTACGATGACATACGGTAATACATCTAGCTGCACAACGACGACTAAGCGAGACTATGGAACTCGAATGAAACCCGCTTACCGGATCTTGCAGCCACTGGCTCGGGATGAGAGGCCTGATGCCTTTGACACAGACTACTTCATACATATCTTCGAGCGAAGGGTCGGCGGTCACGCAGTCAAAGTACGGTAGCTGGTACTCACTCGAATCAGTGTGTTTCTCTCCTGAGCGAACCGTATACCTAGCAGAAAATACATGGGATTAGTGTGTGTGTGTGTGTGTGTGTGTGTGTGTGTGTGTACTTCTTGCCTTCTCCCTTCTATCCCTCATGAGGTGGTCTACAATACTCAAAAGACCTCGAAATCGATCCCCCCGACCCCAACACAAGACAATTACCCATTTTATCACAGTTTTATTTAGCGAATAATTTTTATTTTTATATTTTTATCATTACTAGTACCCATGAACGTAAACTTTAAATTAATTCAGAGTTGTTATTTCGTAAGAGGTTTCATCAAAAACTTTTTTTCCTATTAATAATTTTTTTCTACAAACACTTAGAAAGCTACATTCTAAGCTTTGGACACAAAATATTTTATTGATAAATTTAAAACATTTTTCTCCAGCCAGAAAAGCCTATAAGCATCAATGAAGCATTACTGGGGAGTACCTAATCAAACATTTCTGCCTTTGATTGCATTATTAATAAGAAAATTTAAACACCAAACTAGTAACAGTTTGATTCACCTTCTACAGATTTCCCAAAGAACGAGACTGAAGGAGTAGACGTCCGCGCATTTAAGGGACTCGAACCAACTGATATTTATCGAGTCGTCAAGAACTTCGGGAGCCATGTATCGTCTCGTTCCAACTTTAGAATTGCTTCCCACATCCAGTCCGCTTTCACTGGAAACGAATTAAAACTGGAATGACGTACGCAAACACTAAAAATTGTGAGTGTAATGTGGAACGATGCATTGTATGAAGCATGAATGAATTGATTTGGATAAAGTTAAAAAATTAGAAAATGAGAACAACTAGCAGAAAGAAGCCTTAAAAATCTAAATCAGTGGTTCTCAAACTCTGGGTCGCAAAAGGGTCCGGAGGGGGTCGCGAAATGTAAGCAGCTTTGAAAATAAAATTAGTTATGAAAAAATTTAGAAAGAAATGTAATAAACCAAACTGAAACACGGCTTTAAATTACACAAGTTGCGCTTGTTGCGCTTGTGTAATGTTCTTAAAGCATATTACATTAGTGTTGTTGCAAAAATCCCTTCTTAATACTAAAGGGCTAATAATGAACTTATTTTATCTATTAGCCCGTCAACGGTGTTATATTGTCAAAAGTAGCGATGTACAGAATCCAAAATTTAGCCGATGCCGATTCCATGAAAAGCTGCCGATACCTATGCCGATTCTTTGTCTAGATTTAAAAAAAATCAATTCCTTCATAGATTTTACTAATCTAATGTGAAAACTTTCAATTTTCATATTTTTACATCTCAAATTTGTTGAAATGCTTTTTCTTAGCTCACTCCACAATATGTGGTGCCAGAATTTGTTATTCAAATACTGTAGCTAAAATGATGTTAAGTAGTTTTATTACTGAATAAAATTATAAAATAATTTTGTTTTAGCTTCATAAATTGAATACCAATATTTAAAGTAATTTATTTTATGTTGAAGGTATTTTTTTTTTCAACAATGTAAATAACAAAATTTTCATTAAAATTTCAAGACCCTGGTGGCCAATATATATATATATATATATATATATATATATATATATATATATATACCGGGTGGACGAAAAAACATGGACACTTTTTTCCCCTACAAATTTCAAACTAGTCAAGCTAATACACCCAAATTAGTACAAGATGTAGCCAATAGGTTAGTTATCATGTGCTAAAAATTTCAATGGAACTCTCATAAACTTACCCTATTGAAATCGTTTTCTTAGGTGCGCATGCGCAAACTGCTTGTTTTGTAGCAAACATCTGACATCCAAGGGCATAGAGTCGGCTTCACAAAATCTCGCTGTTTTGTTTCAAGTTAAATTTTTTATAATTAAGAAACGGCCAAAGATAATTAACTGAGGTTTTCAGCACATGATAACCAAACTATTGGCTATATCTTGTACTAATTTGGGTGTATTACATTGAGTAGTTTCAAATTTGTAGGAAAAACAAAAAGGTCCAAGTTTTTTTCGTCCACCCGGTGTGTGTATATACAGGGTGTCCGAGAATTATCTGTACAATTTTTGGCTGTTATTAAAAGTCAACCATGAAGTGTAGAAATTCCAGTGTTGTCCCATTTTACAGAGAATCTCATTAAGTTTTTTCTGATACCAAGTTTTGACAAGTTTTTTTTAGAAATTCCAGTGTCCGAACATTATCTGTACAATTTCATCTTTTAATAAAATTCTTGATAACACACGTAAAATTCTTAAACAAGATTATTTAGAATCTGTATTTTCAAGTTTCTTTTATTAAAGTAACGTTGTTACAAACATTCGATATGTGCACCATTAGTGATTCGCAAAACATCCAATCGATACTCCAAATGTTGCCATGTACGCTGCAGCATATCCACATCAATTCGCTCAATCGCAGCTGTGATTCTTGCTTTTAAGTCATCAATGTCTGTCACCCGCGTACATTTCCAAAAAACTTGTCAAAACGTGGTATCAGAAAAAACTTAATGAGATTCTCTGTAAAATGGGACAACACTGGAATTTCTACACTTCATGGTTGACTTTTAATAATAGCCAAACATTGTACAGATAATTCTCGGACACACGGTTGTGTGTGTGTGTGTGTGTGTGTATACGGGGCTCCAATAAACTTCCAATACCGTTGATTTTTTCCAATTCCAATTTTTTAGGATCGCCAGTCCGGAATACATCGATGCCGAATTGGAAAAAATCAACGGTATTGGAAGTGATCTGTGTTATCCATCTGCGTTTATGGAATCTTGTCTCAACAAGGCAAAACGAACTTTCTATCGTGTCAATAATAACACTCGTACTTTGTCAAAAAATATTTTAGTACTTCCATTTTTCCCGGGCTTTTTAGGCATTGCTAATGTTCTTAAACTTTTGGATATTAATGTAGTATTTTCATATAACAATATTGTGAAAAATATCATAGTAAAAAATAGCCCTACCAATAATTCAGGCATTATCTATAAAATTGGGGGTAAACAATGTGATTCCTTTTACATAGGTCAGACGGAAAAGGATTTGCACACACGTATAAAACAGCATCAATATTCCGTTACAACAGGACAGTTGTCCAGTGCCCTTTTTGTCCATTTGTCAGAGTTATCCCACTGTATTGATTGGAATAATGCTTCAGTTTTGTTCCACTCTAGCAACATTGTTAATAGAAATATTCTTGAGTCTGCCATTATCCAACTTTCAAATAACTTCAACATAAGCAAAGGTCTTTTTCAACTCGATCCTGTCGTTTTGAATTCCTTCAAGGCAGATTTAGATAAGAAGGGTAGGACGCTAAATCTTTGGTAAACTTGTATGCTACTTTATTAACTTTTAATTTTCATTTTATTTTTATATACATCGAAACTTAACCAAAAAAGGCAGTGTGTTAAAACCGGGCAGATTTCCAGTATAAATTTGTATTTTATAATTCATTTGATCTTGTGCTAAAAATCGATATTTTCCTTACAAATCTGTATGCCTCTCTGTTAATCCTTTAATTTTTATTTTTACTTCTCCGTTTATTGCATATATATATATATATATATATATATATATATATATATATATATATATTTATTATATTTATTTATTTTCTTTTCTTTCTGTAACCTATATATAGGCTATCACCCTTTTATGTACTTCAGTGTTCATGAGGATGTCATTAGACGAAAGCGCTTGAGCACCGTTTTGTGTTCCTTTCCTTCGTGGTTTTACTATTCATCATATATACATAATATATACAGTGTGTCCGTAAAGTCATGGTGGGATTTTAAATAGCTATATTATTGCAACGAAACATGATAATGAGATGAAAAAAAGGCAAATTGAAGAACAACTCTAAAAGAATAACTTTATTTAACGTAGTTCGATATGGGCTCCTCTGGTAGCCCTGCAGACATCTAGGCGGTGATTCAATTCCAGCCACACACGCCCAAGAACATCAGGAGTGACGGATGCGATAGCTTCCGTGATTCGCTCGTGCGAGTGATGAATATCCCTAATGGGTACACTGTACACGCTTTGCTTGACGTAACCACACAAATAAAAGTCCAAAGGTGTCAGGTCCGGAGAGCGTGGAGGCCATGGCTTCCATCCTCCTCTTCCTATCCATCTCTGTGGAAATTTTTCATTAAGGAATTCTTGAACAACGTTGGCATAGTGCGGAGGAGCACCATCTTGCTGAAAGATGACATTATTGTCAATAAATTGGGGTACTGCAAAATGTTCCAACAGAGCGAGGTAGTTGTGTGACGTCACAGTGGGTTCCGCGAAGAAAAATGGGCCAATCACTCGATCTCGTGCTAGAGCACACCACACATTAACTTTCGAGCTATTACGCTCATGTTCAACATAGGCATGTGGACAGCCTAGACTACGAGATAAAGGTTAAGCTTAGCCTAGACTAACTACAAGATACAACTTTGAGAGTTCTTAAATTTGGCATTGTTTCATCTCATTATCATGTTTCGTTGCAATAATATAGCTATTTAAAATCCCACCATGACTTTACGGACACACTGTGTATGTATATATATGTATATATACACACACAAACACAGTGTGGTGTATATATGGCTATCTGCGGTAGAGGAGCGCGAGAGAGCAACTTGCTTCTCCGCCTAGAGTCGGAGCCAGCAGCTTGACTTTCGTGTGAAGAGAGACCAATGCACGAAACTACTACGAGGTGTACGAGGTATATGCGCCTTGGTGGTGTAATGGGTAGCGTTGGTGACTACAAATCATCGGCCCAAGGGGTCGAGACCTGGTGACGGCAGGCGGCGCGCAGCAAAACCCAGCTATTCATCCTTCCACACACAAAAAATTGGTTTATATATAATGACGAAACATAAATGCTGGGACAAGTCATGAGCGCATATAACTCCTCCATACAAAAAGCTTCAAATACTGACGTTACGAGGCTTTCACTAAATGTAAAAATTAGTTTTTTTTAAAATTCATAATCTGAGATAAAAACTTAAATTAGTGTTGTCGTCTTCGAATTTAGAGGTGATTTGCACAGAAGTATAATGCGTAACCTTCCAAAAATGAATGGTTAAATCAAAATTTAATACAGCATGAAAATTTGATGATAACCATGCGAAATGAACATAGTTCGTTCGTCTCGCAATAAAATATAAAAGGACCAAAAGATTATATTTGGAGTTTGAGATTCTAACTGAGAAATTCTTGGGACAATTAACACTGGATTACTTCTTACGACGGTTTCGCGTCAAACTCTCTCCTACCCTTTGGTCACTTACGCGAAACGTGTCAAGTTGAGCTGGACAAGAGTAAATGAAAATTTCTGAGAGTATTGTCGTCTTGAGGTATGTTAGTGTCAGCTGTGACGAGGCACAGATCAACTTCACGCCTTTCGCGTAATAAGTGACCCAAGGGTAGGATAGAGTTTTGACGCGAAACGCTAAGTAGTAGTAGTCCAGTGTTAAAAAAACTTATCCACTCGAAATCATAGAAAATAGGATCGTCTGCCAAGATGTGATCATAGGCGAATATACGCGTATTTGACTATGAACGTCGTGCGGAAATTTGCCTTGATATTTGCCATCCCCGAAACCAAAAATAAATAATAATCACGCACTTCTATATAATTCTCTCTATGGGATTCCAATCTTGGGTTAACGAGTTAAAGCAACCTTCAGGATTAACGTCACTATCGTAATGCAAAATAATTATGTAAAAGAAGGAAACTAAATACCTAGACTTCGGGATTAATTAGGTTTTGCCCGCTTTTAAAATACAAACAAATGGCAAGTACTTAAAGTAACCATGGTTTAAATTATTTCTTCGCAAACAAATTCTCAACATTTGATTCGTTTGTACCCTTTTTTTAATTTCAATGCTAAAGTGAGCTTTATTTCACAAAGGAATTAAATGTAATAAATTCAATAATTTATTTTTTAAAAATTTAATTACAAAATATACAATTTTAAAAATATTAGTTACGGTTTTTACATAATTATATTATGTACAGCATCTATTACAGATTATTTACAGAGTATACTACGATTAAAATAACTCCTAAATGAAAATATATGAAATTATCATAGCAATGATATTTTTCTTTGTAATTCCCGAATGATTTCAAATTTTTCTGAAATTATATAATTTATACCTCTTAAACGGAGGATAAATATAAACTTACGTCCTGAAGTGTAAAAATCAAGTAATTTTTTGAAAGGTAAAAATATATTTTCGCAAACTTATCTTAAAATGTTTGGCAACGTGCAATGTTTTGCTGGTACCTCAATAACAGTAATAATCTAACCAATGTACGTTCTCTCTCGCTTTTAAAGGCACGTGAAGCCGTCGGTCCTCTCTGCGATGCCATTTTCAATCGAAAGTTAATGAGAAGAAAGCGATAGTAAGATTAATAAAAAGCTGTGTTTCAACAATTTGCTCGTTTAAAAATTGACAGAAAACATTACAATGTTAACACGCATTACGACATTTAAGAATTTTAACCGTTAATTCCAAAACAAATTGTTAACAATTACGAGTGTCCAGATGTCTCACGAGGTTAGTAATATTTCGCTTCAAAACCATTTCGCGTGCCTATGAATACCTATCTCATCAGCCAATAACTATTACTACCAACACATTCACAAAGCATTATTAGTAAAGAGAAAAATAGCACCATGGTGGATCTGTTAATAACGTGATGATAACTACTTTTTTTATTCTGCATTGGGAATCACAGTTAAATATTTGGTAGAAGGCAAATTAAGATATGACACGCAAAAACAAACTAAAGCTTTTAAAAACTGCTAAAAAATATCACAGAGCTACTGAAAAAAAAAAAAAAAAAAAAATATGGATAAAAAGTTTACGTAAACTATTAAGACTATTCGAAGATATCTAATTTTAAGTATGTGCACAAAGAGAAATGATTAATTTGTGAGTTACACGAAAGAAACACCAACTATTACAAAACTAATACGTTAAAAGCATACAAATGAGCAGTGGAAAAATACTCATTCAATAATAATAGTTTAAAGCCATATATTGATCTTCTATTTTTGAAAATAAATCATTTCATATGAAGAAATAAATATTCGTAACAAAATTTAACATCACAAGACCTTAAAATTAATAAACGCAAGATCATGATATGTAAACACTTCCTCAATGTTTACTGTATCAACTTTCCATTTGTTGATTTATTATTTATTTATTAGAGCATCTAGTATATTGCTTTTACTTACAAAATAAAAAGTTATACGCTATAGATATGTATTAGCTACGATGTAAACGAAATCTTCTGGGTCAAGTTACTACTTAAAATGATATGCGTACTGTTGGAATTTGTATTAATTCAAAGTAAATTGATTTCACGATCAAAGTTAATGTAATGAACGGTCACCATAGAAACGGGTGATGAGACGAACTGCGGAAGTCGTCAAAAATAACGGGATAAGACTTCGAAACCAACTATACTAAACAAAGATTATAAAAAACCGCTCCCGTCACTAAAAACTACAATATTTTAATCAATTTTGAAATTCAAGATGGCGTTCAATCGTTGAAATATTTAGTCGAAATGTTGTGGTATGAATTTCAAGATGAAACAAGATTAGTTGCTTTTTCTCACATATTACGACTTTGTTTACAAAACAAAGATGATGCGCAGTTGTGGAAAAAGTTCGCCTAGAAACCTTCTAGGAAGCATAACAATTACTAATCAATAACGATAGTTTTTTTTTCCGAAGTTTTATTAGTGTAACTAAAAATAATAATAAAACCAAATAAAAACAGAATATTGCCAATTAGTAATTCCTTATGCTTCTCAGAAATTTGTTTGCGGACGAACTTTTTCCAAAACTGTACTTAGGTCATTTAATATTATACATAAAGAAACAAGTTAAAAATCCAATGACGACATCCCCATTGCTTTTGCTTTACACATCTGTATTAGTACATTCGAGCTATTAGTATGTACACTAGGAATGAATGGTTCTAGAAAATACTTATTAATTCAATGGCCATCTATCCTGTTATTCAATAATAAAACCTTATAGAGTTCAAAATACACAAATATTCTTACTGCCTCTGATACTACGAGTTAAAACGGTTACTCGAAACACATTACAATGGAGATCAGTCAGAATAACTAAATGAGAATACAATAAATCAAAATTAAATAGTACCCTAATCAAGGTTATTTTGTATTTGTGTGAAACTACGTTAAAAGACACTTACAATTTAAAACACATTTGAAACGAGTTATGGCACATGAAAAACAGAAAAGAACTATGGTAAAGCCATAAATTCTTCTATATTTCTAAACTAAATGTGCTTTATGTTATCTGGTACTGTTTTCATTCCTTAATTTCTTCTTAATCTTCAGTGACGTCCACCTCACCCGAGGATTTGGATGCCAACACTCCTGTAAAATTCTGTTCACCTCTCGCAGCATGTTTAAGGAGAAATTTTTAACAAGAATTAAATTTGTGCTTTATCGACACAACAATAACTGGGGTTATTTAACATTCTTCTTAAGTACAAGGTTCACGTGACAGAGGGAATCCTACAGCTTTACGCGGGATTCAAAACCACTTAACAGTCACTAAATTCAGTGGTTCTTAACCCCCTGGGTCGCGACCCAAAATTGGGTCATTAAACTGTTTTTATTTAACATTTATTTACGTTATCCCTTATCATTTACTATTATTTATTTATTTTATTTATATTTCGAGTAAACTGTTGAAAACATGAGTCGCCGAGTTAGCCCCGCAACCAGAATTTGGGTTGCAGCCTAAAAAGGTTAAGAACCACTGCACTACACGTAAGCGAACATGACGTAGCCATTGCATCTACAACTAACAACGTTCAGGGGCTTCATAAAAGGACAACAGTATTTAAATGTCTCAATTTCATGACTTAAAGAGTGAAAAACGCTTTCCAGAACAAACGGTTAAACATACGGTCCAGTAGTGTACACTACGATGGACATACGGTAATACATCTAGCTGCACAACGACGACTAAGCGAGACTATGGAACTCGAATGAAACCCGCTTACCGGATCTTGCAGCCACTGGCTCGGGATGAGAGGCCTGATGCCTTTGACACAGACTACTTCATACATATCTTCGAGCGAGGGTCGGCGGTCACGCAGTCAAAGTACGGTAGCTGGTACTCACTCGAATCAGTGTGTTTCTCTCTCCTGAGCGAACCGTATACCTAGCAGAATACATGGGATTAGTGTGTGTGTGTGTGTGTGTTTGTGTGTGTGTGTGTGTGTTCACTTCTGCCTCTCCCTATCCCTCATGAGGTGGTCTACAATACTCAAAGACCTCGAAATCGATCCCCCCGACCCCACACAAGCAATTACCCATTTTTAATCACAGTTTTTATTTAGCGAATAATTTTTATTTTTATAATCATTACTAGTACCCATGAACGTAAAACTTTAAATTAATTCAGAGTTGTTATTTCGTAAGAGGTTTCATCAAAAACTTTTTTTCCTATTAATAATTTTTTTCTACAAACACTTAGAAAGCTACATTCTAAGCTTTGACACAAAATATTTTATTGATAAATTTTAAAACATTTTTCTCCAGCCAGAAAAGCCATAAGCATCAATGAAGCAATTACTGGGGAGTACCTAATCAAACATTTCTGCCTTTGATTGCATTAATAATAAGAAAATTTAACACCAAACTAGTAACAGTTTGATTCACCTTCTACAGATTTCCCAAAGAACGAGACTGAAGGAGTAGACGTCCGCGCATTTAAGGGACTCGAACCAACTGATATTTATCGAGTCTCAAGAACTTCGGGAGCCATGTATCGTCTCGTTCCAACTTTAGAATTGCTTCCCCACATCTAGTCCGCTTTCACTGGAAACGAATTAAAACTGGAATGACGTACGCAAACACTAAAAATTGTGAGTGTAATGTGGAACGATGCATTGTATGAAGCATGAATGAATTGATTTGGATAAGTTAAAAAATTAGAAAATGAGAACTAGCAGAAAGAAGCCTTAAAAATCTAAATCAGTGGTTTCTCAAAACTCTGGGTCCGCAAAAGGGTCCGGAGGGGGTCGCGAAATGTAAGCAGCTTTGAAAATAAAATTAGTTATGAAAAATTTAGAAAGAAATGTAATAAACCAAACTGAAACACGGCTTTAAATTACACAAGTTGGCGCTTGTTGTAATGTTCTTAAAGCATATTACATTAGTGTGTTGCAAAAATCCCTTCTTAATACTAAAGGGAATAATGACTTATTTTATCTATTAGCCCGTCAACGGTGTTATATGTCAAAGTAGCGATGTAAGAATCCAAAATTTAGCCGATGCCGATTCCATGCACGATTCTTTGTCTAGATTTAAAAAAAATCAATTCCTTCATAGATTTTACTAATCTAATGTGAAAACTTTCAATTTTCATATTTTTACATCTCAAATTTGTTGAAATGCTTTTTCTTAGCTCACTCCACAATATGTGGTACAGAATTTGTTATTCAAATACGTAGCTAAAATGATGTTAAATAGTTTTATTACTGAATAAAATTATAAAATAATTTTGTTTTAGCTTCATAAATTGAATACCAATATTTAAAGTAATTATTTTATGTTGAAGGTATTTCTTTTTTCAACAATGTAAATAACAAAATTTTTCATTAAAATTTCAAGACCCTGGTGGCCAATATATATATATATATATATATATATATATATATATATATATATATATATATAACCTGTGGACGAAAAAACATGGACACTTTTTTCCCCACCACAAATTTTCAAACTAGTCAAGCTAATACACCCAATTAGTACAAGATGTAGCCAATAGGTTAGTTATCATGTGCTAAAAATTTCAATGGAACTCTCATAAACTTACCCTATTGAAATCGTTTTCTTAGGTGCGCATGCGCAAACTGCTTGTTTTGTAGCGAACATCTGACATCCAAGGGCATAGAGTCGGCTTCACAAAATCTCGCTGTTTGTTTCAAGTTAAATTTTTTATAATTAAGAAACGGCCAAAGATAATTAACTGAGGTTTTCAGCACATGATAACCAAACTATTGGCTATATCTTGTACTAATTTGGGTGTATTACCTTGAGTAGTTTCAAATTTGTAGGAAAAACAAAAGGTCCAAGTTTTTTTCGTCCACCCGGTGTGTGTATATACAGGGTGTCCGAGAATTATCTGTACAATTTTTGGCTGTTATTAAAAGTCAACCATGAAGTGTAGAAATTCCAGTGTTGTCCCATTTTACAGAGAATCTCTAAGTTTTTTCTGATACCAAGTTTTGACAAGTTTTTTTAGAAATTCCAGTGTCCGAACATTATCTGTACAATTTCATCTTTTAATAAAATTCTTGATAACACACGTAAAATTCTTAAACAAGATTATTTAGAATCTGTATTTTCAAGTTTCTTTTATTAAAGTAACGTTGTTACAAACATTCGATATGTGCACCATTAGTGATTCGCAAAACATCCAATCGATACTCCAAATGTTGCCATGTACGCTGCAGCATATCCACATCAATTCGCTCAATAGCAGCTGTGATTCTTGCTTTTAAATCATCAATGTCTGTCACCCGCGTACATTTCCAAAAAACTTGTCAAAACGTGGTATCAGAAAAAACTTAATGAGATTCTCTGTAAAATGGGACAACACTGGAATTTCTACACTTCATGGTTGACTTTTAATAATAGCCAAACATTGTACAGATAATTCTCGGACACCGGTGTGTGTGTGTGTGTGTGTGTGTGTGTATACATACGGGGCTCCAATAAACCTTAGCCCCCCCCCCCCCCCCCCCCCGCCCATGGCCTAAACCAGGGGTTCCCAAACTTTTACCACCAAGGACCCCTAAATATTAATATAGTTCATATAGTTAACATAGTTAATGTTACTATTTTTCCAAAAGCTTAGAGACCCCCTGGAAGCTTCCTACAGACCTCTGGGGGTCTGTACAGACCACTTTGGGAATCCCTGGCCTAAACCATTAGAGGTACAGTAAAACTAAACATACCTTACAAAAGAGAATTTAATCCTGCATTTAATGAGAAACAATTAAAACTTGATGTTCCCGCCATTAGCTTCCAAGACAGCCTGAATTCGCTTTGGGTAGCTTGTCAAAAGTGACGTGAATAGACCTTGATCGTTACGTAAATTTGCTAAAACAGTCAATGTGTTGCGTCATTGTATCCTTCGAAAATCGATTTGCTGCAGGTTCTTGAAACAAGACATTCAACCTTGTCCTTTATAACTGATCCAATGTGTTCACAGACGTTCAGGTCAGGAGAATTTCCTGGCCATTCTTCATTTCCAAAGAAATCGATCTCATGGTTCCGCAACAACTGTTGAGTGGCTAATGCCTTAAAGCAGGGGGCCTTATCGTGCAGAAGTGTGACCTGATCGACATCCATAATATTGTTTGGGTTTCTTAGAAAAGGAATGACATGCTGGGATAGAATAATATCACGAAAATAATGTCCATCCCAACTCTGACCATTTGGCTTCAGCACCCACATGAGCTTCTTTGCAGTGAACAAAACAAACACACCAACACAGTCTGGACTTTTTAATAATTCGCGATAATGTTCATTGTCATCGATTTCATCTGGTGTTGTGGCCCACACTCGATCATTTTGGTAGTTAGGCCGACGTGTTACGTAAACAAAAAATTCATCGGAGACAGCTAAATGCATGAAATCACCCACATCCCAATCTTCAAGATAATGGGCAAACCACATTCTGTCATCGATGTAAGTTGAGTTTTTCTTGGCTTTGGAAGTTCATGCCAAGGCTTTAAACCTTGCCTATGACGGTACAGTCGAATGATCTCACCACTAACGATCTTTCCTCTCAATACTGCGATCTCTCTAGAAAGTTTAGCACAGCTGTTTTTCCGCTTACGCGTACCGCTTTCAATGATGTCCTTTGTTTCCTGAGTGTGTGGCAAATTTGGGCGCCCAGATTTGGTTGTATCTATTTCACATTCATCCAAAGTTTTATTCCAATTTCTTTTGACGAAGTCCTCACTTCTTCGCAACTTTTTGGCAACCCATGAGCGTGTTATAAAGGTGGCTCCAGCATCACGAGCTTCCCGAAATATTATTGCTCGTATGCGATCTATCACACGTTGCCTCTCCGAATCACCAATTAATTGAGAAGCCATTATATTATCCCTTTATCAGCTAGAGTAATTTTAATACCTGCAATAAATAAAGAATTTTATATATTTTTATAATCACTAAAAACTATTTCGATATAAGTAAACATGTAAGCTGCAAATGGGGGGGGCTAAGGTTTTTTGGAACCCCTTAATATATATAAATATAAAATATATATATATAAATAAAAAATATATATATATTATATTATATATATATATATATATATATATATATATATTATATATATATATATATATAGTTTCCCTGCCCAGTGTGACGGTTACACGTGTTTCGTTGGAAAACCCAAATAAAAGTGATATTACAATAAAACCCAGCTGTACAGGGTGTCCATAAATGATTACCCTGATTGACGCATGCTATAACTTTTAAATAAACACTCGTATTCAAACACAGTTTTAATCATAAGTAGATAAACATACAAAGTTTTGATACATAGTTAATGAACTTAATAAGCTTCCACATGTACACCCCTAGTGGCACGTAAAATGTCTAAACGGTATTCACATTCACGCCACACATTTTTCAACATTTGTGGGTTAACTGTTGCAATTGCATCCGTAATGCGTTCTCGCAATGTCCTGATATCTGGAACAACTGTTGCATAAACCAAATCTTTAACATGACTCCAGAGAAAGAAATCCAGCGGGGTAATGTCTGGTGATCTTGGGGGCCATGAGATTGGCCCGTCCCTGCCAATCCATCGATTTGGAAATGTTGCGTCGAGAGTTTCACGAACAACATGCGCCCAATGAGAGGGTGCCCCATCTTGTTGGAAGATGACAGTTGGCTGCCTGTCCTGCAGCTAGGGGATGGCGTAATTGGTTAGCATATCCAGGTACACAGTTGCGGAAACAGTGTTCTCAGCGAAGAAGAAAGGACCAATTATCTGGTCATGCATTAGTCCACACCAGACATTGATCTTCGGACTGCCCCGAATATGCTCCCTTACGGCACGTGGGTTTTCCGATCCCCAAATACGCACATTGTGTCTGTTGACTCGACCACTAAGATGACACGTAACAAGAAGTCATTATCCTCGTCAATGCTGTTCAAAATGTCAATAGCAAATTGTTCACGTTTTGGACGGTCATCAGGCTTCAGTTCTTGAACAATTTGTACCTTGTAGGCGTGTAACTTCAAACGTTTGTGTAACACCTTGTGCACCGTAGACTTCGGTATCTTTAGTTGGCACGAAGCTTGTCTCACCGATTTCCTTGGTGACCGTGTGAAAGCAGTTTGAATGTTTTCCACCGTCCCATCGGAAACTGATGGTCTACCACTGCTCTTTCCCTTTTCCACGTTTCCAAGAAGTTTTTCATCCACGACTTAATTAACTTCACATCAGGTGGATTCTTTCCATACTTCGTTCTGAACCTTCGCTAAACACTGACAGGAGATTTTGTTTCTGCAAGCCACACAACACATTGTGCCTTCTCTGTCACAGACGCCATCTTAACTGAACAGCTACTACAGCGCTCCTAGCGGCGAATGCGGTAGACGAAACACACCAGCACAAACATTTATAGACACCCTGTACAATTTGGGTTTATAAAATTATTAAAATACTTAAAATAAAGTAAACATAATAAGATGGTTCAATATATAAATTATAAAGAGCGCAACTTAATATAGAATTATCATTAATATAGGGCAGGAGATTATAATAGTTTATAATACAAGTATTTATAGATTAGCTAGTTACAGAAAATGCAAATTTATGGGCAACTTACTTATTATGATTTGCCTTTTTTCGTGAATGCCGATGTAAAATATTTTTATATAATTATGCTTTGAAATGAGTATAAATTATAATAGATAGTGGTTTTTGTATGGTCAATTTTCTATAAATGTTGACTTTTTGTAAGGAAAATTTTAAAATTTAAAATAATCGCTGAAAAAATCGGTTAAATTTGGCCGATTCTGGCAATGTCGATGAATTAGTACATCACTAGTCAAAAGCCTTGAGAAATGTTGCTTCAAATCAGGGGTTTTCAACGCACTTACTTCCATTACCCACCTGAAGCATTGACCCACCCGAAGCATTGGTGCTCACCCCGTTACCCCTAATGACGTGCAAATTAACCAAAAGTTATAGTAGTAGTTTATAATCATTTAAACACCTCTTAAATAAAACATGTTTGGCTTCCATTAGCCCCCCTGGATATCCCAAATTACCCCTTTGGGATAATTACCCACTAGTTGAGAACCCCTGCTCTAAATGAATGGAATGAGCAGGTTTTTAATTATCAATAAGCAGTTTGTGTTTTTTAACATCTAAATTAGTTGCCATGGAAACGTTACACGCATATATATATATATATATATATATATATATATAGGGTGAACCAAATGTAGGTGGACAGTAAATGATAACGTTTATTTGAGAATACATATTTAATTTTTTGTATACTATAATACAAAATAAAATTTAAATAAATTTAGTTATAATATTTAATATAATATAACACAAACACCATAGTTATAATGAACACCATAGTTATAATATAATATAACACAAACCGTATTCAACCTACTGTCCACCTACTTTTGGTTCACCGTATACAGAGCTGGGCAATAAATACATTGAATGTATTTAAATACTAAATACTAAATACATGGGAGAAATGTATTTAAATACTAAATACTAAATACATTTTACGAATGTATTTAGATACTAAATACAAATACATCAATTGTATTTAAATACATTTGTAAATACATTTTAAATACATACAAATTTTAACATATGCATTCACTAATTCATGTTTTGATAAATTTCTACTTTAGTGCACTTTACCTTATTACCGTCTTTAGATTTAATTTTAAAGTATTTTCCATCAAACAGAGGGTGCACTAAATTGTTATCTGCAGATATATCACTGTTTGATTCACCGGATTTGCTTGTTGAAGCCATGACACGCACACGATAAAGAAATCAACCGCTTTCGACTAAGAGGGCACACAACTGATTGAACTGACACGTTGAAACATGAATCATGCTGTACTACACTGTCGACGCGTCGTACTGTGCTAGTACAGAACGTGTATTAAACCAGTAAAAGTATTTACATTTTTTATATTTTAGTATTTAAATACATTGTATTTAAATACTCATTAAAGTATTTAAATACTATATTTAAATACATGAAAAACAATGTATTTATAAATACAGTTCTAAATACACAAATGTATTTAAATACGTATTTAAATACAAATGTATTTAAATACTACCAGCTCGGACCGTATATATATAAATATATATATATATATATATATATATATATATATATATATATATTATATATATATAATATAGCCCAGTTTGTTTGTTTGTCTGTCTGTTTGTTTGTTGCAGAATTGTGTCACGCTTTCAGAAATTGTGAGAAAAAAAATTCAGAAATTGTATTACGGGCGGCAATGTGAAGCTCAAGATTTTCATGACTTCTTTTCTGTAGTTTAGCAATGGGGGAAGGGTGGAGGTGGGGGTAATCGGGGATGGGTGTGGTAATGGGGGAGGGGTGGGGGTAATGGGGGAGGGTGTTAGCCCCCCAAGTTGTATGAATGGGGGTGAGGTGGTTTTGGGAGATACCAGATTCAGAAATGTTGACACAATGTGAAGCTCAAAATTTTCACGGCTGGGTTCTTTTTTTGTAGTTTAGCCTGTCTAACCGTGGCGGGAACTGTACTAGGTTCACATTTTTATGATAAGGTTCACATTTTTATACAGATTGTTTGAGCTGCTATGTTATATCTATAAGCATACACTTTATTAGTAACATTTTGAAATTTTTTTACAGGTTTTGTATCAACTATGATACGTGTTAATTAAACTGATACGATTCCAAATAAATTAAAAGCTTTTGGAATAAATTTTTAGAATAAGCTTGCTCTTCTCCTACGTTGTCGTTCTCTTGCCAATCGTCTTCTTATTTCTGCACCAGTCTCCATTTTCGTGGTTCATTTTTTTTTTGCCGTCATTCTGACGGCACGGGTACACTAGTATATATATATAATATATATATATATTATATATATATATATATATATATATAGCAATGGAAATTTGTGCGCAACTATTATAGTTTTAATAATCCATTTGACATTTTAAATACGTCCGATCTTGAAATGTTTCAAACTAAAGAAGTCGTACATACGAAACTGTGTAGGACTGTAGGTTATAGGCAGAGTTGGGCACGTTACTTTCTATAAGTAACGGCGTCCCGGCTACAGTTACATTGATAAGTAACGTCGTTACCGCTTCAGTTACTTCTATGAAAAAGTAATGCGTTACCGTTACAGTTACTTTTAAGAAAAGTCTAAAGAGTAAAAAAGCCTTAATCATACCAAATTATACTCTATATGACGAAAGAAAAACAAACTCAAATAAAAAAAAATGGCCTGTTCAGAAAAAACTAATCTTGGGGATTTTTTTTTTTTAGGAGTGTCTTGTTCGATTTCAGGAACACTAGTTTTTCAAAATTGGCACATCTGATAGTCCTCCTCGTTTGGAGGAGCTAACAGCTAATAAATGATACTAGTCAAATGATCAGTTTTAAAGTAACGAGTAGCGAGTAACGATTGAAATCGCTCTTGAAAGTAGTGCCGTTACCATTTTTCGTTACACCATCTCGAAAGTAACGGCGTTACCGCTACAGCTACTAAAAAAGTAACGCCGTTACTCCAAACACTGGTTATAGGTTATATTATACACGGAGTGACGAGGTAAACAGAACGTAATTAAATCAAACTGGAATTAATCGACTCAAACTAACCATAATTGAAGACCGAAAAATGCGTCCTGCAAAATGACAAATCTTTTTCTGCGCATAATAATAATAATAATAATAATAATAATAATAATAATAATAATAATAAGCCTTGAAAAGAACAGGGCAAGAATATAACAAAAACCAATTAGCGTTAAAAATTCAAAGTTCAAAACGCAAAAAAATATTTGGCGTCAGCTTTCAACGCGTATGTACTGTACACTGACTTCGATGCTTAGTGAAATACTTCTCGGGGAACTGACCCCTTGAAAATACTTTAATCGAAGTGGGTGGCGCCACCTATTGGAGAAAATTTTAATTAAATACCATTTCAGTTTACTTTCATTAACCGAATGTTATTACACGCGTATCAATTTCATGTTAATCAGGAAAAACATCCGAACAGCACTTTCAAAATTCAAACTCAAAGATCTTTATTCAGAAAAAAAATGCAAGCGACAGAATTTTACAATTTTTAGATATTTGATATGACTAATATATTCACAGTACTCTCATCTGAATATGCCTTTGGAAGCATGGAAGTTTTTTTAGTAAAAATTAATGTAATTTAGTTTATTACATGATAAAAGTAAAGTGGCAAGTGATAGTGATAGCAAATATTATAATAAATATGATATAAAGTTTACAAAATGTTACATAATTTTAAATTAAACGATTTACTGTATATTTAGTAGAAAATAAATGCTTAACAAAAAAAAAATTATGAAATTAAAAGTGCTTAATGAAATTAGCACATTTTAAATAGTGGAATACAAAATGGGAATCTTTTCGGTTTGACGGCCTATAATATTTTTTAACATTACTCGTTTTTTATTGTCCAGTTTTAATCGAGGATTTCAAAATAACATGTTTTAGAGAAACAAATAGTGAGGCAGTTATACATTTTAGTTTAGAGAATATCATATAGTACGCTTCAAGATTCCAAAATCCCTGAAAGTTTTAGGTCAACTGTACGCTCATGACGATTGGTTAGGTTAAGTCATGATATTTTCGTTTGTTTTCACAGTAAACTAATGAAAATATCATGACTTAACCTAACCAATCGTTAAGGGCGTACAGTTGACCTAACCGGGCATTCTGTTAACCTAACCGAGACTCGTTTTTTTCCGCCGGCCGTCAAACCAAAAAGATCCCAATGGGCCAATATGGTTTAAAAATATATATTTTAAATTTGTTAAATTGCATATAACTGCCTCACTATTTGTTTCTCTAAAACATAAATGTTATTTTTGAAATCCTCGATTAAAAGTGGACAATAAAAAACAAATAATGTTAAAAAATATTACAGGCCGTCAAACCGAAAAGATCCCAAAATGGGAACTTCGTTCCTATAATAAAAATAGCAGTAGTGAACTTATACATCAGGAGCTTTTTTTGCGATTTGCGAAATACATTTAGTGATGAAGCCTGCCTGATATGCATAGGATTTACGTTCCATACATCTGCTCCTTTGAAAGAGTACATTTCCTGCAGTTTCTATTGTATAGTTAGGTTTATGTATAAAATCACTGGGCAGTCTGGTGTTATAACAATGGTGTACAGTATTTGATGTGGGGGTTGATTGCTCTTTGAATGGGTGATTATGTTGATTTTTATTTTTATTAATAACATATTGACAGCAATAATGAATTTGTACAAGTTACTTAGTTTTAAAATATTTAGCTCTTTAAACATTGAGGAAGTGTTTGTCTGTTGTCATTATTCGAGTGTTTGCAGACATTTTTTTACGAATTACTTCCAAAGGATGTTTTATATATTTCTTTGAGTTATTTCATGTTGTAATGCAATATAATAATTGTGGATGAATGAAGGAATAATATAGGGTAAGGGGTGCGTTTTGAGGAAGGGTCTTTTGTAGTTTAAGTAATATGAAGGGAAATCTTAATATTTTGGATTTGATTTGTTGTATATGACTTAACGCCAAGTAATTTAACTTCATTCACCCTTGCAAAAGTAGTATTCCTAATTTTTATTTGACAGTTGTATTAATATGTTTTGTGGTGGTAATCATACAAGATGACTGTCAGGTTCAATAAAAGTTTATTAGCACACATTTATACACATTTTCTAATTGCCTGTTCATTAATCAGAAAGTCTGAGTTATGATGGGAAGGAGTGAGTTTGATATCATCTGGGTTTTGTACGCAATTTAATGTGGTTGAGAGAGAAAAAATCGTTGACGTGAATTAGAAATAATAATGGGTCAAGAATAGATCCTTCACTATTTAGCATCGCCTTCTGGGATAAATTATCTTTTAATCCGATATACTGATGACGATTTGACAGATATGATTTAAACCAATCGAGGATATTATTCCGCGTATGTGAAGTTTATTCAATAAAATTTCAAGCGAGGGCTACGTCGTAACAATGTTGCTACATCCTGAGCTGCAGAGGTTCTGAAACTGGGGGTAATTTGGGTATTTTCGGGGGTAATGGAGCAATTCTTAATATGGTAAAAATACAACTTGTAGCTAAAAAACAGTTACACCCATCACATTAAAGGTAATTTCAGTTATTTTCAGTAATTAATTTTTCCACTTTCTTTACAACTTCGGCATTGCAAGTTTGTGTGGGGTAATGAGATTAGTCGACATCAGGAAAAGGGGTGACGGGGTCAAAAAGTTTCAGAACCACTGTGACCTGAGGGATGATCCGGTTTCAATCACTTTTATGATGCCTCCCCGCTTATCTTGCGTTGTTGGACGTCGAATACTCTCACTCTCTCTATCTCCCTCCATGTTTGATCGTGAATGTTGATAGATTGGAATTCATCTATTACGTCATAACCTATTATTCAAATAATTTAGTGGAACATTACGTAATGTCTTGCAGTATGCTATAAGGAGGAATTTCAGCAGAGGATTCACTTGTCGGAATATTTACTATACAGAATGTAGTTTACATTTTCAATGTCACTCACCGATGGCGTGATACACACACATTCGCCGTCATTTAAAATGTGGTAAAGCATTTGCATTTTTGAAAAGATATCCTTTATTCTCTGTATACATGAAATCTGGAGAAATACCATCTACAATATTACATTTACGTACACGTAATATTTTAGTATCTACACTTTATGAAAAGGGATACCAAATCATTTCAAGGTCACGCATATTACGGTGGTAATACGCATGGGTAGGCCATTAAATATATTTGATAATGAAAGTAGTAATGGCATTATACAACCATTAAGTTCATGTCTTATTTCCAGTACAACCCTTTAAACACGCACAGATTTCAGAAGGTAAAGGCCGGGGAGATCGGGAGGATATTTTAGGTGAAAATAAAATTTTTATATCATAATGGCGTACGTGAAGTGGATCGATCCGGAATTAACTGATTCGATATTATTCCGGTTAAACGAATCAAATTGAATTTAATTACGGTTCGATTTAATTACGTTCCGTCTACGTCCGTCTAACTTACTGTATAACCTGCACAATAGTTGGAGGTCCGGTGCTAGTATCTCCTACCTACCTACCTACCTAGTTTCGTATGTACGATTTCTTTGGTTCTGAAACATTTCAAGCTCGAACTATCTAAAATGTCAAATGGGTATAAAATAATAGCAGTTGCGCACAAATTTCCACGATTGCTATGACGCAATATATACATATTAACGTTTCCATGGCAACCAATTTTTATGTCAATGTCGTAGTACTTCATATTCTGTATTTACTTATTTCTGACATGGACATTATTTTTCTATCCGGGTATACTCGTGTATGTACTTTTTGCTGAAGCCAGATACTGCCTGCACTTACTCACGCAAACAGTAATACGAATTCACTGAAGTAAATTTGCCCATCAAAAATTACTCTCTGCTGAAATAAGATCCAAATTATGCATGTCACTGGAATAAAGTCTATAAAATAGCGCGTAATCATGTCAAAGTATGAGAGTCAAGTTTTAGGAAAGTGTACTCGAACTTCATATCTGGTTTTACGTTGATGAATGCATGAATTTATGAAGAAAAAAAAATGCCGCAATCGGTTGGTTTTATCATAAATTCACTAATATTCTTCCGTAAATATTTAAAGTTAACATTCATATTGGTAACATCCAATATTTACCCCATGAAATACAGAGGCTAATTTTTCCTCCTGAACTTCAAGTTTTGTACTTTTAAGCATGAAATATGGCTTGAAAGCACGTTATTTCGCGAGAAAGCATTCTATAATAATGTGAAAAGACAAAGATTTCTAAAATAGATGTTAAAAACCTGATCAAGAAACAATGAAATTGGTACCACTGATTATATGAAAAAACCTCAAGTACCAACAAATTAATCATCAGTGTTGGGATGGCAAAATTGGGTATTGATAAATATAAAATAATAGAATCTATAATACTTAATCGGAAAACGTACGATAGATAGCATTTAAAATTTCACGTAGGCCTAAGATGCATTTAAACAACGTACTGTACGTGACTTTTGGTTAGGGTTGCCAGGTCTCCTGTTTTGGGCCGGAGTCTCCAGAAATTGAAGTATTATTTAAGGAAATAAAAAACTAAGCTGGTTATGTAGGTATTTTTTCTTGATCAATTAATTTTGTGTAAAAAATGAGGAAGTTTATATATCGGTTTAGCTACATAAAGAAATAATGATGAGCTTCGTAGGTAAATCTCCGGACTTGGAAACCATCTGATCTGGCAACCCACCCTACTTTTGGTATGAAGCCACACGATCAGGTTTCAACGTGTTCGTACTTTTAAGTGGGATAAATGGTGTTTACCCAATAAGGGATACAACGCTTCTTTTTCGTCCAATCATGTCACTGAAAATAGTTGTTTCTATAGAGTACTTCAGTAATATATCTGAAGGATTTAAATACGTCAAATAGGCAAAATAAGTTGGTTAAATAATATAAAATATATAGGAATTTGTAAAACTCATAAGAGAGTATATTTAAAAGGATTTCTAAGTTCTAGGCTCACGATGCAGAAAGCCCTATAAACATTCTCGCCAAAGCAATGACAAATGGAAGGCCACGCACGGGTAGAAAGAGAAAAGGCAGAGTCAGAGACGGAAGCAGTTTGTCACGAAAACAATCCATTTTAAAATTATTTTTACTCTTGTTAATTTGTTTTCATTTCGATCCAAGCCCGTGGGAAATAGGGCCTATATTTAAGATGAATTAATAACAGTAAATTCAATTCATTTTCCCATTGGGCCGACGAGTAAGCATTCTTTCCGAGGCTCTAGGCTTCTATTCGTGTCACGCCTTAGGCCTATATCGTTTCTGTGGCCTACTCGTTTCCCAATCAAGGATTATCCTTGTTTATCGTATAACGTAAGTGTAATTTAAAGTTAAAAACTTATTAATGTTTTACAACAATAGTCAAAGGTATATTTTAAAATTATAACGATAAACAATGTTAGTTCCTCATTTGAAGTTAAGTGAAATATGAATATGAAGAAAAACGTCAATGGGTTCACGCTACCACATAAATTGTAACATCCGTTAACTGTGGAAAAAGTTGTAAGTGTCCGCGTTACCATATCGAGTGTAACATCCGTATTGCGCAATAATATTGGTGCATTTAAAAAGGACAATTTCGTTAGCACTCAACCACGAATGGGCGAATGAGTCATTTTCATTAAGGGGGTGACCGGGGAAGGGAGGCCACCCCGGGAGAAACCCCAAACCAGTAATCAGAATATTAAAATATTTGAGAATTGAACTAATGGGAAATGGAAGTAAATCTAACGGCTCCCTCGCTGCGGAACTTCAGGAAACAAGCAGTCTCAAAGCTGGCCGATCTACAGTTGGACACAAATTAGGCGAGGAAGGTTTAAAAGGATGCGTTTCGATAAAACACACTCACTCGTACAGAAAACTAACGTAAAATAGTGACATTTGCAAAGACTTGCTGTAACACACCCTACTAGCAACTTTCGTCTGAATGTAGATGGATCAACTTTGACACCAATCACATCCAGCGTCACGCATCACGTGATACATCTGACAGTCCAACAGCAAGGCAGCTACTGGATTTTTAATATATTTATTTAAGAACAGATGCTCTTTAATCATTTAAACACTTCACCCTACGTGCATCTAGTGTTGCTACCTTTTCATTTCAGTAAATCAGGAAATCGCGCCCCCCAAAACAAAATGATCCTCCCAACCCACAGTCCTTTATACTGAAGTAAATCTGAACAATTTTTAGCACAATTTTTAAGAAAAAATATTTCAATCATCCGTAGGATCCGGAAAATTTTCCGGATCCTTTGCACTTCGAACGGCTTCTTCCAACAGAAGTATGACGTCACATGGAAAATTTTCCGGAGAATCCGCGCTTTGAACGCGCTGTATTTACATTGTACAGTATATCTGTATAAAAATTTTAAAACATGTTTTAGCTACTGCACTAGTACTTAAATCACGCCAAAATGCGGACATGTTGCTTGGCGATTGCCTGTCCTCGCAAGAGATCCGGACAAATTGCGTCCAGATGAGGGTGCGATCTAGACACCGGACATTTCTACTCATTTCCGGACTGTCCAGATGAAATCCAGACGGGTGACAACACTACGTGCATCGCGTGAAAAGAATTCCACCCTGAACTGCATTAGTCCTTACCTGCAATATTTGACGGCTAAACCAAAGTCTGCAATGCAGCATTCCCCATTCCTCTTCTTAACTAAAATATTTTTGCTCTTAATGTCTCTGTGAGCAATAGCAGGTTTTCCAGTTGTGCCAAAGATTTCCGTGTGGAGATGAGACAAACCAGAAATGATGGAGTAACTCATTTGAAACATGGAGAAATAGTCCAACGAGTAAACTTTTAGGTAGTCATACAGGGATCCCAAGTCATGGTAATCAGTAATAAGGAGCATCTGAGTATGAGAAGCTGTTCCTCGAATGTCAGCTGCTATGAAACCTTTCAGGAAGAAAACGAATTAAATTCGTTAAGTGCGACTTTGAAGAAACATATTACATAAATATATTTGCGTAATTTTAGCACTAACAAGCACCATATTACGATATATATATATATATATATATATATATATATATATATATATAATATATATATCTATATATATATATATAATATTATACACACACACACACACTGTGTTCGAAGTCTCTCCGCAGTCAACCAACACTAAAAAAAGTGTTTGACAACAAGTGTAGACGAGTTGCTCTGTGCCTGCAAAATGGTGGAAAACCCTTCAACACATGCTGTAAAATCAAAAGGTTATGTAATAAAATCACTAAATCATGGTTGAATGAAAACATTGTTTTTCAATTTCCTATGCGTTTAAAATAGCACTGCGGAGAGACTTTTCGAACGCACTGTATGTGTGTGTGTGTATGTATATATATATATATATATATCAGTGGCGTGCGGTCCATGGAAGCAAGGGAAGCAATGCTTCCCTATTCAAAGAAAGAAGAAAATGCTGTATTATACTTTAAAGTTTAAACAGTTCAATATGTGTTAATAATTTGTACAAAATCATTTTATTATACTATTTATAGCATTTGATTGGTAATCAGGTGGATACATAGTATATACACATTGGTTGCCGTTCGTGCAAGAACCTTTAAGAAAGCCGACGCAAAAAATCTCGAGTTGGACAACAATTGACGAAATGCATCCTTTTTCCCAATGACTTTCGCTTTTTTTTACTGGTACAAATTGTTTCTTTCCATTCTAAAAACTCATTTAATGTTTAATAATGTAGTATTTATTGAATACAACAAGTTTCATATATAGTTTTTCTACTAAAAAATTCCATGGCCATGTTAAGCGAAAAAGAATTATATTTATCGTTATTTTATCCTTCCCTATGTCAAAAAGGAAGCAATTTAGATTTCGCTGTCCAGATCTTATAGTTAATTTTCTTGAAATATCTGGCAACTTATACGTGCTGTGAAAGGCTTGCAAGTTTAGCTTTAATCTCAATTGAGAAAAAGCTTCTTAAGGATATGAAAAACCGATGCCTTTTACGAAGAAATAATAGATATATTTAATAAAAAAGAAAGAATAGAATTAACCTATAAGTAAAGTAAGTAGATGATTATGTGTGTTTTGTTTTTATTATATACGAGTATTTTAAAGTTTAATTTTTATTTTATATAATCTTTGTTGTTTTTGCTTGAATTGCTTCCCCTTGACGAAAAATCACCGCACGCCACTGATATATATATATATATATATATATAATATTATATATACACACACACACTACTGTGTATATAATTATTGGGTTGTTTACCCTTCTACGCAACATATAAAACCATATAACGGAGGGGACCTACAGCTTTACAGGGATCCGAACCACGGATCGCTACATAGTCCGGACGCAGCGGAAGGTCTCCCATCTAACTAAGTAGAAGTACTATCCAACCCAATGTCGCTCAACTTCGTTAATCAACTGGAAGCGGTGTAACAACATTGGCTACGACGTAGCCCTGTATACAGGGTGTCCGGGCTTAAATGGCAATAAAATACATTTATAATGTTTAATTTTAATGCCATTTAAGTCCGAACACCCTGTATATACCTTTCAAATGTTCCGTGCGATGATTCCTCATTTTATGAAAGTCAAGGTTGTTGCCCCTTTATATATATACGTTAATTATACTGCGTGTTTGCAGTTATAATATATATATATATATATATATATATTATATATATATATACACACGCATTATAACTGCAAACACGCAGTATAATTAACGTAAAGAACGACGCTTTGTATAGGAGAGTATTCCGCGCAAGACGAGAGCGAAAGAACGAAACAAATGAAAAATGAGCTAACAACCCGGGAATCGAACCCGGATCTTCCGATTGCCGGTCAGATATGATAACCATTACACCACGGGCCTCACTCAATCAAATGTCGTAATTCCTCTACATGCGCGCAAAAACCAATGCCCTAAAGGGGCACCTCCCGCATATCGTAACATTATATACATTATAACTGCAAACACGCAGTATAATTAACGTAAAGAACGACGCTCTTTCGCTCTCGTCTTGCGCGGAATATTCTCCTATACAAAGCGTCGTTCTTTACGTTAATTATACTGCGTGTTTGCAGTTATAATGTATATAATGTTACGGTATGCGGGAGGTGCCCCTTTGGGGCATTGGTTTCTCTGCGCGCATGTAGAGGAATTACGACATTTGATTGAGTGAGGCCCGTGGTGTAATGGTTATCATATCTGACCGGCAATCGGAAGATCCCGGGTTCGATTCCCGGGTGGTTACCTCATTTTTTCATTTGTTTCGTTCTTTCGCTCTCGTCTTGGGCGGAATATTCTCCTATACAAAGCGTCGTTCTTTATGTTATATATATATATATATATATATATATATTATATATATATATATATATGACAAAGATCAGTAGAAAAATAAGAAACCCAGAAGACATAGGATCTCTACAAACCGACATACACAGAATCTACAAGTGGACGGAAGACAACATCCTTAACCCTGAAAGAAAATAGTTTTGTAGTGAGAGGACCAAAACTGTTTAATCAGTTACCCAAAGCCTAAGAAACACGAAGGGAGTTGCAGTGGAAATCTTCAAAAGAAGACTAGACGCCTGGCTCAGAACAATTCCCGATGAGCTGGGCGTACCTGGCTATGTGAGGTGGAGAGCGCAAGAATCAAACTCACTACTTCACCAGGCCAACTCGAGAGAAGGGGGCGACTAGCTTGACCTTCGCGAAATGAGAGATCATCGTGCGAAACCTTTGTAAGGTTGTAAGGTGTGTGTGTGTGTGTGTGTGTGTGTGTGTATTACAAGGTGGCGCAAAAGTCGCGGATCATAGGAATTTCCAGTGTTGATTATGATATTTTTTTTTCTTTTAGGTAGGGGATGGCTGCGAAATTAACAATAGACGAGAGGGTGGGGTGAGCTTGGTTTTAATGTATGGAATACCAGGTATAACAAATCGATGAATCGGTACAGAATTTAAATTCTGTTCCGATTCATCGATTTGTTGTACCTGGTATTCCATACATTAAAACCAAGCTCACCCCACCCTCTCGTCTATTGTTAATTTCGTAGCCATCCCCTACTTAAAAGAAAAAAAATATATATTATAATCAACACTGAAAATTTCTATGATGCGCGACTTTTGCGCCATCCTATATATATATATATACATACACACCTTGTTATCTTGTTTGGGTTCCGTGCGTCGGTCTTTCTTCACACGAAGGTCAAGCTGGTGGCCCCGCCTCTACTCCTGGCTTGGTGGAGGAGCAAGTTGCTCTTTTGCGCTCTCCATCGTACATAGCCAGGTACACCCAGCTCATCTGGTACCGTCCTGAGCCAGGCATCTAATCTTCTCTTGAAGACTTCAACTTTGACCTCTGTAATGTTTCTGAGGTCCTTTGGAAGCTGGTTGAAAATTCTTGGCCCCCTGACAACCAAGCTATTTTCCTTCAGAGTTGAGGAGGTCCCTTGTTGGGCTCTTAATTTGGGAACTACACATTCTGCCTTTCCTATTTTTCCAACGTTGTCTGGATGGTAATTGGGTTTAGTTTGAGGTTTGGCACCAGTTTTTCGATAATTTCCCGTATGTAGATTATGGTATACTTCCTCCTCCTCCTCTTCTTTCCAGGGAGTACGTACAGATTTAGTTTGCGTAGTCTTTCCCAGTAGTTGAGTTCTTTGCAGCCATCAATCTTGGCTGTGAAATGTGTCTGCGTTTCTTCGTTTATTAATTTCTTCCTTTTTATATGGGGACGTCAAAACTGAGCAGTATTCAAATTTTGGTATGATCTGTGTTCTCAGTAGGGGAATCATTACTGTCTTGTCCTTCTTTTTGAACGTTCTTTGTACCTGTCCCCCGACTCTCTTTGCTTTGTTTATTGCCATCTGATTTTGTGTCTCGAATTTGGCATCGTCGGTCATTATTACCCCCCCCCCCAAGTCGAACGCTTTCGTGCTTCTGAATTTCTTGTCTATTTGGAGCATAATATGCAGTCTTTTTAAGTTCCTCATTTCTACCATATCTCAAGAGCTGAAATTTCTCAGTGTTAAATGTCATACTGTTGTCTTCTGACAATCTGTATGTTTTGTTTCTCTCTCTCTGCAAGGCCTCTACTTTGTTTGCAGCGCTGATTTTTCTGCTGATCTTTGTATCGTCTGCAAATGATGTTACTATACTGTTGCTATTTACTCCACTGTCTATGTCTGTTTGCATGATAATGAACAGGAGTGGGGCCAGCACTGTACCTTGTGGTACTGAGCTGCGTACATCTGATTCTGGTGATGATACACCTTGAATTTTGACCACCTGTAGTCGATTTCTGAGGAAGTTGTAGGTCCATTTTCCCACTTTGCCTGTTATTCCCATGTGTTTCATTTTATGTGCTATTATACCATGATCGCATTTGTCGAAAGCTTTAGCAAAATCCGTGTATATGACATCATAGATTCCAATGCCTTCAAGTGCATCTAGGATAGTGTTATAATGCTCTTTAAGTTGTGATAGGCATGATCTTTTTGATTGGAATCCGTGTTGATTTTCGTTGAATCTTTCCAATGTCTCCAAGAAGTCAGATTTTCTCTCTGGCTATTCGGGACGTCAAGGACACTGGTCTATAGTTCTTTGCTTGAGATCTATCTCCTCCTTTACATATAGGGACAATGTTTGCTCTTTTCAAGATGCTCGGTATTTCCCTAGTGTCTACGGATCTTCTCCATATCCAGTATTAGCGTGTAGCTATTTTATTTTATATATATTTATATATACAGGGTGCGCCGAAAGTCTGGATCCATAGGAAAATATTTATTTTAATACATAAATTACAACAAATGGTAAATACTTAAAATGAATATCAACTTTAACTTGTAAATGTGTATCCGTGATACTGTACAGTAGTTCGTACTCCAGTATAAATACTCAAATACTTTTTTTATTTCAGCCCAGAAATGGCTTCGAATCTAACAGAAGAAGACCGGGTAGAACTTGTGCTCATGTACGCAAGACAGGGCGCTACACACAGAGAAGTTGCTACCGAATTCAATAGAAATCATCCTGATAAGCATCCAGTAACACATGCGACTGTTGGCAAGTTGTTTAAACGTTTCAAAGAAACAGGAAGTGTACATGATCGACGGCGTTCTGGTCGTCCAAAAACTGCAACTGATGAAAATACCTCTGCAATGGTATGTGAAACTTTAACGAATAGTCCAGTAAAGTCAACAAGAAGAAGATAAAAATGAAACACGCATCTCGAGAACGTCAATTCGAAGAATTATTAAAAATCATAAATTCCATCCCTAAGTGTCTCGATGTCAGAGGCCGCCAATTTGAGCATTTGTTGTAATTTGTTGTTTATATACTGGAGTACGAACCACTGTACAGTATCACGGATACGCATTTACGAGTTAAAGTTGATATTCATTTTAAGTATTTCCATTTGTTGTAATTTATGTATTAAAATAAATATTTTCCTATGGATCCAGACTTTCGGCCCACCATATATATATATATATATATATATATATATATAATATATATATATATATATATACAGGCGTCCCAAAAAAATGTACACACACTTTAAATAATTATAAAGGCAGTGTTTATTAAAATACATTTCATTTTCAAAATGTAATAGAATCTACAGACATTATTTAATTGTTTTGTGTCAACGCCTGTTTTCAAACTGACGTCCGTTCTGGTCCAGGCACTGCTGATAACGCGAAGCAATGGAATCGCAAACATCACGAAACATTTCGTTTGGTATTTGGGTGCATTCTCGTTCAATGGCTGCTCTCAATTCAGCGACTGTTGCAGGTTTTATAGCGTAGACTTTGTCTTTTAAGTATCCCCATAAAAAAAAGTCTAGTGGTGTGAGGTCTGGTGAACGCGGAGGGTATTCTACGAAACCCCTTCGTCCAATCCACATCCACATCGTGCCAAGTACCACTCGCAATACTCCACTCTTCGGTCCGGATCATCTTCATTAATAGCATGGACTAATCTTGGAATGTAACTTTTTCCATTGACAGCGCTTCAAATGCGTTGGACAGACGATTCTGAAATTCCTACCTCACGACTCGCTTGCCGCACAGATTTTCTTGGACTTTGGTGATACGTTTCCAGTACTCTTTCTTGCTTTGTGGGGCTTGTCGATGTCCGTGGTCTTCCGGAACGCTTCTTGTGGACATTCTGAACAGTTCCATCGGCTTCAAACTTATCTCTAATTCGAGTGATGGTAAGTCGCGTTGGTGGATCTGTTTGAAACTCCCTCCTAAACTGTCTTTGCACTTCAACTGCGTTTTCACACTTCCAGTAGCATTTTAGAATGAATTTCCTTTGTTCAAAGCTTAGTCTGACTGCCATTATTAATTCTAATGGGTTTAACTTGAAAAGAAAAACATCAATTGAGCTATCAGCTGTTAAAGTGTGTATACATTTTTTTGGGACGCCCTGTGTATATATATATATATATATATATATATATATAGTACACACCACCTTACCTTATAAAGGTTCCGCGCGATTATTCCTCATTTCGCGAAGGTCAAGTTTGTCGCCCCCTCCTCTCGAGTTGGCCTGGTAAAGTAGTGAATTGGTTTCTTGTGCTCTCCACCTCACACAGCCAGGTACGCCAGGCTCATCGGGGGCCTCGGTCACAAGTGGGGTTCCTCAGGGTTCCGTTTTGGGGCCACTGTTGTTTATCATTTACATAAATGATATAGATGGTGGCATCGTCAGTCGGATCGCCAAATTCGCTGATGACACCAAGCTTGGGGCCAATGTTGGGACGCCCGAAGCGATCGAGGAACTGCGTGCGGACCTAGGTAGGATAGGAGAGTGGTCCGAAAAATGGCAAATGCCGTTTAACTTGGGTAAATGCTAAGTGATGCACATTGGCTATGCCAATCCCAAGTCGGACTACTCGATGTTGGGGAGTAATATCGAGGTGACTGATTTGGAAAAGGACTTGGGTGTGCTAATTAGCAGCGACCTTAAGTTTACCAAACAGTGCGTAGAGGTGGAAAAGAAAGCCCAGAAGCTGTTGGGTTATATCAGGAGGCAATTTCAGTTTCGGAACAAGGAGATTGTGCTCTCTCTGTACAATTCCTTGGTTCGGCCGCACCTGGAGTATGCAGTGCAGTTCTGGTCGCCAACCCTCAGGAAAGATATTGAGAGGCTGGAGCGAGTGCAGGCGAGGGCCACAAAGTTAATCCCTTCCGTTAGGCATATGGGCTACAATCGACGGTTACGCGCCTTGAACTTGTTTTCGCTGGAAACTCGGAGGCTGCGCGGTCAACTGATCGAAGTTTTCAAGCTCTTACGCGGGTTCAACGATGTCGATTTTAGAAGCATGTTTAGTTTAAATGATAACCCAACTCGCAACAATGGTTGGAATTGGATTTGAAACGGTTTAGGACTAGTGTTTGTGGGAATTACTTTACGTATAAGATCTGTGACACGTGGAACAGGTTACCTTCAGAAGTTGTGAACAGTTCCTCTGTGTATCAGTTCAAGAAAAGGTTAGACCAAATCTTGCACACTATTTGTGTATATAGAAAATTTTCCCTGGCACCCGTTGCCATTGGTACCTCCTCGGTATGGGCCGCAAGGCCTTTTGAGGTACTTCTTTTCCTTGTAACTCCTTGTAACTCTCTCGTGAATATAGGTCTAGTTCGCGTAAACTTTCCCAGTAATTTAATTCTTTGCACCCGTTGATCTTGGCTGTGAAGCTTCTCTGGATCCCTTCCAGCTGTCTAATATCTTCTTTATATGGGGATGTTAGGGCCGAACAGTATTCCAATTTGGGTATGATAAGGGTTTTCAGTAGAGGAATCATTACATTCCTATCCCTTCGTTTAAAGGTTCTCAATATCTGTCCCGTTATTCTCTTTGCTCTGTTTACTGCTATCTTATTTTGTGCTTCAAATTTCGGATCATCTGTCATTACAACCCCTAATTCTTTTGCTCTGGAATTTCCCCGAATTTCCTGTCCATTTGGGTGTAATATTCCATGGATTTTAGGTCTTCTCCTTTTCCGTACCTTAACAGCTGAAATTTCTCGGTGTTAAACTTCATATTGTCGTCTTCCGTCCACTTGTAGATTCTGTTTATGTCTGTAGAGATCCTATATCTTCTGGGTTTCTTATATTTCTACTGATCTTTGTGTCATCGGCAAAGGATGTTACTGCGCTGTCTCTGGTAACGTCTTCATCTATGTCAGTTAGCATGATTATGAAGAGTAGTGGAGCTAATACTGTTCCTTGTGGTACTGAGCTGAGGACCTCTGACTCTGATGAAGATATCCTTGTACTGTAACGACTTGCCGCCGCTCACTAAGTAAATTATATATCCATTTCCCTACTCTTCCTGTTATTCCCATATATTTCAGTTTATGTATTATGATTCCACGGTCACACTTGTCGAACGCTTTAGCAAAGTCATAGTTTTCATTACTTTCCAGTGCATGTTGTAGTGTTCCATTAGTTGTGGTAGGCATGATCTGCCTGACCGAAACCCATGTTGTTTATCATTAATTTTTTCCGAGTTTCCAAAAAGCCATAAATTTTCTGTCTAACTATCTTTCAAATATTTTAGTGAGACGAGATGCAAGCGACACTGCATATACTGTGTGTATATACGTATATTATATATATAATGCCGCATTAAACCCCCGATATTATTTTCTGGACACTGACAATCATATGATAATCATTTTTAAAATGAATGCAAAAGTAATTACTGATCATACCTAAAATATTCTCATGTCTGAGAAGAACTGTCTGATAGATCTCCTTTTCCCTTAACCAAGATGCCTCATCTGTGGTAGAGAACACTTTCACAGCAACGGATTCCCCTCTCCATCTGCCCAGCAACACCTCTCCATATCGACCTTTCCCAATGATACATATCTGCTCAATTTGCTTCCCGATTGTTAGTTGAACCTAAAGAAGGTATCCAGAATTAAAATCCTTCAAAATCGATGATACGCAATATTTTAAGAGTAAACGAGAGAATTTAAATACCTTCTACCTACTGATTCAATAATCACAATGAGGATATATACCACCACACTAGTTCCTCAGAGAAAAGTATAGAATTAGAATTGATTCGCAACAAGGGAAGAAAAAATAGGACGACAAACAAAATTGAACAAAATCCAATTTATGTAAAAGAATAAGAGAATAAAAATTAAGTTATCTATACCAGCATTTTATTGCGAGGGCTACTTTTTAATTTTTAAAAAAACTGGTACCACCGTTAACTACGCGTGACAACGAATTTCTCGCGTTTTATTTAAGTTCAAAAATACTTTTAAAGTATATTAGCAGTTGAGAACTGAAGGAATTGGAGTTAAGCGTCATTTTATGTTTTACAAACTGGATACAATAATGGCCAACCAATAACGTGTGCTAATACCTTAGGCTTAGGTCTATTACAGAAATATCTTTTTAATGAAAAATCTGAAACTGTAGCATCGTAGAAAATAGGGAAAACCACAAACTGACAAGAATTCGGGGATAAGACATTCGAAAATTCGTCCTCCATCTCACGATGAATAGAGTTGTTGCGTTTGCTGTTGGTAGGGATTGAGCAATCTCCTCCATGACGACAAAGGTCACGTGACCGAGGAACCTACTACAACTTTACGTGGGATCCGAACCATCTACGGGTAGCTACATCATCTGGAAACGGAGGAGGAGGAGGAGGAGGAGGAGGAGGGTCTCCCATTCAACTACTACTCAAACCCAATGTCGCTTAACGTTGCTGATCTAAAGGGAAGCGATACTGCAACGTGGCCGTAAATTTATCGAGATGCGACCCATTCTCCGTTCTACTACTATTCTAAACACAAATCGCCACATACCGAAAAGCTTAACTCACCAGCCTAGATAACCCAGACCCAGACCTGAAGACTGGTCAAACATATCCGAAGCTCCCTTTGATTCTGAGTTTATAAGTTCTCCACAAGCTTGCCTCGACGTATTTTTGCAACATTCAAATGCTTTCGAATTCGTTTCCTACACCTGCAATTAGAAAAAAAAGGGGGGTATAAATACACGAATAAAAAGTAAATATAAATAACTAGAATAAAATAAATTAATAAATAAGCAGATGCATACACAATATTTGACAGACAGACAGACAAGAGGACGAGGAGATGGTACATGTTTATTAATAGACGTCGGGAAAATTTAATTTTCATCACCAGTACTAAAAATTTAAAACGTGTAAAAAGTGAATAAATATGATGAACAGAAAATTTATACAGATATGTACATAAACATCCAAATCAGCAATAAGGGGTCCACTGCCACTTCACAACCCACCCACTACTTCCCTCCAACTTCAAAATTATTAATTCGACAAACCAACTAACCGACCTCCGCATTCTTGAATTTCTATACAGTGTGTTCACAACCGGTCTGCCATACTTTATGGGTGATTTAGGGGATGATATTGAGTAAACAAGTTAATACAATATAGGTGCTATTTCCAACCGTTGCGGAGCTGTGGACGTTTTGAGATGAGCAAACAACAAATCCCTACTTGTGTGCAATTCGATATATGGCAGCACTGGTGGTAGTTTCGGTTAACGAAGTTACCACTACTAATCCTCAGTTTTTTCTTTCAGTTAGTTCTGATCTGTGGTACGAGACACTGTGTTGCGCTAAGGTGAACAATCAAAATGAATCAACAGTTCACACCCGCTGAATACGCTGATATCCATTTCATTTATGAATTTTGTGATGGTAACAGCAGAGCGGCAGTTGAGCAATATCGAAGACGTTTGCCGAATACCGAACGGGCAAGTGTTTAGTGACACACACCAGAGATTAAGGGAAACGGACAATTGTTCCACAAAACTAAGAACATGTAGCACGACGGCCCGTTGCCGTGGAGGAGCGCATACTGAACCTAGTACAACGTAGCCCAACTACCACTGTTCAAAGGATTTCTAGAATTGGTGAATCTGCATCACGTGTATGGCGAACCATATATGATGAGGGTTTGTATCCTATCATTTGCAACGTGTGCAAGATCTTCAACCAGATGATTACGATAAACGTGTTCAATTTTACCAGTGGATTATTATGTATCGCCAAATTCTTAATCGCATACCGTTCAGTGATGAAGCACAATTCATTCGGAATGGAATTAACAATAGACGAAATTCCCACTTGTGGTCCGCCGATAATCCCCACAGTATCGTTGAAGGAAACTTTCAACATCGATTCTCGGTGAATGTGGAGATGAGCTGATTGGACCGTCCGTTTTGGAACAACGATTAAACTGTCGATATTATCTGAACTTCCTGACGAACGAATTGCCGCTTTTGATGGAGGGAGTGCCCTTGGAGACGAGGCGCAGGATGTTCTTTCAGCACGATGGGCGCCACCACACTTTGGTCATATTACGGATTACTTGAATAGGCGGTACGGGAATCGTTGGATTGGTTGTGCTGGTCCAATATCGTGGCCCCCGAGACCTCCGGATCTAACCCCGTTAGATTTCTTTTTATGGGGCCTTATGAATAGGCTTACCATACGTACCGTTTTGAACGGGACAGTACTACGTCTACCTAAATTTTTGTATGGGTTCTGTCACTGAAGAATAATTGTAAGCTCAATATGTTTATGTACTTACTTTTTCATGAATACAGAATATTACATAACCCCGTCCCTTTTTTGCCATCCCAATGTCCCGTTTTTGTCTCAAGGAAATATGGTCAGCCTACTTATGAAAGATGATCTACAAGACCAAAGTACAAACTAGAGAACTCTCGCGTCGGATTATGGATGCCGCTGTTTACATACGACAACACCCCAAATGATTCAATGAGCAGTGGACTCTTGTTTGGAACGAGCAAGGCTGTGCAGTGAAAACCGAGGCGACATTTTGAACATTTATAAGGTATATCTCATAACATGTAGCAATAAATACATCAGATTAATACTCTCGTTTATTCTTTTCCGTGCACCTTAAAACGTTCGTAGCTCCGCAACGGTTGGAAATAGCACCGATGTTGTATTAACTTTTTTACTCGATATCACCCGCAAAGTATGGCAGACCGGTTGTGAAACACCCTGTATATCCTCAGTATGAAACCAACCCTCAACGACTCTAGTTCCGCCTTTAACTTAAACATGCCAGATAAATTCTCCTACCTTACCACTAGAAAAGGAAGCTACTATCACTCCGTTTGGCTCTCCAACATTTCTAATATGGATATTTCAACGTCTAATCAATCCCAATTTTCGTTACAATTAGCTCATCACCCTGATAATAACCTGGTAAGAGACTGCTTTCAATTTTTGTCACCTTTTAACCTTTGTACATTTTCACTGTTGTTTCACCCTCCTATATTTTATATACTTTTTATTTTTATTTTTAAATACTTAATACTGCATATCAGACATGGGGTAATAGTAAAAGACTACTACAGGATTTTTCAAGTAATAGTAATAGAAGGCAAAGTAATAGATAATAGTCTATTACTTTTCTATTACAGTGGCAATGGACCATATTGTGTGAACAACTTACTTACTTACTTACTTACTTACTTCTTACTTCGTAGCCCCCGGGTTCTCTTATGCGAACCCGGCGGCACTCAGGTATCCCGCGACCACCGTGGGACGGGTCCATAGGTCTCGTAGAGGTAATGTTGGAGTTGTGTCTTTGTTGAGAGTGTGTGTGGCAGTGTAAGAGTAGGTGTTCTGTGTCCTCAGGGTGGAGGTAGCATTTTTGACAGGTGGAGGTGTCAGCTAGGTGGAGTCTGTGTCTGTATTGTTAGAGGGAGGGGTGGTGGCCTGAACGGAGCCTGGCCAGAGTAACTCTTGTTTTCCTTGGGAGGGTTTGTTCGCTCTGATGGACTACAGGGGGAGTATCGTGAAGGACAGTGTTGTGTGGTTGGTCGAGTAGGTATTTCCGGGTAAATTCTGTGTGGAGATGTTTAATGGGGTTGATGTTTAGGGGAGGAGGGGGGATATTGTTCAGTAGCTGCGAATAGTGAGCAGCAGGAGTACGTTTTTTGTTGCGGGGTGGGGGATTGTGTAATGTGAGATGGTGACAGGGGTGGTCTGGGGCCAGTGCTCTGGAGAAGAATTGAGTCCCTGTCATGTTCATGTGGTGTTCGATGGGGAGTATTTTCGTATCTGCATGTAGATGTGGGATGGGTGTGGTTCGGAGGCAGCAGGTAATGCTTCCGAGACCTCTGTTTTGTGTGGTCTATCTTTTTCTGGTTTGTGTGGGAGATGGACGGGGACCAGGCGGGGGCAGCGTAAGTTAGGGTAGTACGTACAAACTGTTTGTATAGGATACTAAGGGATTCCTTCTGCTGACCGAATGTTGTGGAGGTGAGTGTTCTGAGAGCGTTGAGTTTTTTTGTTGCTTTGGAGCAAATGTTTGATATGTGAGGGGAAAAGGACATGTATGTGTCTAGGGTGAGGCCAAGGATTGTTGGGGTTTTGTTTAGAGGTAGGGGATGTCCCATGAGGGTGACTCGGGTGTGCTTGGGATTCGTGGCGGTCTGAGGTTAGGAGGGTGATGGAGGATTTTTGAGGGGATGCTGACATCCTATTGTTAGTCAGCCAGAGTTCCAGATTGGTAATGTACTGCTGGATCAGGCGTGTGGCGGTGTTACGGTTATGGTGTTGTGTGTTATGGTCAGGTCATCTGCATAGGAGGAGACGTGGACATGGGGGAGAGAGGTTGTGGGAGGTCGTGCATGAAAAGGTTGAAGAGGATTGGAGAGAGTATGGAGCCCTGTGGGACGCCATTGTATAGTCTGTAGGTTTTGGATGAGTGTTTGTTTGTGTATGACTTTGCCAAGTCGGCCTGCAATGAGATTAGTAAGCCATTTCTTGTCATTGGTGGGGATGTCGAGATCAATAATCTTTTGTGCAAGAATGTGGCGTGGGACAGTGTCGAAAGCTTTGTTGATGTCGATGGCAACAAGGACTGTGCGGGCAGGGGGGGATAGTTGGTTGAAGCCATCTAAGATGTGTTGGGTTAGGTTTGTAAGAAGCGTTGTGGTGGAGTGGGCGGACTGAAGCCGTGTTGGGTTTGTGAAAATGTAATATGTGGTTGTATGCGTCTTAATATCAGTTTTTCGAGGACTTTGGAAATGGTTGAGAGAAGGGAGATTGGCCGGTATGAAGCAGGTAGGTTGGGGGGTTTATTGGGTTTCAGTATCGGGATGATGTGTGCCAGCTTCCAGGTAGAGGGTATGATATTGTGAAGCCAGGAGTAATTGAATATGTTTGTGAGGGCTGCAAGAGCAATTGGACCAAGGTGTTTGAGATGTATGTTTGAAATGTGGTCTGGGCCTTCGGCATGAGAGTTTTTAAGGGATTTTATGGCTGCAGCTGTGCCTTGGGGTGTAAATGGATGTGGTTGTTGTGGGTCGGCCGAGAGTTTCCGTATGTTTTTGAGGATTTTTCTATTATTGGGAACAGTGATTTTATGGCTAATTTTTGAGTAGTGGTGCATGAGTAGGTTGCAGTGTTTTTGTGGGGATGGAATTTGGTTACAGTTGGAAAGGAGAGCTTCGTGTGTGGGGGTGGGTTAGTATGTGAAGTGTGGATTTTTTCAAGGTTTTCCAAAGTTGGGTGCTGTTGGTCTTGTGATTGAGTGTAGTTAAATAGGATTCCCAGTTTTCTGACTGTTTAGTGTTAATTAGATTTGTGATGTCAGTGTTAAGGTGGTGTATGAGGTCGATGTCTTCTGCAGTGGGACTGTGTTTCTGGCGTAATGAGTTTCTTTGTTTGATTAGATTGTGTATTTGAGGGTATTTGTGTATTTGTGTGAACAAAGAACTGAAAAATGAACTAAATCTACTCTAAACTAAAATAAACATTATGTGAACTAATATTGTGGCAAATTTTTCCTTCAATAAAGTAAATTTATCAAGACCTACAGTCTCTGAAATTGTAATGATTTAGTTGAAATAAATATGTTATTTGGCTGCCGCTCAGCCTCATCCTGGAGCCATGAGTGCAGAGCCTTCTGCCTCTCAGTCTTATCCTGGATCCCTGAATCCAGACACTGCTATATCGCCAGCTCAATACCGGTGAGGAGGGGCCGGAAGCGAGCGACCCCTCCGAGAACTGCAACCACTGCAGTAGCTAATGGTGGTGGTCCCTCAAGGGGGTTCTGGTCCCACTCATGCACCGGCTAGAGGGAGTGAGCCTGTGGCAAAGGCTGGCAGAGAACGGTGGGGTATCATAGGGGCTGCCAAAACAGACTGTATGATGGCTGTACCAACGAAGACCGCAACCATTTTCGTCTCGAGATGTCGACCTGATCTTACGGCCGAGGAGCTGCAGGCATTTGTGGAAGATAAAGTGAACCTTCAGGTTACATGTAGGAAAATTGACTCCAGATGGACTACGTACAGTTTCTTTTAAGTTACAGCAGTCTGTGATAATCCAGGGGTATTTATGGATCCAGCAGTATGGCCGGAACGGGTATGTACAGCGGTTCTATGAGAAGGGAAGAAAAACACCTGCAGCCCCTCTCTCAAGTGGTGGAGAGGGTAATTATGGAGACATCATGCGTCGTACTGTGGAGGAAAATCCAGTTGGGTCTAATGCTGTAACTGTTGTGCCTGGTGTAAGTGGAATTTAACTCCTGCATCTTTCTAATTGCAACATTCAAGGTAATCTCTTATAACTGTAGAGGCCTAAGCTTAGGCAATAACAGCAAACACAGGCGGATCATAATTGATGAGCTGTTAGAGGATGCTGATATTCTCTGTCTGCAGGAAACAGGACTTAAAGGCCCTGAATAGCCTGTCCAGTAACTTTCATGGGATAGGGGAGGCCACCAGAGATAAACAAGATGGTCTCCTTGCAGGCCACCCACCTGGTGGGGTAGCTATTCTATGAAGGTTGGGGTATGGGAAATATCAGGTCATCCCATAAGTAATGTCGTTTTTTAGATCGGAATTTGAAGGACAAAAAACACTCAACAAACTTTTTAATCTAGTATTATTTTCTATCGGAATCAATGACATTCTGCCAACGTCCTACAAGCTTTTCAATGCCATGTTTATAAAATTCAGGCGGTTTTGAGGCAAAAAACGTACAAAGACTGGTGTGCAGATCATCTAAAGAAGCATACTGTTTCTCGTCAAGATAGTTTTGCAGACTCCTGAAGAGATAATCTGAAGGTGCAAGGTCTGGAGAATATGGAGGATGTGGAAGTTTTTCCCACCCAAGCTCCTCAATTTTTGCAGAAGTGATCTGAGCGGTATGAGGACGTGCGTTGTCGTGGTGGAACACGATTCTTTCCGATTAACTAAAGAAGGTCTCTTCTTTTAGTGCAGTGTTCAATCGATGCAGTTGTTGACAGTAGACTTTAACGGGGATTGTTTGGTTGTGTGGTAAGGTTTCAAAGTGTATTACACTACCTTTATCCCACCAAACACTAAGCAACACCTTCCGAGGGTGAAGATTTGGTTTTGACTGTGGTGTCGCTGGTTCTCCGGCACAAACCCACTGTCGAGGGCGCTTAACATTCTGGTACAGTATCCACTTTTCATCACCAGTCACTAAACGGTGCAAAAACGGATCTTGGAGTTCACGGGAATGAAGAGCTGTGCTAATGTTTACCCGCACCCTCAGATTGTCGACCGACAATTCATGTGGCACCCATTTTCCTAACTTAGGCATTTTCCCGAGTTGTTGCAAATGTCAATGGATGGTGATGAATTGAGTTTCTGGGCCAATTCTTCGACATTTGTTGAACAGTCTTCTTCAAGTGCGGCTAACAGCAGGTCATCATCAAACTCAGCAGGGCGTCCAGAGCGTGCTGCATGTCAAATAGCAGTCACCATTCCTAAACTTTTGAAACCATCTTTGACATTTCCTCACACGCAGAATATCGTTGCCATAAACGTCCTGAATGCTTCGCGTTGCTTCAGTAGCACTATTCCCTTTTTTGAACTCGTAAAGCAGCATATGCTTGATATGCTCTTCTGATACCGCCATGTTTATGAGGGGTTCACATAAAGCAAAACACACGTCTTCACTGGTCAAGGTCTGTAAAGTATGTAGCGAAACACGATAGATCTCCTCTTAGATATAACCTTCGGAAAATTTATGCTTAAACCGAGTAGGACTAGTTTAAACTTAATGTATCGTAAAAAACGACATTACTTATGGGATGACCTGATATATTAGTGAATTAAAACTTGGTTTGAATTGGCTAACTGGAATAGAAATTTGTGTAGACAATAAAAAATGTGTAATTCTGTGTATCTATATGCCTTTTCAGGGAGTTGATAATAATGATGATTACCTCATTAAATTGGGGGGCAGGTCAGCAGTATTATTGAAGAGTTGGATACGACACGTGTATTATTATTGGTGACTTTAATGCTAATGTGCTTAACGATAATTCTTTGTTTAGCAACCACTTAAAAGCCTTCTGTGAAGATAATAACGTGACCCTTTCCTCCATGTGTAGTCTTCCTAGTGATAGCTTTACTTATGTTAGTGATAGTTGGCACACCACCTCATGGTTGGATCATTGTATTTGTATGTTCATTATACACAGTGATTCACTGGCCTACTTCGTCAGTGCTCCAGACAACCATCTCTTAATCTTCTATGGACCTCTTGTATAATGTTTGTTTATTAACAAACTGCTTCTAATTGCATTTAAATAGACAAAGATCCTTTTCAAATGAGTGAAATACCCCACATACAGAAGTAATAGTAATAGATGACCAAGTAATAGTAATAGATGAAAATTAAAGTAATAGTAATAGAAGGAATCAAAAGTAATAGTAATAGAAACCCAGTAATTGACCCCATGTCTGCTGCATATACTGTAAACACATTATTAATATCATACGTTTATATACTGTGAATATATTATATAGTGTGTAAATTTTCTGTTCATCATATTTATTCACTTTTTACACCTGGTTTTAAATTTTTAGCACTGATGATGGAAACTGAATTTTCCGAAACATGTTAATAAACATGTATCATCATCTCGTCCTCTTATTCCTCGCTAAGTTCGGGTTCCCCAAGAACAAACCCTTCAATGAAGTTATATATACATATATACTATATAGAGTATAGACAGTATAACTTGATTGAAGGGTTTGAATAAGGGTCTTGGTGGGAACCTCATTCATTCATTCATTTAAAATGAAGAGTGAAAAGTTATTCCGAGTATTGCGTGTGAGGACTCCCTTCATGCAATAAAAAAAAAATCCTACAACAAACATTCGTCCCTGATTTCCATTTTAATGAGGGTAAATTGATTTAAAAAATAAATTCCTTTGTATTTTGATTTCGCCACAACCGTGTTACTTTCATACACTTTTCGTCGTACATAGCTACCTATTTACCATTTTAAAGAGTGAAAGGCAAAAGGAAATATGCATCAGGTTTGGTTTCAGTTTCTGTTTGTTCTAACCCAGTGAAATGGAAAAAGTACAATTAGCTTTCCGAAATGTCTTGGTCTTGAGAATGTGCGCTATAGCATTTAACTTGTTTCCCTTAAACTTAACTTATCCACCAAATATGTTTGTTTTCTATCGTTTCATTTGCGTCAAAACGTACCTTCTAATTGTGTTAATTCTATAGGCTCCAAAATTATAGAAATCTACTCGCGATTAAGTTAAACTAATCTACCTAACCTAACAATCTATATATCGAAGAATGTCTGTCTCATTCAACACAAACGAAACCGACAGGAACGAACACATTTTGGCACAAACGCTATAGTCGGATAATGTATTATTACTTAATCTACAGTATATATTTGAAATATTTAGCGCTGAACCGCCTTAGTTTCTTGGTCACGCAAAATTAACTGATTGGGATCCTCCCTGCTCCGACAATAGCGTTTGTTGAGGGTTAACTGCATACACGTTATAACGACGTAGCTAAAAGGGTTTTATAATACTATACCAAAGTTCATACTATATGTACAGTACTCACGCGGTTTATCCGTGATTCACTTAAACGTGAATAGTTAACCCCCGATTCACTAACTGTGACCATTACGCACTTATCCGTGATGATGACACTGAGTTAACTGATTTGGCGCGGTTTATATCCGCGGCTCGCTTCCAGCCACCCCACCACAACAGTGACAACGTACCTCAGTCAGTGTCTCTCCACGCTTTATAGAATATACACGTACGCTCGTAGCGAGTACAAACTACTTAGAATAACTGTATATTATACTATAAAGAATATCGTGTGTCGTAGCGCGCGAGGTAGGGGGGCAACAGCGGCTGCACCACTCAGTCATCAGCGGGATAGACTAAATTAACCGCGAAATTGGTTATCTGTAATTATGGACCACCCCTCAGTCACGGATAACAGAGTGAGTACTGTACGCCGAAACAGAGAACGAGAGTTTACGAGTGAGCGAGTATCTAACATCATGAAAATTTATAACACTTTCAATGTAGCAAAAGCGTCCGGTTTAGTTTATTTACAAAATTTTTAACCCCCCCCCCCCCACAAAAAAACTTCTAATACACATAATAACCACTCGTACAATACAATGTATATTATAAAACAATAGACCCTCACATACACCACCCAAGAACATGGCACCGCGAGGAAGCATCATCGCTATTGGTAATTCTGGGTGACTCGCCACTGGCTTTTCATACACGATTTTAGGAAAAAGGTTTTGGTTGCAAAGGTCGAACTCTCTGCAGCAAGTGATGTTCCTGGGGCGAGCGTGTTTCGTTAAGTACCCACGACACTGTAAAAGAGAAGGGAATTTCGTTAGACGACTGCGAAAAAGAATGAAATGAACAACAACAACAAAGACAATACTGATGACCTTCAATGAAGGTTCAAACTGAAACGGCCTCACTGATATCATTCGCTGGAAAAAAAAAAAAAAAAAGCTAAAAACTGAAATGATTTCAAATTTAGTAGTTTTTGCTCTATATGCCAAATAAAGACAACTGGTCCTTTTTCTTTTTTGAACAAAATGATTCTAGCATTACTCTAAAACCCCTAGTGATTAAGTAAATCTAGCCCACCTGCATCAATCCTGATTCGTCCGGACTTAAGCAACCGAAAGTGCGATGTTCTTTGTGTTTTTTTATTTCTGTGTCGTAAACTAGTTCAACGGCGCTGAAGCAGTAAGAATTCTCATTTCCCTCGCATGTACTGTTAAATTTGTCCATCTCAGGGCAATAATTCTCGCAGTAACAAATCAAACCCATAGCTGTGGAGATTCAAGGAATAATTTTAAGAACACACACCACCCATTGTTATGGGAGATTTAAAAAAAAAACTGATTAATATACTTTTCAAAAACGTTTTGCGAATAGGTTAATTAAATAATTCACAGCAGCCCGAACCCCGAATTTCAAATTAAATTGGATGTACAGCAGGTAAAAATTAAATATCGAATAATGCAAAACCTTCACTAATAAATAAATAAATAAATAAATAAATAAATAAATAAAGACTGTCGACATCAATCGACCAGGGAAATACTCCGGAAGGAACGTTAGGCAGAAGATGGGGAGTGCTGAACTCCCGTTTCTTCTGTCACTGTCCTCTTTAGCTGATCTTTTTCCGTGTCTCATCTACCCTGTGAGCAGTTCAGCATGCTCTCAAACACACTTCTCCTTCTATTCTTCACTATACATACATGCATTTTACACACTAGACAATCTTTTCATTCTGTCCTATTAACTCCTACGCCGATATTCCACTCTTCACTTCTCCACAAAGCGTCCCTCTCAACAGTCACTCCATGATTCGCGTAGGGCGGCGATGGAACACCTGACCTCTGGTCTTTCTGCCATCTCTGATAGGGGCAGAGAAAACCTTGTGGTTTTCAATGCCTCAAAAACTCAATTCATTCATCTGCCTACTCTTCACAATCTCCTACACGACTATCCCTTGACCTTCAACAACACGCAACTCAATCCTTCCTCTTCTCTTAGCATTCTTGGCGTTTCCTTTTCTCGTGATCTTTCCTGGAAAAATCACGTGTATTCTCTTTTCAAAACAGCTTCCAAGAGGTTAGGTGTGTTGTACCGCCTCCGCTGTTTCTTCACCCCGCTGGACCCCTCTCTGTACAGGGGTCTTGTCCGCCCCTGTATGGAGTATGCTTCTCATGTATAGGGTGGTTCAACCCACACAGCCGTGCTTGACCGGGTAGAATCAAAGGTTTTTCGTCTCAATTCCTCGCCTCTTACTGTCTTCAATCTCTCTCTCTCTCTCTTCGCCGCACTGTTGCCTCACTCTCTCTTTACTATCGCTATTATAACGGACATTGCTCTTCTGAACTCTCAAACTGCATGCCTCCCCCTTTCAGTAGAGCACGCAGCATCAGACCTTCGACATTTTCTCATTTCTTTTCTGTCCAACTCTAACGAAAGGGTTGATCGGTATTTTCAATCTTTCATCTATTCAACCGGTGAACTCGAACAATCTTCCTCAATCCACTTCCCCCCCCCCCCCCGTCTCTGACCTCCAATCTTTCAAACGCAGTGTTCAGGCATCTTGAAAATCCTGAACCTTGATTTTGGCTCTCTTCTTCTATAAGGGAGCCGCTTTTGCGGGGGCATTCACCCTTGGCCCCCTCCTTCCTGCATAAAAAAAATATAAGGGGGGTTATAATGACCTTACGACACGAAGTATGGTTGAAAACATTATGAAGCGAACTACTATTTTCACCTCTATCGCCAGCCAAAAGTTCACCCAAAGTTCGGCATAATAAGAAAATCAAAAATTAAAAAAAAAAATATATAAAAATCTACTCCAAAAACTCATCATCATATCATCATCTTCATTAGCATACTTAGAACTCTAATTTAGCAAAAAATGAACTTTCTAACTCAATTAATAATAACAGATACTATTGCCAGAATATTGCTGAACTTTGGAGGCGATTTCTGGCGAATTTTAATTTTGGCGCTTATGTACCGTAAGACGCGGGACCCCTCATATATGCACTGGTAGGGTGGATCGATTTTACATTTTTTTCGATTTCCATATTCTAATAGAGACAAAAACTTGCGCATGCATGAGAAAATAGCCTCTGCAAAATCGTAGCTTAATAGGTAATCATCTTCTGCCCCCGGCAGAGCGATGAAAATCATATTTTAGTAGTCAAAAACGTATTTTTAAACCCTAGCCTAGAGTCATAAAATTTTGCGTGTGTGTTATTTCATGCCTAAGCAACGATATAAATCCTATGGGAAATATATAAATGCATTATTTAAGACAAAGAGCCGATCTGAAAATATGTATAATATACATATTTTCAGATCGGCTCTTTGTCTTAAATAATGCATTTATATATTTCCCATAGGATTTATATCGTTGCTTAGGCATGAAATAACACACACGCAAAATTTTATGACTCTAGGCTAGGGTTTAAAAATACGTTTTTGACTACTAAAATATGATTTTCATCGCTCTGCCGGGGGCAGAAGATGATTACCTATTAAGCTAAGATTTTGCAGAGGCTATTTTCTCATGCATGCGCAAGTTTTTGTCTCTATTAGAATATGGAAATCGAAAAAAATGTAAAATCGATCCACCCTAAATTATGCAGTGGCGTTCAAAAGTCTGCGTCCACCTTATAATCACCCAATTTATTGTAAATTGTACAAATAAATATATTTACAACAAAACTTGATTTTTTATTGTTACATTATTTGCTTCTAAATGTAATTATTCTAAATTAGTAAAGAAATTAACAATTTAATGGCATAATCTTATTAATAATTATAATCGATACGACCTCCTTTTGCTTTAATGACAGCTTCCACCCTGTAAGGCATAGATTCGACAAGTTTCTTGATAACATCTTGTACTATGCCGTTCCAGCATTTTTCTACAGGGTGTCCCATAAGTCCGGCATCATAGGAAAAAAAAAAAAAAAGGCAAAACAAAAGCTTTTATTTACAAAACGTGCTCAATATGTCCACCATTGTTTTCAATACACAAATTCAGACATGATACCCAGTCAGCAAGCACACGGTGAATATGTCAGGAGTAATGGTGTTACATGCCCCAATAATGCGCTGCCGCAAATGTCCAACACTCCTAATTTTCTCTGCGTATACCAGCGTTTTCAAGTGGCCCCAGAAATAAAAATCTAGTGGCGTGAGATCCGGGCTTCTAGCTGGCCATCCCACAGGCCCTCGACGTCCTATCCAATGACCAGGGAATTGTTGGTACAGGTATTCCCTTACTTGGGTGCTGTAATGTGCAGGAGCGCCGTCTTGCTGGAACCATGTTGGGAAATTTCCTTCTTCGTTCAAGACACTGGGAAATGCTTCTTCCTTGAGCATACGTAGGTAGGTGCCTCCAGTGACATGTTCATCGAAAAAGAGGGGGGCCTATGATGCGATCCTTCCAAATGCCACACCATACCATCACCCGAGATGCACCTTGTTCCTTTGAAGAGGTATACCAGGGAGGGTTGTTTTGAGACCAGTAGTGGGTGTTCTGTCGATTTACCTCACCATTCTCATAAAAAACAGCCTCGTCACTGAACAGAATGGTGGACGGGAAATTGGCATCCCGAGCATATTGTTCCGTAGCCCATTCACAAAATTCCATCCCCCGGTCGGGATCATCATCGCTCAATTTCTGTAGGATCTGAAGTTTATATGGATGCCAATTGTGAGCCTGAAGAATGCGATGGATGCTACTTTTCGACACTCCTGTCTCGGCGGACAATCGCCGAAGAGACTTATTGGGACTTCTGTTAAAATGAGCCAGAATAGCAGTCGCTGTATCATCGTCAGTGGACCTCCTTGAAGGTCCACTGCGTGGTTTATCTTCTATGGATTCTGTTTCCTTAAACTTTGCAACAAGTCTGCTAACACAACTCTGTGTTATTGGCTCGCGGTCTGGATGCACTCTGTTAAATTCAGCAGCGGCCTCTCTTTGACTCCGATTTCCTATGAATAGAATTATCTGGATTCGTTCTTCCTTGCTCACAGACATTATGGCCTGTAGAAAGAAAAATATGAATTATGGTTTGTAGAAATAGAAAAATATGAATTTCTCCTATGATGCCGGACTTATGGGACACCCTGTACATTCTCCCAGAGAGAATCGAGAGAAGTTATATTCTTTTTAGCTTCCAGACTCTCCAAATGGTCCCAAAGATGCTCTATTGGATTGAGATCAGGACTTTTTGTAGGAAACTATAATTTTTAGAACATCTTTTTTCTTGTTGAGATAGTTCATGCAAAGGTTAAAAGTGTGCTTTGGATCGTTATCCTGCTGGAAAATGAATGCTTGACCACAAAGCCTCACTCCTGATGGTATTGCGTGTCTCACTATTATGGAGTGGCACTTCTCTTTTGAGAGAGTGTAAGTGATTCTGTGAAGATCTCCAACTCCAAAATAACAAACCCGAAACTTGAATGTTGCCTCCATCATGTTTTACTGAATGCAGGAAACTATCAGTTTTTCTTTGGTTCAACGTCTAACAAACTCTTCTATGAGACCCAAAAAGTTCCACTTTTGATTCATCAGTAAAAAGAACTTTTTTTTCCAGTCGTCTACAGTAAACTTTCGATATTCTCTTGCCCACTGCAATCTTTTAGCCTTATCTCGTTTCGTCAGTAGTGGTTTGGACAAAGCAACTCTGCCATGGAAAGCAATGAGTCTTCTTTTTATACTACTTGTACTTATTGGAGAGTACCGTTGTTCATTCATCTGTGCCTGAATCTGTATAGCTGTGGCTTTTCTGTCACACATTTATGTAATCTTGATGTAATGATCCTCAGAATCAGTAGTCACTTTAGGTCTGCCAGATCTTGTCTTTGAAGAGCACGATCGAGATTCATTATATCTGCTTATAGTTCCTTGGACAGCCCCTTTTGAAAGGTTAATTTTTGGCGAGATCTGGCGTTGGGACATTGCCTCTTGAATGGGCAATTATTTGTCCTCTCTGGGATAAACTTAGTTCCTTAGACATTTCAATTACGGCCTCTAAAGAGAGAATAGAGAAAATAATTATTTTTTAATCAAATTGCTACAATGTCATTGACTAATTGGTTTTATCAGTTATAATAGACCATTTTCATTAGTGTGTCCTTTCTTGTGAAATAAAAGCTACATACTTACGCATGTAGTAGAATATATGAAATACCATTTCTTGCAAAAAAAAAAAAAATAAATATATATATATATATATATAGCGGACATACTTTCTCAGTTGTATTATTTTCTAGAAATTGTCTAAAACTGAGGTGGACGCAGACTTTTGAACGCCACTCATATATATATATATATACACTCGTATATATCTTTTTTTTTAACGTATATATTTAAATCGTGAACGCCACTCATATATATATATATATACACACACTCGTATATATATTTTTTTTTAACGTATATATTTAAATCGTAATACGGTTGGCATTCGAGAAATTTTTGAAACAAGGCAGGAAAAAGGTCATAAAACGCAAAGGTCAGAAAACCCTCGCGACCATCGAAAGGAAAGGAAAGAGAAAAGGGGGAAAAATAATGTGTGTGTGTATTTCTTTTTACGATAATTAATGAATAGCATCATGATGTCATGACCATGAGTCCAAATTCTCACTTAATCTGCAAACAACTGAGAAGGCAGCAATGAGATGCGATTTCTGTCAAAAACTGGACGACTTTATCTGCATGAATTGGGATGATAGGAAAATATCCCTCATCTCGAACGCGAAACAAATCGCAGGAGTCACAGTTCTGTGTGCCGCATGTACGCAGACTGTAAATTCCTTTGCGGTATTTAAAGAAATGGAGAAAGCGAATTCGTGTGTTACAGAAAAGGAGGGTAAAATGGGGAGAGAGTCTGGAAATGTCCCAATGACAATTCGGGTGGATGAGAGAGAAGTCGAAATAACAAATAACAAACAATATAATAATGAATAACAATATAATAATGAATAACAATATAATAATGAATAACAATATAATACAGAATGAAGACATAGATGAAAGAAAGGAGACAGGTAAACGTTGCGAGGTGGTGAAACTGCCCAACGAACAAAATGTTAAGATAAAAAATACAAAACGTAGGAAATAAAGAGCCAAAGAAAAATAATGATAATATAAAAATTAAGAACATAGAAGATAACCAGATAAGAAGTAGAAGCGTAGAAAATACCGTTTGTAAATACTATGCAAACTTTAGGTTACTGTAGATATCGGGATGGGAAATGCATCTATGCACATCCCACATTATATGACACACATTATACAAGAGGATATTGCAAATTTGAAAAAAAGTGCAAGTTCCACCACATTACTGTCTGCAACACCTATGGCAAGATATGGGATGTGCAAATACGGACAAAAATGCCGTTACCACCACCCTCAAAAGAACGCAACAGGTGAACAGGAAAAACGAACGTCAAAGAGGGCTACCAATTTTTCAGACGTAGCCAACACAATTCAGCTGCTAAATACCATCCAGCAAATACAAAGTCAGCTAACAAATATAGGAATCCGAGAGCCGGACGGAAGGCACGCACAAAGCCACTTCACGCGTTACCGGGACAACAGGAACCGGCAAAGATAGAGAGAGGCAAATTCTTGGAGGACCACAAGACAACGAAACCGGCACCACTATTGGAAAACGAATCGAATGTATGTGAAAATAATAGAGAAAAGATAAAAATAATCCTAGCCAACATTCAGGGCCTTAAATCAAATAATTCCCTGGACAAAGTTTAATACCTGAAAGGACTCGTGAAAGAAACCGGAGCAGACTTTGCATGCCTTACGGAAACCCATCTAAAGGACTGCCAGGCGAACTGTGAACACTGAGTTCTGAATCGATTGTACTGATAAAAAAGAAATACAAATTGACAACTATAACATCCTCCGAGCCGACAGAACAGCGAGACGTAAAAGAGGATGTGCTATTTACACACGCGAAAGGCATATGGCAGAAATGATTATAAGTACCTCAAACAGCTACGTAGAATGTGTAGCAGCAAAAGTTAAAAAATTAAATATGGTGCTAATCGTAATGTACAGACCCCAAAACACGCCAACCTCAAAATTCTCTGATTCAATTACAGAAGTAAGAAACTGAGTAAAAGATCAACACTTTCCAACCCCAAATATTTTTCTCTGTGGTGATTTTAATTTTCCATTCATGAAATATAAAAGGATAGGAAAAAATGTGTACACACCAGGACAAGGGGGGAAACGGGAAAACCAGGAGCAGGTAAAAATGCTACTAGCTCTGGCTGATGAATTAATGTTCACACACGAAATAAGAGAACACACAAGAAAAAACAACTGCCTAGATTTGGTGTTCACAAACAGCAGCTCAACCTAATTAATAATGTAGAAATATCCCCAACTATAATATCGGATCAAACATTATTGAAATAATAACAATATAAAAGCATAGTAGGTAGCATAGGCGCAAAATGGGTGCAGAGATGTTGCAGAGATAATGATGAATGTTGCAAAGGGGTATGCAGTGAAGGGGTGTCGGGGCATGCTGCAAGTGCAACAAGGGGTCATCGAACTTGGAGGCGGCGTTATCCCCCAAGAGAAAGACAGAAGGAAAGAAAGCGAGAGAAGTGTTCACCTGGCAGGAGCCAAGGGCATATTAACACTTCAGCCGACCCGCTGCTGTTTTATTAGTTGTAAATCAGCCAGTTGGCTTAGAAGGCGTAAATGGCTTGTACAGGTTGAGTTGTCAGATACCACTTTTTATTTTAATTGTTCAGATATACATTATTAGGGTGAGTTGCTAGATACCACCATTTATTTTAATTCACATGAGTTGCCAAATAGTTTTTAATTGTTTAGGTATACATTATTAGGTTGAGTTGCCAGATTGTGCCACTTATTTAATTAATTCTTAGCAGTTGGCTTAGAAATCCGTCAGTAGGTTTAGAACGCGTAACCAGCCATTTGGTATAATTGTTTACAACCAAAAGAATTAAATAAAACATTACATCATTCTGTTTATTAAATATTGTAAATATATAGAAAATAAATATACATTTGAATGATCAAAAAAATTAAAAATAATAAGTAAGAAATATGAACGAGGAATAAGCATATAATCAAAAAATATAACAGTCAATATAACAGTACAGGAGAAATATATATATACACAATTATATTATGGAAATATATAGAAAATAAATACATTGGAATGATCAAAAATATAAAAAAAAATAAGAAATAATATAAACCAATATAGCAGAAATATATATACACAAAATTATGTTAAATAAATAAATACATACACTATCTTCTACCGCACAAAATAAAAAGAAATAAGAAATCATATAGCCATCAATATAGCAGTACAGGCGAAATATATATATATATATATATATATACACACACACAGGTGTCCCAAAAGTCTCCATACATAGGGAAAATTAGCACTTTTTAGCAAAATGTAACTTTATTTACAAAACATTCTCTACATGATTGCCATTTCTTTGTAAACACACACGGATGCGTCTCTCACACTCATGGTGAACTCGTGTTAACACATTTGGTGTTATGGACGTAATGTACCAGGAAAAGATACAGAACATGGATCGCCTAAAGGAACGCATTCGAAGTGCAATTACGTCCATAACACCAAATGTGTTAACACGAGTTCACCATGAGTGGGAGAGACGCATCCGTGTGTGTTTACAAAGAAATGGCAATCATGTAGAGAATGTTTTGTAAATAAAGTTACATTTTGTTAAAAGTGCTAATTTTCCCTATGTATGGAGACTTTTGGGACACCCTGTATATATATATATATATATATATATATATATATATATATTATATATATATATATATACACACAATTATGTTAAATAAATAAATCCATTTCACTTTTTCAAAACACTAAACTCACACTTAATCCGAGTCTACAATTACATCGTTATTGCTCTGCATTACGCAGTATACGCGGTTTAATATTTCACCGCTTTAGGTATAGGGATACCTGTACTCTACATAAAGGGCCTTCATAATTTAGGCCGGGCTGAAACTCAAGATAGAATTAATCAGAGTCATTAACAGTTGGATTTTGATATAAAAATAAGATTCCTGAAAAAAATAATTGGTGGCCACCAACGTGTGTCCGGCCACCCCCGTTTTTGTAAAAACATCTAATGCCGCACTAGCAAAATCAGGAAAATGGCAATATCTCTTCTTCTGAACATGCTAGAGAGATGGTTTGCATACCAAAAGATGCAGAATTTGATTTAGAACAAATTATTAAGAGTGGTATTTTTTCATAAAACCTTTAGTTTTTGAGTTATTTTAGAAAAACTAATTTTTGGGGCCCATAGACCCACTTTCGACGGACCTTAGTGACAAAAGAAATTCTAAAATAAGCATGATTTGGCTTTTTTATTACTAACATTGCCCTAAAAGGATGTTGACATGGACATAGTGATCACATGATATGACTTTTCCTTGTTATCTTGCATCCATTATGCTTGATTAAAGAATAGAGGGTGGGGCTGCTTCATGAACTTTTTTTAAACGTAATAAATTGAAAACTTTTTTTTTTTTCAGGTGCCTTTGTTATAAGTTTCCAACTGCAATTTGTCATTGAATTCAACATTTGCAATATAAAGTATGACTTCTACAAGGAAAACAGTTGCTAAAGTACTTGGTGAATGGTGATGTATGTGTTGTGCCAGCAGAACAGTTTCAGATATTTGGAAATGTTTTTAGGGCAACCTCTTCAATGGGATATTTGTCTTCTGCATCTAAATGAATTGCCACTTAGACACATCTTAACTTTAGATGGGACAACAAAAAGTCCAGACAAATTTTCTGGCCCTATTGGTTCTCAGCTCAATGGGGATGTGTCAGAATGGAATGTTGTGGACTTCAAATCTATACCTTATCCTGCATTTGTGCTTCTACCAAATGAGGTGGTCAATAATTTATCAACAGACCAATACTATGGATACTGCATCTGCTGGGCAATTATTACTGGTGAAGTGGATGAAGACCTTGCACTCTTAGAAGTTGGCCTGCTAAATCACTCTCGATGGCTCACCTTAGCCTGTAGAATTCTTCGCTTTTATGTTTCACAAAAAAGACCCAGTAAGAACCTCAAAATCATAGTAGAATTCATCATCAAAGTATACTTTCACAGTTGGTTCAATATCAAGGCTAATAAGAGGCTAAGTGATGGGTCAAGAAACCTATTCAATATGATCCAAAGAGTAAATAAATTCCCTGACAGGAAAATTAGAGAAATTTGTTATGACGTATTAAACAATAACAGCTATTTTGCTCATGGTGAAAATATTTTAGTTGGAATGCTGGCTGATGAAGATGAAGAGGTGAGGAGGTGTGCTGTCAATAAAGTTCTGTGTCTGAGGGGAGTTATAGAGGATTTTGATGAATCTGGTAGTAGCAATGATTTTGCAGGTGGGATAATTTTAAGTGATGATGAGAATGAAGAGGATCATGAAGGTGGTACTGATGAATATCCTGCTATAGATGAGAATGTTAGGGTCTTTAGAAAGCCAATCATCAATTTCAAAGCTTCTACATACCACAAGCTGTCTGCTATGTCCCAATGGGAAACTGTTCCACCTGTATTAAAAGAATTCAGTAATGATGAACTGCGTGATATCATTAATACCGCATTGAAACTGGATCACGAGTGCCACAGTCAGAATGTTGAAAGGCACATCAAGCTTGTCACTGAAGCATCCTTGGCTGTTGTAGGTCATGAGCGTAGAGATGGTCTTATTAGAAACAAAATTAGATCACGTAAATTAATGAAAGATTTTGTGTCTAAAAAATATTTTAAGTTCTAGATTATTATTTATCATGCTCAAATATGACAAAATGACAATTTGTTAATTGTATAATTTAATGTTTGGCGTTTTGGAATGTCAAAAAGCATTTTCAATGAATTTAAAATGGCTGATTTTGATTGATTTTGATTGCTGATTGAAAACCACTAATACATGTCAATTTGCAACTTGAGAATGTTTTATTGTGTTGACATTCAGTCGAAAGGGGGTCTATGGGCCCAAAAAATTAGTTTTTCTAAAATAACTCAAAAACTAAAGGTTTTATGAAAAAATACCACTCTTAATAATTTGTTCTAAATCAAATTCTGCATCTTTTGGTATGCAGACCATCTCTCTAGCATGTTTAGAAAAAGAGATATTGCCATTTTCCTGATTTTGCTAGTGCGGCATTAGATGTTTTTACAAAAACGGGGGTGGCCGGACACACGTTGGTGGCCACCAATTATTTTTTTCAGGAATCTTATTTTTATATCAAAAGCCAACTGTTAGTCACTCTGATAAATTAAAATCAAACAAAAATTATAGTTTCAGCCCGGCCTACTTCATATCGTTCAGTACTATTTTCGTGCCCACTTTACAACCTATTGGTAAGTTACCTTTAAATACGTCTAGAATACAATCAAAAGCACGCACAGAGTTCATCGTTAGCCACAGCGTCAAATACAAGTTTATAAACACACCTTTCCAATCGAGGGTTTATTTCTACCGACCCGAGCTTTTAAATCGTGAACTCTTCTTCACACTGCATAGCTAGTTGAAATAATCTTTTAAGTCGTTACGAGCAGAGCTGGGCATTTGCGGCATATTTTGCGGTACTGCGGTACTTGCGGTACCACCGCACTACCACCCCGGGCCCCCATAACGCAGTACCGCAAAGGATCGCTGAAAGTACCGCAGTACCGCTACCGCATTCAAATTTCCGCGTACCGGTTTGGTAGTGCAGCAGTACCGCAATATGCCGCAAGTGCCCAGCTCTGGTTACGAGACCTGCTCATTATATAAAGAAATACTTCGTATTCGAGGAGCGCACTTCCACTCGGCTCAAGCTCTGAGATAACTATGAGGCGGATGCAACGCGACGGTTCGACTGGAGGAGTGAGTCACACCATAATCTAATGAAACGTGTACGGCGCTGATCCAACATGAATCGTTGTATCCCATTATATTGGGCAGGTGTTTTCAGAAATTTTCCGATACAGGAAGTAATATCGGTTTTAATGTTTTATCACTCCCACTCCCCCGAATACGCACCAGGCATTTTCCTTCGGGGTAATTTTCACGAACTAAACATTTTATAACGGTTTTAATGTTTTACCACTCCCCACACGTTCATTTCCACAAACTAAACATCTTCACATTCCGGCGCACTATATGAGAGGAACATATGCCCATATTTTTCCTTTCTGTTTAACAAGCGATACTCGTCTCTAAAGTCTATTAAAAACTCTCACAGGGCATTAGCCACAACCTCACTACAAACTTCATGATATATATTAATATAGTGATAAAAATACTTAAGATTCTCCATGATGACAAGATTTACATTTTCAGTCGCAGGGTACGAGTACTCGGTATGATGCAACATGACATAATAACGCTTGTCATACCACTCATCAACAAGACTCTCTATCCATAACCGGTTTCTCTTCTGCACGTGTTGTTTCTTTTACTTCACGGCATATGTAAGCTTTTATAAAGTTTAGTCCTACAACATAGTTCAACACATCACTTGTCCCACGAAATCCTACAATGCTCTCACCAGAATAGCCATAGAGTATTTGTACATCTTGCTCCTTCGCAAGATTCAATGTAGCCTTAAAAGCATCAAAGGAGGGTGGAACGGAGTTTTTCAGTATCCACCACATCTTGACACTTTGCAGAATATCATTTCATAAACTTTGAACAAGCAATATTAAAGGTAGCCATTACTATTTTATGTCTGTCTACGCGGGATACACGTCTGATGTCCAGGGCTTACTGCGATCAAGTGAGCACGCAGGGAAGCCCAGGTTGTAGTATGACTCACGTTGCTGGTCTTACAGTGGGCGGAGCTTAGAACTTTCTCCTGTGTACACACACACACACACACACAAAGGAGAAATTGAGACACGATTTATTTAATAAACGAAATATTCAAGGTGTATATATATTTACAAACACGTGTAATAAATAAGTTAACAATACACACATCAAAGATTATGTTGTACCTCATTGTCATTCACGGTTGTGGGAGAAGCGAAAAGCAAGACGAATATAAGGGTCGTCACTTAAATATTTATTATATTTTGTAAATAACCCACTTAGGAGTGTGACGTGTTAGAAATGGCTTCTATAGAAAAATTCAGGATCACGAGCCCATCCACATGTATTATATCTGGACCTACAGGATGTCGTAAATGAAATTCTAGAAATTTAAAATACTTAAAATTCTTATATATATATATATAAGAATTTTAAATTTTAAATTATATATATATATATATATATATATATATATATTACACAGATTTTTGTAACTGGAACCTAACCGTTGTGTAAATTACATTAGTAATAATAGCTAATTCGGTTTTCCTTTTCCCCGAATTATTCATTTTAACGAGGGTCAAACTTTTCACTCCGATTTAGACCTACAGTTTAACGTGGAATCGCTGTAGCGGCTGAAATGTCAACGCCTGATCTTTCAACCATCACCCCAGCGTATTAACCACTAGGATACCTAGGGTACCCACTTATCTACCATCCCAAGCAAACATTCAGTAACTAAATACAAATTAATCACCCTCCTACGCGAGAAGTAAAAAGAATAGTATGGCAGCAAAGCATGATAATGCACAAAAATCTTCGATTTGATGTTTGTGTCATAGGATATTACTGTGCTGTTAATGTCAGAGTAATGAAGAGTAGCGGCGCTAATTTTGTTTCCTGCGGTACTGAGCTGTGCCACTGATGAATATATTCCTATAACGAAATGCATCCGAAAAAATGAGGCTCAATTTAGCATGGCCGCAATGAATATATTCCTATAACAACTTACTAAATTGAACCTCAATTTTTCGGACGTAGGGCCGCAAAAAATAATAATGCACATTCTGGAAATCTTCTAGAGATGATTGTTGCAGGGGATATTGCGTAAAGGGGTGGGTTGGGGAAAGCCGAGAAAAGTATTGTGGGAAAACTGAGAATAGCATGACAGCAAAACGCACATTAATATTGTGGGAAAACTAATAATAGTGTGGCAGCAAAACGTAATAATGCACAATCTGGAAATCTTCTATAGATGGTTGTTCAATGTTGCGAGGGATATTGCATAAAGGGGTGGGTTGGGGAAAACCAAGTATGGGCGCAAATATTGCCGTGGTAGACAGAGCAAGGGATAATACAAGCTTTAAATCTACGGAGAATAAAAAGACACCGTTAGTCGTCCAAAGCATGGACCCGTTATATCGGTGTTACGATTGGTACACAAATTAGACCTCACCCAGTTACAGTGACAACCAATCATTACGAACTGTTCTTAGTCTTAGTCGAAAGAATGTTATATAGATATAGCTACAGAAGATTTACCTAGTAGAAGCTGCTGCAAAAATAATCAGAAGTAATATCAAGTCTGTCGACTCGCCTAGAAAAGATGTGTATCCATCTCCAAATGACATCACTGCAGAAAGTGCTCTTGATTACATTCCCAACAGTCTGAAATTGCTATTATCAAAAGCATTTGCGGGACAGGATGTTTCAAGAAAAATAGGTGCAATTGGGCAGAGCATTATGCAAGCAACCCGTCCTACAGGATTACTATGTCCACTACAGATCGGTTTGTCGGTTCAGCTACACCACAACTTTAGGTCAAGGTACCTTATTGACGTTCTCCATCAGCTGGGTTACTGTTCGTCGTATGCAGAAGTAACAAGATTCGAAAGAAACGCGGCGCTGGCAAGTGGGTCTGGCTCTTTTACTGTTGATGAAAACACTGCAGTCCTTCTAGCAGCAGATAACGTCGATCATGATGTCTGCACTTTGGATGGGAAGAATACCTTTCATGGAATGGGTATGATTGCCGCAATAACTCCGAAGATCAAGATCCACCCTTCTATTCACAGGCGTAATGTTGGTGACAATGACATTAAGAAGATTGCAACCGTTGACATTAGGGAATATAGACACGCGAGAAGCATGTTGAGGGACATCTCATTCCGCGAACTTCCAGTACCCACTGCCACCATAAGTCGACTTAGTCTTCTCTGGCAGATATCTTCAGCAGAAAGATCAGGTCCAAGTTGGTCCGGAACAATGCAGGCAATTCACGGTGGATCAAGTGTCTCACATCCAGGTGTGGCGTCGATCACGTTCCTTCCCATCTAGATATGTCGCCAACTGACATGATCTGCATATTTTCGACATTACTATATTTGAGCAAGATAGCACGCGATCAAAAAGTCCATGCATTATTACCTTTGATCAGCCTTTGTTCTGGAAAGCTTCCCAAATCATCAATGAACAGAGAGACCTGCAGGACATTGTTTTAATGCTGGGATCATTTCACACTCTGATGAATCTTTTGGGAGCAGTCGGTACTCTTATGAATGGTTCAGGATTGTCTGAAGTACTTCAAGAAATATACGGACCAATGCGTGCAACACATGATGTCTGGAAAAGCTGTTTCAAGAGCGATACGTGGTCATATGATAGTAGATGCAGCTCTTAGTACCTTACTAGTCGCAGACGTTTTCCCTCGTAATGAAGATGGAACTCCTCATGACCTCCATAAGGAAGCTGTGACCTGCTCGACGATGTTATGACCGCCAAACAATCAGTTGAGGATGTGGAATCTTCGAATGCATTGTCTCAGATTGCTACCACTTTGGATGCGAAGAAAACTGACCTACAATCTACTTCGCAAACAAGTCACTCTGGTTGGAATATCAGCGAATGATCAACATTGCACGTTCCTTGATAACAGCAGACAGAACCGGCTCGTGGGATTTGCACTTGCAAGCTATGCTGAGACCATCCCCCATAATTGCAGCAGCCGACATCACAATTACCTGAAATCGATATACCTGTACCTGCAGAAATGTTGTTTGCCTTCTGAAAATCCAGCCGTTAACAAAATGTTCCAGGAAGGTAAGTTTGTGGTAAGAAGAAGCGACAGATTATGGGCCGGACTCGGCACAGACCTGGTGATAGAACAAGTACTAATGCGTTCCCTGAAAAGCAGAGGCGGACTGACACGCGGAAGTGGATTTACAGACATCCAAAGGACAACGTGGCTCTTTTCTATGCCTGTGTTCCACTTATAACTTAGCAATGCAGGAATACACCAGAGTTTTGTTGGAAAGTAGTGAACAGCACAAGGAAATGAGGGGAAGTAGACAAATCAGGGACAGTAATGACATGAAGAAAGTACTTGAACGTCTGGAATCCTTATCCCCATTCCATTCTACCTCGGGTCTCTGCAACATTGTAACAGGGCTAACTGCTGATCCTGGAGTTAACGTTCATCAATTGCATTCAATCGGTACGAACATTGTCGTAAAAATGATTGGGAAACAAGCCTTTACATATTCTGCCAAAAGATCTGACAAAGTGAAAACACTAGGATCTGCTTCTGCCGTTGTGATCACTGATGCTTCAGATTAGTGATGGGACGATTGTCATATTTCATACAATCGCTGTTGCGATTGTCAGAATTTGAAAATCGCGCGATTGCGATTGCGATTTTTTAGCTTTAGCCTCACATAACGCTCATTTATGCTTTAAATATACCTAAACGCGTTACCTACCATAGGGTTAGCTTGATTTTTTAACATTCCAATTTTACATAGAGCAAATAAAGAGGTGTACTTATTGTTATTATTAAACCAATTTTTTATTCTGTTTTCAACTAATTCGCAACCCGTTTTCATTTCTGTTTTTGACTTATTTATTATTTATTTATTATTCCGTATTGTTGTTAGCTAAACTTTCCTTTAAGTACGCATGAAAGAGCAGCTTTCATAGCAACTTTTGTAGAGATTTAAATCTTTTGTTCACAATCGCACTCATTAAATGCGATTGCAATTGCGATTGCGATTGTAAAAAATGTGCGATTGCGATGCATCGTCCCATCACTACTTCAGATATAGAAGTAGATCCTGCACTACTGTTTCAGAGAATGATGACTGTTGCCACTGGCGGAGACATGAATCTTGAAGATATCATGTGTTACGAACTGTGTGCATATCCTCCTGCATTGTTCGAATCACGAAGTATCTTGAGGAAACCCGATAAGTCTCAGCTAGCTCATGCAATAATCAAATACACTGACACTTTAGGCATGGAAGAAGTTCAAGAAATTCAGTGCACAGACCAGTACGTATTGGATGGTGGATCTCTACTACATCGTGTTTCCTGGCGTCAAGATGAAACATATGACAGCATCGCCAACTCATATGCCGATTTCACTCTGAAAACATATGGAAAAGCAATCATTGTTTTTGATGGCTACAGCAGCTCTCCTACGATCAAGGACATGACCCACAGAAGACGCAGCACCAAGACAAGCAGAAATGTGAATCTCAGTCCAAGCATGAAGTTTGTTGGCCAGAAGGAACACTTCTTGGCTAATGAAAACAAGCAAGCAAGCATTTATTTCCCTCGTAGGTGAGATGTTGAAGAAGCACGGGTGTACTGTTCACAACGCAGATGGGGATGCTGATGTGGACATCGTTCGTGCAGCAGTTTCCTCATCAGAAAATGCAACTACAACAGTAATAGGGGAAGACACCGACTTGCTGATTCTCCTTCTGTACCATGCCAAGGACAGTGGTTTCAAGTTGTACTATCGCAGCGATATAAGACGGGGACCATCTCCTAATCCTGTGTATGATATTCTCAGCATTCAATCATTGTTAGGCAATGACATCTGCAAGTATCTCCTGTTTGTGCATGCTTTCACGGGCTGTGATAGCACATCCAGAATTTTTTCGATCGGTAAAGCCAAAGCATTCGACACACTGATGAAGGTGGCTGAACTCCGTTCAGTTGCAAATACATTCTGTTCTGATTGTTGCCAACACTCTGACATTGAAGCCGCTGGAAGAAAGGCAATGCTTCTGTTGTATGGCTGCAAAACACTTGAATCCACTAACGCACTACGTCATCGAATGTTAGTTGAAAAGGTAGCTACAGCTAAATCTTTTGTTACACCCGAACGTTTGCCACCTACCGATGCGTCCACAAAGTACCACAGCTTTCGCACATACTTTCAAATACTAATCTGGAAGTCTACAGAAGAGAAGATCGATGCAGAACAGTGGGGTTGGTATGTAAAGAATAATTCCTACTACCCTACAGCCTGCGACAAGCCACCAGCTCCAAATTATCTACTCAACATGATCCGCTGCTCCTGCAAGACGAAATGTGCTACTTCAAGATGTGGATGCAAGCGTAATGGAATGCCCTGTTCAGCCGCTTGTGGCGAGTGCCAAATCAGTGGTTGCGATAACAACCCAAGTACCGGTAATCTATCCGATGATAGTGATGAAGAGGATTAATTTCTGTATGTTTGTGACCAGGTATCACTTCTTCTGTAATGAACATAACTTGAAACTGGGAAAAAAATAATTGTTGTATTATTGATTATAAAAATCTGTAAAAAGCTATATAACATTATATTTGCGTAATAACTGGTTGTGTTGTATATTGTTGAATTATTTAAAACATTACAACTGAAAGAAAAAGCATCAAATGTATCTATAAATAAAAGCGTAAATTATTATTTTTTTTTTTTCCGTAGGAAACATCCAGTCCGCCATTTTGAATTTCATTTTTGGGGGTGTTCCCGGGGTCCAATTTTGTCGGATTTTGGATATGTTGTTCGGCAATGGTTCCTGAGCTGGAAACAGTTTAGAAAGCTTCTGAAGCAATTTTGCCCAGGTCTAACTACAAATTGCCTGGACTACCATGACTAGTTAGAAATAGTGCCTCCTCTCTCGACAAGTAGTAAACAAACTATGATTCATGAGATCAATGTCCTTAGCCTATATCAGTTAAAAAAAATGGTCAACCATAGGTTTCATTCGCTTAGAACACTTCTTTTTTATATCCTTTTACGCTTAATGCCACATGGTGGTAATCCCTTCTTCCGGCCAGTCCTCTTCCCACCACCACGCATTTTTCTCATTGCATCTTTCACGATTTCATCCCATGCACGTTTTAAATGTTTTTTTTAGAGCTTCTTTAGGTTCAACCCTAGCCAATATGTCTTCTGCAGTGTTAAGACCTGATTGTAGCGCCTTCCTTCCGAGGTATCTGGCACCCCTCTTCAGCAAAGGAACAGCCGTACGTAGTATGGTTGAAAAACTGGATCCAAGTCCACTACCACGCTGGTATCACCCCTCGATAGACGGTAAGGCTTTCTGTCCATTATAACTCAGTGCGTCGAAAGTGCAGCTTCACTGTTAAGCTCCCGTCACCGAATGGGAAATTTTTACCCTCAATCGTTTTTATACAGGGTGAGTCAAAAGTAGCGCCCATTTCTATTTTTTCGGCTGAGATTGTGCATCGATCACGAAGGAGGGCACTTTGAAAATTGCAAGTAAAACAGCTTGGTACAGTTCCGTAATAATTTTCCCCCCGAATAAATGGTTAGATAAACATGTCATTCATTTATTTCTACCTTGTACACTGCAATACAAATGGCAAACAAACAATCAACTGACAGAAATCGGGCGCTACTTCTGACTCACCCTATATATATTGAGATATTGGTTATTAGATTAGTTGCGACATTCACATAATGGGGTCTGTCATATGTAATACTCAAACTCCTTCCTCTATGGTTGGGGATGTGGGCAATGCGCAGCAGGCGTGCCTGGGTATCCCCAACAAACTGGTGCTCCACTATATTGCTGTAAATATAGCACATGTCTGGAGGCTGAGAGCTTTCACCCAATTTCTCCATCTTCAATTGATACATTAAGCTGGACAAATGCTGTGCCTCGTGAAAGGTCTCTTTGGAAGGCTGATCGATATCGGCCCTTGGTTATAATTTTGAACACACTTCCGTCTGTAATATTTCTGTTAGCCTTTGATTTTAGGATTAGAGTATGTGCAAGGTTTCCTTTGTTTACGATTTCGTACAATAAATCATTCGTAAGATTTGAGTTTTTTAAACTTACGTTTAAGTCTCAACATCCTCAGCCGAACCATAACGACCCGGCCCTAGTGCTACTTCTGTACTGTAATACCGTGCAACCTTAGTCCGGGCGATACGTATAGCTTTTGCACACTCATTACAGTCTCTAAGAATCATAAAAACTGTATCTTTATAATCAATATTTAAAAAGAGGGTGTCCAGCTGAATTTCACATATCCCCATCTCATACGAATCACGACCCAATTCAATGGGTCCATGGAGCTGTTACAAAGTTGGCTAATGCGTTGTTAGGGTGTACAGACAGGGACGAGGAGGACGGGTGTGACGTAGAAATGGTTAGGAGCCATGTTGCATACTATTTAAGCTTCATTATTGCATCAGCTTTTATATAGGTGTTGAAACTTTCTGGGTACCCTAGCCATTTCACCAGATACATTTCTCTTTCCTGAACCTGTGCTTCCTAAAAATTTTTCAATTTTAAACATCTTTTCCTAAATTAAATGCCACTTTCTGCAACTCCTCGCGGTAAAAGCCTCCTGCGATTTCTTCCCCATTCAAATCTTCAACGTAATAAATCATTCTCACCTTTAGGTCTCAGCCCTAACTTTAAAAATCTCTTGTCCATCCTTGCTCAAATCCCTTCGCGAATTTATTTCCCGAACGCGACAGCCTTACATAATCATTGATTTTGAAACGCGCAGTGTGTGGTGGTGGTGTTCCATCTCTTCTCACTTCTGGGCGCGTACCTTTCTAAAACCTCATTAGGTGTTGTCCCAATCATGTGATGGTGTGACCGGTTGTAGGATGAGGCCAATGATTCCAGAATGTCTAGAAATCTGTGTGTGTTTTTGTGTGTAAAATAGCAGTGCATGCGTTCCTTTATGGTACGTTAAATTTTTCAGCTAAAGAAGCCTTGTATAGAATTGGTAGTGTAATAGCTGATATTAAACTCTGTCAACATGTTCTGAAAAGCACGGCCTATAGATTCCTTCCCCATATCTGTACAAAAATAGCCAGGAACCCTGTTTTCTTTTAACATCAGCGTTTTGGTGGCTTTAGCAACTGCTTCAGGCGATTTATTTTTCAGAGGAATTAGCCACAGATATCTAGAGAATACATCTATTATGAATAGAACGTAGCGGTAACCACCGTCATACAGAGAATACCTTTCCATGTCTGTCAAATCTGCTTGCCAAATAGTCAATCGAGGCAGCCGTTGTCTTGGCTGTTTTAAACCTTTTTCTCACCGGCTTATGAAGCGTATAAGCGTCCTGCTCCCGCAAAAATCTTTCAACATCTTTTTTTCCTACTCCGTAAACACTTCTGTACAGTCTATCTACGCCTCCGTAGGAGGCTGGGTTAGAAATGTCATAATAACGTCTTTTTAATATGTTAGCCATTTGTGTATTTTAGAGGCACGTGGGTAGGGTTGACTTGTTTAACTCTTCTTTCTCCTCTTCAAAGATGTTACCGCCGGGGATGATGGCGTCTTCAATTGTGTCACGTGCATCGCATGTTCCAGGTCTTTTATCCTGTTCAGATTTCCTATCAATGTTTAGGGGACATTTATTTGTTGTAGTCTTGCTTCAATATGCTTCCATCCTGATGGTGAGGGCCTATCCCACTTTCTCACCAGATCATGGACAATGTCTACAATATTCGATCCCTGTACCTTTGATACTTCCACAATGATCTCGCCTGTATCGGTCCATTGTATGGCTGGGTCCTCATTCAATAGATTATAAAGACAAACCTTTATTCCTCAATGTATGTGGGATGGTGCTTTTAATACATGCTCGATGTTGTGTGTGGCTGACACCTTAATCTTTGGTTGGTCAGCTGTATCGTCGGGTACAGGTCCTATGTCACCATGTCCATCGTTCCCTGTGCTGTGCCTAATAACCACGGGAATCTGTCTGGTTCTTATAATTTTCGTATTCGTGAAGAAATTTCTGCAGAGCTTCTTGGTATAAGATTCTTTTCTCATCAGGCGTTTTTTCAGTTTAATAGGGCTAGCAATTCGCTTTCCATTCTTTTAAGTCTAATTTTACGGAGATCTAGATCCGTGTCTGGATTCCTTTGCAGTGAAGCGTACACCTCGTGTGGAATCACTACCACTTTCTTCATTATATTAATCTAATCAGTAAAGGACCCAAAACTGAAAATAAGATGGGGAGGAATGACCCTCCTGTTTGTACAATAATTCGTTTTTCCTTCCCTACAGTTTGACTTTCACGAGCGAGTGCATGTATTATGCTCTTGTAACGGCGTAGGCAAGCCTTCTGAGGTGGTTTTATCGATACATTGCAATTTATAACGTTAAGACAGATTTTACAAATGCATTTTAAAAAGTCGGAGTCGATATTTTTAAAAAACATCTGTTGCATTGCCCGGGGCAGTCGATGACAGATTTTTATTAATTCACTATTTCTTTAGCCTCTTCGTCATTCTGGAATATACACCTTTTCAGGCTCGTTTGGAAATATATTCGTTCTTAGAAGCACCCTAAACGTGTTTCGCGGATGAAGGTCGCAAAGCAAATATCCGTAACGCGTACTTGTAGCTTCTTTATAAACTTCCAAAAACTCCTCACGCTGATTGGGGAACATTTGATTGACTAATACCCCAATTTGTGATACATCTCTACGCTGCGCGAATAAGACTAGATATTGTGTATTTAACGACACATCGCGCATGTATCTATTTTTGAAAAATAGATTCTGATTGATGAAGGAAGAACACGCTTATGTTAAGATGGTAAATGTCTCGGCAAACGCTTTATCCATCTCCAACATGAGATCGTCAATTACAATGACTAAGTTCATTTCCCTTTAACGAATTAACGTCATGTACACCTTTGTGGAACAAAATATCATCTTCGTACTGGTTGAACACTGATTGATACGCCGAATAATACCATATAACTTCATGCACAAATTTTGAGAATATCTCTTCCTTTTCTTTTATGATTTTAAGCATAAACACAGTTTTACCACATCCTGTAGGTCCAGATATAATACATGTGGATCGGCTCGTGAACCTGAATTTTTCTATAGAAGCCATTTCTAACACGTCACACTCCTAAGTGGGTTATTTACAATATAATAAATATTTAAGTGACGACACCCTCATTCTACAGTCTTGCTTTTCGCTTCTCCCACAGAACCGTGAATGACGATGAGGTACAACAATCTTTGATGTGTCTATTGTTAACTTATTTATTACACGTATTTGTAAATATATATACACCTTGAATATTTCGTTTATTAAATAAATCGTGTTTCAATGTGTGTGTGTGTGTGTGTGTGTGTGTGGGTGTGTGTGTACACAGGAGAAAGTTCTAAGCTCCGCCCACTGTAAGACCAGCAACGTGAGTCATGCTACTACCTGGGCTTCCCTGCGTGCTCAGTTGATCGCAGTAAGCCCTGGACATCAGACGTGTATTCTCCCGCGTAGACAGAAAATAGTAATGGCTACCTTTAATATTGCTTGTTCAACGTTTATGAAATGGTATTCTGCAAAGTGTCAAGATGTGGTGGATACTGAAAAACTCCCTATTCCACCCTCCTTTGATGCTTTTAAGGCTACATTGAATCGTGCGAAGGAGCAAGATGTACAAATACTCTATGGCTATTCTGGTGAGAGCATTGTAGGATTTCGTGGGACAAGTGATGTATTGAACTATGTTGTAGGACTAAACTTTATAAAAGCTTACATATACCGTGAAGTAAAAGAAACAACACGTGCAGAAGAGAAACGGTTATGGATAGTGAGTCTTGTTGATGAGTGGTGTGACAAGCGATATTATGTCATGTTGCATCATACCGAGTACTCGTACCCTGCGACTGAGAATGTAAATCTCGTCATCATGGAGAATCTTAAGTATTTTTATCACTATATTAATATATATCATGACGAAGTTTGTAGTGAGGTTGTGGCTAATGCCCTGTGTGAGTTTTTAAGACGAGTATCGCTTGTTAAACAAAAAGGAAAAATATGGGCATATGTTCCTCTCAAATAGTGCGCCGGAATGTGAAGATGTTTAGTTTGTGGAAATGAACGTGGTAAAACATTAAAACCGTTATAAAATGTGTTTAGTTCGTGAAAATTACCCTGAAGGAAAATGCCTGGTGCGTATTCGGGGAGTGGGAGTGATAAAACATTAAAACCGATATTACTTCTGTATCGGAAAATTTCTCAAAACACCTGCCCAATATAATGGGATACAACGATTCATGTTGGATCAGCGCCGTACACGTTTCATTAGATTATGGTGTAACTCACTCCTCCCGTCGAACCGTCGCGTTGCATGTGCTCATAGTTATCTCAGAGCTTGAGCCGAGTGGACGTGCGCTCCTCGAATACGATGGAACTTCCTTTGAGCAGCATTCTCAACGCCGTGTACGATGTGTCCGTGACGAAGTCGTTGCGCGTGTTCAGGCGTAAACCCGGTGTCGTTAACTATGTACTGGAAATGGATTGTAGACAAAAACAAACAAACGGAATGTTGTTTATTTAAGTGTCAAGGAGATGAATAGAATCTTCGTGATAGTTGAGAAGTGAAGATCGTTATAAAATTCCTACAGGTGTAAGTACAAGAAGAGAGCAGATTAGTGACATCCCCTCATATGCCGTTGTATATACGTTGTGTATAAATAACGATCGGCCATGCATTGATATACGGTTGATCTGGAAGAATGCTTCTGATAATAACGCTCTTGTCCCTACGTGAAACCGTTTCATCCTCGACAGAATGTTTGAAATCGTCAGATTCCGCAAGCTAAAGCCTATATTAGACGCGCGTGTTCCGGATATGATTTATTTTGATACGGTTCTTGAATACGCATACACCGCTCTGCTCGATGGGTTTACCGAGTGTAGGGTTGAACAAGGTGAGAATGGTCTAGAGCTGGACGTTTATTTAAAAAGTTTAAGACACTTTGAAATATCATGAACTTTGGTACAAAGCACTTGATTAGTACAGTGCTGAGCTCACCTACACCGTTCACCCTGAAGAACTATTTCTTTATATAACGAGCAGCTGTCGTAACGACTTAGATTATTTCAACTGTAGCTATGCAGTGTGAAGAAATAAACCCTCGATTGGAAAGGCGTGTTTATAAACTTGTATTTGACGCTGTGGCTAACAATGAACTCTTTGTGCGTGCTTTTGATTGTATTCTAGACGTATTTAAAGGTAACTTACCAACAGGTTGTAAAGTGGGCACACAAATAGTACTGAACGATATGAACGCCCTTTATATAGAGTACAGGTATCCCTATACCTAAAGCGGGGAAATATTATTAAACCGCGTATACTGCGTAATGCAGAGCAATAACGATGTAATTATAGACTCGATTAAGTGAGTTTAGTGTTTTGAAAAAGTGAAATGTATTTATTTATTTAACAATTGTGTATATATATATATATATATATATATATATATACAGTATATATATATATATATATTTCGCCTGTACTGCTATATTGATGGCTATACGATTTCTTATTTCTTATTTTTATTTTGTGCAGAAGATAAAGTATGTATTTATTTATTTAACATAATTGTGTGTATATATTTCTGCTATATTGGTTATATTTCTTATTTTTTTTTTTTGATCATTCCAATATGTATTTATTTTCTATATATTTCCATAATATAATTGTGTATATATATATATATATTTCTCCTGTACTGTTATATTGACGGTTATATTTTTTTATTATATGCTTATTCCTCGTTCATATTTCTTATACTATTATTTTAATTTTTTTGATCATTCAAATGTATATTTATTTTCTATATATTCACATTTAATAAACAAGTTTTATTTAATTCTTTTGGGTGTAAACAATTATACCAAATGGATGGTTACGCCTTCTAAACCAACTGACGGATTTCTAAGCCAACTGCTAAGAATTAATTAAATAAGGCACAATCTGGCAATTCAACCTAATAATGTATACCTGAACAATTAAAAACACTATCTGGCAACTCGTGTGAATTAAAAATGGTGGTATCTAGCAACTCACCCTAATAATGTATACCTGAACAATTAAAATAAAGTGGTATCTGACAACTCAACCTGTACAAGCCATTTACGCCTTCTAAGCCAACTGGCGGATTTACAACTAATAAAACAGCGGCGGGTCGGATGAACTGTTAACATGCACTTGGCTCCTGCCAGGTGAACACCTCTCTCTCCCTTTCTCCTAGGGGATAACGCCGCCTCCAAATTTCATGACCTTGTTGCACCTGCAGCATCCCCCCCCTCATTGCATACCCCTTGCAACATTGATCATTATCTCTGCAACATCTCTGTACTCTCCCATTTTTCGCCCATACTACTAAGCAGCAAGAAAGGAAAGAACACGAACAGAAAGAAAGAAGCAAATTCGAATTTTTTTATTTTCGCTCCAAAGCTATAAACTGGGAAGATGTTGCATCCAGCATGGAAGTAACAGATTGGAAATCCATCTTCGAGGCCAAGACAACGGAAGAGATGCTAACGACCTTAGGGGAGAAGACGCTGGAAATTGTGGAAAGACATGTCCCAAAAATACAACAAAGGGGAAAGAGAAGCAGGTTCGAGACAAGACAGTGCATTTGTTCCGAAAGAAAAACAGTGACACTGCAAAATTAAGTTACTGTAAAGATATCATCAGAAAAATATTAAATGATAAAGTGCACAGTATCGATTGCGTCATACAGGAACTAATTGAGAAGCATACAGAAAAAGAAGGCGACGCTATAGAGGCGATAAAGGTTAACTCAAAGTACTTCTATAATTTTGCAAAAAGAAGTCGAAAAACCATGCGACTATTAGACCTTTGAAAAACGAAGACAGGATCTGATGATCTAACAGAAATATCTGAAATATTAAAAGCTCAGTTCGAATCGTCTTTCAGTATCCCAAAAACTGACAAACTGATGCGCGATAGAAACGCGTTCTTTGAAGAACTACAACGGGAAAGTATAACGGACTTCGACTTCACGACAAATGATATTACACAAGCTATAGGGAAACTAAAAGCACACAGCGGCAGGACCGGACAAATGGAATGCCACACTGATCAAAAACTGCAAGAATGCAATCGCTGAGCACCTATATTGGATATGGAGACGATCACTAGACACGGGAGAAATACCGGGCATCCGAAAGAGCACGAACATGGTCCCAATATATAGAAGAAATCGATCTGAGGCCAAAAACTATAGGCCAGTGTCGCTTACATCTCATCTCACTAAAATATTTGAAAGAATAGTTAGATAGAAAATTTATGGCTTTTTGGAAACTCAGAAAAAATTAAATGATAACCAACATGGGTTTCGGTCAGGCAGATCACGCCTATCACAAATAATGGAACACTACAACAATATTATTGATGCACTGCAAAGTAATGAAAACTATGATGTAATATAGACAGACTTTGCCAAAGCGTTCGACAAGTGTGACCATGGAATCATAATACATAAACTGAAATATATGGGAATAACAGGAAAAGTATGAAAATGTATATATAATTTCCTTAGTGAGCGGCGGCAAGTCGTTAACAGTACAAGGAGCATCTTCAGAATCAGATGTCCTCAGCTCGGCACCACAAGGAACAGTATTAGCTCCACTACTCTTCATAATCATGCTAACTGACATAGATGAGGACGTTACCAGAGACAGCACAGTAACATCCTTTGCCGATGAAACAAAGATCAGTAGAAAAATAAGAAACCCAGAAGATATAGGATCTCTACAGACATGAACAGAATCTACAAGTAGACTGACGACAACAATATGAAGTTCAACAGAAATTTCGGCTGTTATGTACGGTACGGAAAAAGAGAGGACGTAAAATCCATGGAATATTATACCCCAAAATGGACAGGAAATTCAGAGAAATTCTAAAGCAAAAGACTTAGGGTTGTAATGCGAAATTTGAAAGAACAAAATAAGATAGCAGTAAACAGAGCAAAGAGAGTAACTGGGCAGATACTGAGAACCTTTAAACGAAGGGATAGGAATATAATGATTCATCTACTGAAAACACTAATCATACCCAATTTGGAATACTGCTCGGTCCTAACATGCGCATATAAAAAAAAGACCTTAGACAACTAGAAAGGATTCAGAGAAGCTTCACAGCCAAGATCAATGGGTGCAAAGAAGTAAATTACTGGGAAAGGTTACGCGAATTAAACCTATATTCACTGGAAAGACACACCATTATTTATACTTGGAAAATAATGGGAGAAACTAGTCCCTAATCTTACTCTGAACCTTATAACTCCCCAAACAACGGTGGAAAGTAGAAAAGGAAGACTGTGTCGTGTTCCCAAATTAAAGGCGAGACAGGGAACATCCTTAACCCTGAAAGAAAATAGTTTTGTTTGAGAGGACCAAAACTGTTTAATCAGCTGCCCAAAGACCCAAGGAACACGAGTAGGGTTACAGTGAACATCTTCAAAAGAAGACTAGACGCCTGACTCAGAACAATCCCCGATGAGCCTGGCTATGTGAGGTGGAGAGTACAAGAAACCAACTCACTACTTCACCAGGCCAACTCGAGAGGAGGGTAGACAAGCTTGACCTTCGTGAAATGAGGAATCATCGGGCGGAACAGTTGAAAGGTTGAAAGGTATATATATATAATAATAATAATGGTACTCCACATTTAAGAAATATATAAAGCCAACTCACTATTTCCCCAAAGAAAGGGAGGGGAGAGGGGAGGTACTTCTCATCTATTTCATATCCATTTAATTCCCATTTTGTGTTCTACATTTTGAAATTTTGTTCCTTCGTAACCAAATTTAAAATCTCTCGAATTAAAAATTATTAACATTATCATACGTTAACTGTGTAAATCTGAATGTTAAGTTAACTTTTTCAATCATGTTAACTTCATAGGGTACCGACAACTGGGGATACTTGGGACAGTGGGGGTAACTTGGGACATTTAGTTTTTGAGGCTTCAATAGCATTTTTAAATTAAAAAGGGCTGAATTTGGGCGCATTTTTTATTGTTTTACATAGAGTAATAAAGTATCTAACTATAAATACCAAGAAAGACAATATATAATATATGTCCCAAGTTATCCCCATTGTCCCAAGTATCCCCAGTTGATGGTAATTAAAATCACGTCTTCAGTTTCAACCCGCACAATTCCTCCTCATTCGACCTAATTTTAAATAAATACGGGCATTTTTCGTCTTAATATGCCCCTTTCGCGAGTTCGAGACGGACTGGAGGTACTGGTAGTCCTCTGTGTTACTTTGAAGCTAATAATAATAATAATAATAATAATAATAATAATAACAATAACAGTTTAGAGTTGCTTCATCTCCTTCGTAACGGAAAAAGTCATGCGACGGAGGGTACCTACAGTATTACACCTTTAGACAAGAATCCTAACCCCTCCACGGATCGCTACACCGTTTGAACGCGTAGGACGGTCATCCATCCAACTACCTACTAAACTAAACAAACCTCGCTGATCTAACGAGAAACAGCGTTGCGATGTGGGCACGACTAAGTGCGTTTAGATCTAACTTTCAGTAATGCTTTGTGAATAGTTAAAAGTCTGCCAGTAAAAAATAGGACTCATTACTTTAGTATGCAATAAGCGCATTAGTATTTCAAGAATGTTGTTCTTTCAATTTCGTGAAATTTTAAACCAACACTAATGATGTAAACATTTTATCTCACTCAATAATTCCATAATACACTGTAAATACAGTTATACACTTAGGTTTGATGAATACCATTTTAATATGAACTTAGAAGTGTGTGTGTGTGTGTGTGTGTGTGTGTGTGTGTGTGTGTGTGTCCAATAGTAAGCCACCTTTTTACCAATTATGTCATCGAACTTTGTAAATAGGTCGGATTTTCTTGTACGACCTACTTTTCTAAGTTAGGTTACGCAGAGGGTGTGCAAAGTCTGAGGAAGAATAAACGACGACTTATTTGACTTAAGATGGCTTTCTTTCAATTAAAAATCTAACGCGGGTGAAATTTGAAAACAATCATTGTATGTATACGATATAAAAAAAAAAAACTTTCTCTAAACTTTCTTATAGACCGCCCCCACCCCCCGGCTACTTTAACACAAGTAAAAGTAATTAAAAGTTTTAAAGTATAAAAACCTGTTCGACATACTGGGTAAAAAAATGGGCACGGACGAAACCTCAGACAAATGGTCGACCAACTTTTGCATTTATGACTAAATTCAAACCAGGGACGCTGAGACTCCGAGTTGCCTATCATGGACTAATGGTCAGTGTCCGCAACTCGGGGGACAGAGGTCCCAAGTTCAAATCCTTGTAGGAGTTATTTTGCATAAAGTCCGCGTGTTCCTGGGCATATATACAGGGTGGCACAAAAGTCGCGCATCATAGGAATTTTCAGTGTTTGTTATATTTTTTTTTCTTTTAGGTAGGGGATGGCTGCGAAATTAACAACAGATGAGAGGGTGAGCTTGGTTTTAATGTATGGAATACCAAATACTACAAATCGATGAATCGGTACAGAATTTAAATTCTGTATCGATTCATCGATTTGTTGTATCTGCTATTCCATACATTAAAACCAAGCTCACCCTCTCGTCTATTGTTAATTTCGCAGCCATCTTCTACCTAAAAGAAAAAATAATATATAATCAACACCGAAAATTCCTATGATGCGCGACTTTAGCGCCACCCTGTATATTGCAGGGAACCTGTGTAACTAGAGATTTCATGAAATCCCTAAAATGTTCAGGGATTTCACGTACCGGTAACGTTAAGTCGTGATGTTTTCGTTAGTTTTAACGGAAATATCACGACTTAACCAAACCAATCGTCGAGGGCGTACACAGTTGACCGAACCAGGCATTCAATAATTTTTCCCTAGGTTTAACGAAAATATCACGACTCAACGTTACACGAAATACCTGAACATTTTAGGGATTTCATGAAATCCCTATAGTTACACTGATTCCCTGGTAACATATATATAATAATAACTTTATTGGCAGGATATAAATCCCATAAAATAGTACAATACTCTTGAAGGTAATACATTATAAGATAAATCAAATAATAAACTTTAAAAACTAACTAAAAAGAAAAAAATAAGTGACGGACTGAAACAAGTAATAATAATCCCAACAGCTACAATGACAATGATAATGTTCATTGGTAGGAGACAGATCCACAAAATAAAAAGGTACAGTATCCATCGCTAAACAATAAAGTTTTAAAAAAAAAAAAAAAAAGGACTACGGTAATAAAAAACAACAATAATACACATGAAGATACGAGAAATAATAAAATTAGTAATAACAGCTTCATAAAAATGAAAAGTACACGTTATGGCTAATGTAAGAGTTAAGCGGAGCTATAAACAAACGCTTTTATACAGGAGGGCCACAATCTAGAAGACAAAGCAGGACCGATGAATAGCTCGGACAATTGGATTGTCCGAGTTTTTAATTCTTCGCATTATACTGTATTGTGCGCGTCTTGTTACTTCAGGGATGCTCGGAACGTTGAGGTCAGCGAACATGTTAGAAATACTACTAGTACCGTCAACTCGCGCGCACACAATTCTTATTGCGCGTTTGCTGAGAACTGCTGCCCATAAATATTAGTGCAGAAAGTACGATAAAAAGAGCGTGTTTAGTTTCGCTCGTACAGAATTTGAAATTCCTTATAATCATTGTTTGCCTTAGCGCAGTAACTTCGATAGTTTCCTTATGGTCTGAGTCGTCACTCGAGGAGCTGGTGATAGTTTCACCCAGATACTTAAATTCTTGTACCAGACTCTATTGGTTCGTCTCTCACTTTGAAAACAATAATAGCCGTTTGGTTTGAGCTTTTAGGAATAAATTGCATAAACTTAGTTTCAGTAACATTAAAATTAATGTCACAGTTCTGTGAATACCGTATGATTTATAAGATAATCCAGACCTTTCACCGAAAGGCTTATCAACACCATATCATCGGCATAGACCAAGTTATTTATCTTCATGTCATCTATACAGCATCCTACTCTTGACTCATTAAGAGAAGCGCTTAATCCATCACTATACATATTAAATAGCAAAGGAGAGAGTAAGAAGTCTAACTCCGCACGAGGAAACAAAACATTCGGACAATACATTGTCCCCTCTCTCACAGCAAAAGTTTAGTGTGTACACCAAAATTTCAATAAATTTAAAACAATGGCACATTCCTGTCTTGTTTTTTAAATATAATGCAGTGCTCCCTCTTTGTAACGCCACCTTTGATACCAAAGTCATGTTGGAGTTATGTGGGGGTTCAATACGTTGTACTGTACATATATGCACACGATATTTACACATGCCTGTTTACTGTATGTAAATAAAATGAAACCAATGAAAGACTTGTTAATTAATGCACATATTAATTTTATTCAGATTTCAGATATTTCAATGGAAGTTCATTTTTACAAATATACAAAAAAAAAAAAAGTTTTGCCAAAAATTTCAGTTATTGATGATTGTCTCGCTTTGCTGTTAATTTCTTCTATCCGTCGTTCAAGCTTCAGGCATCCTTTTCCTTTGATAATATGAATCCTTTGATAATATGAATCCTTTGCCTTTGATGCTAAAAAAATTGTTGAGAGATTAATTTTATCGAAATCCTTTTCCTGTAACGACATACGATTTTTCGGCAGAGTAAAGAAAACTCTCTGTAACGGTCTAAACTCTCTCCATTTCCGCGTTTGCCAAATCAGACAACACGAAATATTTGAAGTGGTATCATCATGAAACCTTCGCGAATATGTAATGTAACTACGTCACGTCAGACAATGTCTGCAGTCAGCATTTCTGTTCAAATGGTTTCAGCGGTAAAAGCGGGATTTTCATACACTCAAATGATCTTTCAGGAATGAATTAGGTTTGGTGGAGTGGTGATGCATCGGGGTATTTAAGGTGGTGGGAAGTCGGGTCTATGGCAAAATATGGCGCTAAATCGGGTAGCGTATGATCACGGGAGCACTGTATTGCGATTCACTCTATCATATGCTTTGCTTATATCCAAACCACAACTAAATAATTGAATTATTGACAGCATATCCAAATACAATATCTTTCAAAACACAGTAATTACACAGATCGGTTGAATGGGACCTTTTAAACCAAACTGAGATTAGGAGACGTCCAAAATAACCATTCAGTTGGCGTAGCAAAAGTTTCTAAAGTAATTTTGGGAAGCAAAAGGCAACAACAATAGGCATGTAGTATATATATGATGCAAACCCCCAGGGGAAAAAAAAAATTATTCCAAGGCCTTTCGTGTATTCAGAAGTACACCTCGCAGGGAATGAAGGGAGAAGGCGAGATGAAAATATATACATATGATATGTACAACGGGACAGAAAAATAAAAAGATTAGCAAATGATTAACAAGAGTTGATTAAAGGCAAAAGGTATTTTAACAGAATATTGCCAATTTTATACATTCCCACACTGTTATTGAAATTATTTTTAAAATGGATAAATGCACATTCTAGAATATTCCTTTCAATTATATCTGTTTTTCACAAGCGCTTTAGAACACAGATATAATTGAAAGGAATATTCTAGAATGTGCATTTATCCATTTTAAAAATAATTTCAACAACAGTGCGGGATGTATAAAATTGACAATATCCTGTTAAAATGATTTTTGCCTGTAACTCGTTAATCATGTGCTAATCTTTTCATTTTTGTCCAATTGTACATATGTATATATTTTCGTTACCTCGCCCTCTCCCCCTTCATTCCATGACGAGGTGTACTTCTGAAGTTCTGAATGCACGAAAGGCCTTGGAATCATTTTTCTTTTTTTCCCCGGTTTGCATCATTTATTAATTGCACGTGCTTAATTGTGATATATATATATATAT